>CM067347.1:31426803-31430740 GCA_034190875.2 Urechis unicinctus
CGCTCTGTGTAATATCACTATTTGGCGATATTTACGCAAACAAGAAAGCTTTCTCCCATGCATCAACATTCTGCAATAGAACGATTATTTACCAGCAATATCTTAACCTCTCCTCGGAAACATGTGATTGCTGCTGAATGACCGTATTGGGTGGCGTAGCGAAACATCGATTGGTTTAGGATGTCTGGTACCCGTAATAACTTTTCTCGACACAAATCAGGTCTACCGACGGCAAGCGTCTCGGCGGTTAAACTCTAACGAGATTTACCTTTGCACTTCTCGGTTGTATTCTGCCTAACGTTTGTTTACCTGAGCTGTTTAGAACTGCCAATATGAATAATACAAATTGCATGCTACAGTATGGGGTCGCGTGTATATATGTATGTGTGGATATATTATTGATTGATTTGAAGTGACACAGTAATGTGTTGGAGAGGAAGATCGAGAATTTATCCTTAATGCGTATTAAGCTCATAGAAAGAGAACAGTGCGGTCGGTGATAGCATTGTTAGTACGTGTTGGTCGGCACATTGCATAAATATATTAGCTTTACCTGATCAATGTCGTAATATCAAAAGTTAAGAAGCACCGTTAATAGCACTCACAGCGATTGGTTGCATATATGCTAGTTTCTAAGGATGATTACTATTTCGAGAAGAGTAAGTTGAGGGTGTGGGCTTCTGCAAGTTAGTTCCATATAGCACAGGATTTTAAAGAGGAGTTGCTGCACTCACGAATCCTCTCAAAACATGGTATAATTATATATCGTTATACTTGCAGCACTTGTCTCAATGTTCCATACAATGTTTTGCACTGCAATCTAACGTCATAACGTTCCCGTTACACTAATTATTAGGCACATTTTAGAATAAGGCATGTATAGTGACCCGCTGTAAACTGTCCCTAGCCTTTTGACACGCTCAAATCGTGTCTTGAATTGGGAAAAGCATTTGAAGAACTAGCAAATGGCAAAAATCAATTTTTACGTGTTTTGCTAGCAGCATAGTGACAAATCTGTCAGTGATCATTTGGAAGGCCAATGACCTCGTTCAGGACCATCATTTCACCACTGCTCTTGGTATAATGGATAGAAAATGAGTTACTCATTTGTCACATGCCATCCAGGAATTGATCAAACATTAACATTTTACGATGTGTCAGATGAATAAGAATCAATCAATGAAACTCACAATGAGATTGTGTCATTGTTGATGGCATTTCGGTACTTTGTGACTTTCATAACAGATGGCCGGTTAGCTCAGTTGGTTAGAGCGTCGTGCTAATAACGCGAATGTCGTGGGTTCGATCCCCACACTGGCCAAATAAGATTTTTTTTGGTAATGTTGGAACATTTCCTTATGAAGACATGGGCGCTCTCATGGGTTATGAAACAATCGAGCAACCGTGAAATATCTATATAGAATGAGGCAAATGTTGCGAATTCTTGCAGAAGTATAGTGACCCTGCTGTAAACAGACACTTGCCTTTTGACGTGCCTAAATCCTGTCCTGGATTGAGAATGTATATGAAGAATAACCAAATGGAATAAATCAATTTTTCGAGTTTTGCTAGCAGCATAGTGACGAATCTGTCAGCAGCCACTTGTATTTTGAAGGCCCCTTTTCTGTGGTTTATGTTCATTTTTTTACCAATGCTCCTGATAGGAGCTTTTTTTTTTGGGTGATTACATGGTGGAAGAAATTCGAAGCATAATTTTGAAATCGAACTCATAATATACACATTGTTTTGGAGATAACGTGATGGAATGAAAATGAAGAATAAATTTAATAAAGAAGACCCATGATATACAGATATATATAAGAGAGAAAGTGTCAGATGATTAAGTGCCTTCATGTTTGCAATCAGACTTTGCATAAAAAGGAGCCAATCAATCTCTTAACGCCAATGTAAGAGAGAAAGTGTCAGATGATTAAGTGCCTTCATGTTTGCCATCAGACTTTGCATAAATAGGAGCCAACCAATCTCTTAATGCCAATAATAAATTGATACGTGCTTTGCTAGCAGCATAGTGAATAATCTATCAGCGGTCATTTTGAAGGCCCATTACCTCCTTCATTGATTGCAATCGGAACATAAATTCAATAGAAACAAATAAGGAGCCATCAACTCACGTTTGAATTATTTACCGCTCAGGAGACAACAACGGAAACAAATAAAGAGCCATTAACTCTCAATCGAATTATTTACAGCTCAAGAAACAACGGTCAATGCTGGCAGCTGTACAGGTAATGTTTTCTAGCTAAGTGATGATTTGTTGAGTTGCTTCATGGCCGCCTTTACAAATAGAAATGAAATAAACTATCCTCAAGATGCGTTGGAGCAGTACAAATATTTCAGTGTAAGAAAGTGACAGATGACTCGATGTTTTCATGATTGCAATCAGACAATGGATAGAAAATGAGTTACTCATTTGTCACATGCCATCCAGGAATTGATCAAACATTAACATTTTACGATGTGTCAGATGAATAAGAATCAATCAATGAAACTCACAATGAGATTGTGTCATTGTTGATGGCATTTCGGTACTTTGTGACTTTCATAACAGATGGCCGGTTAGCTCAGTTGGTTAGAGCGTCGTGCTAATAACGCGAATGTCGTGGGTTCGATCCCCACACTGGCCAAATAAGATTTTTTTGGTAATGTTGGAACATTTCCTTATGAAGACATGGGCGCTCTCATGGGTTATGAAACAATCGAGCAACCGTGAAATATCTATATAGAATGAGGCAAATGTTGCGAATTCTTGCAGAAGTATAGTGACCCTGCTGTAAACAGACACTTGCCTTTTGACGTGCCTAAATCCTGTCCTGGATTGAGAATGTATATGAAGAATAACCAAATGGAATAAATCAATTTTTCGAGTTTTGCTAGCAGCATAGTGACGAATCTGTCAGCAGCCACTTGTATTTTGAAGGCCCCTTTTCTGTGGTTTATGTTCATTTTTACCAATGCTCCTGATAGGAGCTTTTTTTTTTGGGTGATTACATGGTGGAAGAAATTCGAAGCATAATTTTGAAATCGAACTCATAATATACACATTGTTTTGGAGATAACGTGATGGAATGAAAATGAAGAATAAATTTAATAAAGAAGACCCATGATATACAGATATATATAAGAGAGAGAAAGTGTCAGATGATTAAGTGCCTTCATGTTTGCAATCAGACTTTGCATAAAAAGGAGCCAATCAATCTCTTAACGCCAATGTAAGAGAGAAAGTGTCAGATGATTAAGTGCCTTCATGTTTGCCATCAGACTTGCATATAAATAGGAGCCAACCAATCTCTCTTAATGCCAATAATAAATTGATACGTGCTTTGCTAGCAGCATAGTGAATATCTATCAGCGGTCATTTTGAAGGCCCATTACCTCCTCATTGATTGCAATCGGAACATAAATTCAATAGAAACAAATAAGGAGCCATCAACTCACGTTTGAATTATTTACCGCTCAGGAGACAACAACGGAAACAAATAAAGAGCCATTAACTCTCAATCGAATTATTTACAGCTCAAGAAACAACGGTCAATGCTGGCAGCTGTACAGGTAATGTTTTCTAGCTAAGTGATGATTTGTTGAGTTGCTTCATGGCCGCCTTTACAAATAGAAATGAAATAAACTATCCTCAAGATGCGTTGGAGCAGTACAAATATTTCAGTGTAAGAAAGTGACACAGATGACTCGATGTTTTCATGATTGCAATCAGACAATGGATAGAAAATGAGTTACTCATTTGTCACATGCCATCCAGGAATGATCAAACATTAACATTTTACGATGTGTCAGATGAATAAGAATCAATCAATGAAACTCACAATGAGATTGTGTCATTGTTGATGGCATTTCGGTACTTTGTGACTTTCATAACAGATGGCCGGTTAGCTCAGTTGGTTAGAGCGTCGTGCTAATAACG
>CM067347.1:31454391-31636891 GCA_034190875.2 Urechis unicinctus
GGAGCTTTTTTTTTTGGGTGATTACATGGTGGAAGAAATTCGAAGCATAATTTTGAAATCGAACTCATAATATACACATTGTTTTGGAGATAACGTGATGGAATGAAAATGAAGAATAAATTTAATAAAGAAGACCCATGATATACAGATATATATAAGAGAGAAAGTGTCAGATGATTAAGTGCCTTCATGTTTGCAATCAGACTTTGCATAAAAAGGAGCCAATCAATCTCTTAACGCCAATGTAAGAGAGAAAGTGTCAGATGATTAAGTGCCTTCATGTTTGCCATCAGACTTTGCATAAATAGGAGCCAACCAATCTCTTAATGCCAATAATAAATTGATACGTGCTTTGCTAGCAGCATAGTGAATAATCTATCAGCGGTCATTTTGAAGGCCCATTACCTCCTTCATTGATTGCAATCGGAACATAAATTCAATAGAAACAAATAAGGAGCCATCAACTCACGTTTGAATTATTTACCGCTCAGGAGACAACAACGGAAACAAATAAAGAGCCATTAACTCTCAATCGAATTATTTACAGCTCAAGAAACAACGGTCAATGCTGGCAGCTGTACAGGTAATGTTTTCTAGCTAAGTGATGATTTGTTGAGTTGCTTCATGGCCGCCTTTACAAATAGAAATGAAATAAACTATCCTCAAGATGCGTTGGAGCAGTACAAATATTTCAGTGTAAGAAAGTGACAGATGACTCGATGTTTTCATGATTGCAATCAGACAATGGATAGAAAATGAGTTACTCATTTGTCACATGCCATCCAGGAATTGATCAAACATTAACATTTTACGATGTGTCAGATGAATAAGAATCAATCAATGAAACTCACAATGAGATTGTGTCATTGTTGATGGCATTTCGGTACTTTGTGACTTTCATAACAGATGGCCGGTTAGCTCAGTTGGTTAGAGCGTCGTGCTAATAACGCGAATGTCGTGGGTTCGATCCCCACACTGGCCAAATAAGATTTTTTTGGTAATGTTGGAACATTTCCTTATGAAGACATGGGGCGCTCTCATGGGTTATGAAACAATCGAGCAACCGTGAAATATCTATATAGAATGAGGCAAATGTTGCGAATTCTTGCAGAAGTATAGTGACCCTGCTGTAAACAGACACTTGCCTTTTGACGTGCCTAAATCCTGTCCTGGATTGACAATGTATATGAAGAATAACCAAATGGAATAAATCAATTTTTCGAGTTTTGCTAGCAGCATAGTGACGAATCTGTCAGCAGCCACTTGTATTTTGAGGCCCCTTTTCTGTGGTTTATGTTCATTTTTTTTTTACCAATGCTCCTGATAGGAGCTTTTTTTTTTTTTTTGGGTGATTACATGGTGGAAAGAAATTCGAAGCATAATTTTGAAATCGAACTCATAATATACACATTGTTTTGGAGATAACGTGATGGAATGAAAATGAAGAATAAATTTAATAAAGAAGACCCATGATATACAGATATATATAAGAGAGAAAGTGTCAGATGATTAAGTGCCTTCATGTTTGCAATCAGACTTTTTCATAAAAAGGAGCCAATCAATCTCTTAACGCCAATGTAAGAGAGAAAGTGTCAGATGATTAAGTGCCTTCATGTTTGCCATCAGACTTTGCATAAATAGGAGCCAACCAATCTCTTAATGCCAATAATAAATTGATACGTGCTTTGCTAGCAGCATAGTGAATAATCTATCAGCGGTCATTTTGAAGGCCCATTACCTCCTTCATTGATTGCAATCGGAACATAAATTCAATAGAAACAAATAAGGAGCCATCAACTCACGTTTGAATTATTTACCGCTCAGGAGACAACAACGGAAACAAATAAAGAGCCATTAACTCTCAATCGAATTATTTACAGCTCAAGAAACAACGGTCAATGCTGGCAGCTGTACAGGTAATGTTTTCTAGCTAAGTGATGATTTGTTGAGTTGCTTCATGGCCGCCTTTACAAATAGAAATGAAATAAAACTATCCTCAAGATGCGTTGGAGCAGTACAAATATTCAGTGTAAGAAAGTTAGGCAGTACAAGTATTTCAGATGACTCGATGACTCATGATTGCAATCAGACAATGGATAGAAAATGAGTTTACTCATTTGTCACATGCCATCCAGGAATTGATCAAACATTAACATTTTACGATGTGTCAGATGAAGAATCAATCAATGAAACTCACAATGAGATTGTGTCATTGTTGATGGCATTTTCGGTACTTTGTGACTTTCATAACAGATGGCCGGTTAGCTCAGTTGTTGGTTAGAGCGTCGTGCTAATAACGCGAATGTCGTGGGTTCGATCCCCACACTGGCCAAATAAGATTTTTTTGGTAATGTGTTGGAACATTTCCTTATGAAGACATGGGCGCTCTCATGGGTTATGAAACAATCGAGCAACCGTGAAATATCTATATATAGAATGAGGCAAATGTTGCGAATTCTTGCAGAAGTATAGTGACCCTGCTGTAACAGACACTTGCCTTTTGACTGCCTAAATCCTGTCCTGGATTTGACGTGCCCTGGATATGACAGACCTTGCCTTTTGACGTGCCTAAATCCTGTCCTGGATTGACAATGTATATGAAGAATAACCAAATGGAATAAAATCAATTTTTCGAGTTTTGCTAGCAGCATAGTGACGAATCTGTCAGCAGCCACTTGTATTTTGAAGGCCCCTTTTCTGTGGTTTATGTTCATTTTTTTACCAATGCTCCTGATAGGAGCTTTTTTTTTTTGGGTGATTACATGGTGGAAGAAATTCGAAGCATAATTTTGAAATCGAACTCATAATATACACATTGTTTTGGAGATAACGTGATGGAATGAAAATGAAGAATAAATTTAATAAAGAAGACCCATGATATACAGATATATATAAGAGAGAAAGTGTCAGATGATTAAGTGCCTTCATGTTTGCAATCAGACTTTGCATAAAAAGGAGCCAATCAATCTCTTAACGCCAATGTAAGAGAGAAAGTGTCAGATGATTAAGTGCCTTCATGTTTGCCATCAGACTTTGCATAAATAGGAGCCAACCAATCTCTTAATGCCAATAATAAATTGATACGTGCTTTGCTAGCAGCATAGTGAATAATCTATCAGCGGTCATTTTGAAGGCCCATTACCTCCTTCATTGATTGCAATCGGAACATAAATTCAATAGAAACAAATAAGGAGCCATCAACTCACGTTTGAATTATTTACCGCTCAGGAGACAACAACGGAAACAAATAAAGAGCCATTAACTCTCAATCGAATTATTTACAGCTCAAGAAACAACGGTCAATGCTGGCAGCTGTACAGGTAATGTTTTCTAGCTAAGTGATGATTTGTTGAGTTGCTTCATGGCCGCCTTTACAAATAGAAATGAAATAAACTATCCTCAAGATGCGTTGGAGCAGTACAAATATTTCAGTGTAAGAAAGTGACAGATGACTCGATGTTTTCATGATTGCAATCAGACAATGGATAGAAAATGAGTTACTCATTTGTCACATGCCATCCAGGAATTGATCAAACATTAACATTTTACGATGTGTCAGATGAATAAGAATCAATCAATGAAACTCACAATGAGATTGTGTCATTGTTGATGGCATTTCGGTACTTTGTGACTTTCATAACAGATGGCCGGTTAGCTCAGTTGGTTAGAGCGTCGTGCTAATAACGCGAATGTCGTGGGTTCGATCCCCACACTGGCCAAATAAGATTTTTTTGGTAATGTTGGAACATTTCCTTATGAAGACATGGGCGCTCTCATGGGTTATGAAACAATCGAGCAACCGTGAAATATCTATATAGAATGAGGCAAATGTTGCGAATTCTTGCAGAAGTATAGTGACCCTGCTGTAAACAGACACTTGCCTTTTGACGTGCCTAAATCCTGTCCTGGATTGACAATGTATATGAAGAATAACCAAATGGAATAAATCAATTTTTCGAGTTTTGCTAGCAGCATAGTGACGAATCTGTCAGCAGCCACTTGTATTTTGAAGGCCCCTTTTCTGTGGTTTATGTTCATTTTTTTACCAATGCTCCTGATAGGAGCTTTTTTTTTTGGGTGATTACATGGTGGAAAAATTCGAAGCATAATTTTGAAATCGAACTCATAATACACATTGTTTTGGATAACGTGATGGAATGAAAATGAAGAATAAATTTAATAAAGAAGACCCATGATATACAGATATATATAAGAGAGAAAAGTGTCAGATGATTAAGTGCCTTCATGTTTTTGCATCAGACTTTGCATAAAAAGGAGCCAATCAATCTCTTAACGCCAATGTAAGAGAGAAAGTGTCAGATGATTAAGTGCCTTCATGTTTGCCATCAGACTTTGCATAAATAGGAGCCAACCAATCTCTTAATGCCAATAATAAATTGATACGTGCTTTGCTAGCAGCATAGTGAATAATCTATCAGCGGTCATTTTGAAGGCCCATTACCTCCTTCATTGATTGCAATCGGAACATAAATTCAATAGAAACAAATAAGGAGCCATCAACTCACGTTTGAATTATTTACCGCTCAGGAGACAACAACGGAAACAAATAAAGAGCCATTAACTCTCAATCGAATTATTTACAGCTCAAGAAACAACGGTCAATGCTGGCAGCTGTACAGGTAATGTTTTCTAGCTAAGTGATGATTTGTTGAGTTGCTTCATGGCCGCCTTTACAAATAGAAATGAAATAAACTATCCTCAAGATGCGTTGGAGCAGTACAAATATTTCAGTGTAAGAAAGTGACAGATGACTCGATGTTTTCATGATTGCAATCAGACAATGGATAGAAAATGAGTTACTCATTTGTCACATGCCATCCAGGAATTGATCAAACATTAACATTTTACGATGTGTCAGATGAATAAGAATCAATCAATGAAACTCACAATGAGATTGTGTCATTGTTGATGGCATTTCGGTACTTTGTGACTTTCATAACAGATGGCCGGTTAGCTCAGTTGGTTAGAGCGTCGTGCTAATAACGCGAATGTCGTGGGTTCGATCCCCACACTGGCCAAATAAGATTTTTTTGGTAATGTTGGAACATTTCCTTATGAAGACATGGGCGCTCTCATGGGTTATGAAACAATCGAGCAACCGTGAAATATCTATATAGAATGAGGCAAATGTTGCGAATTCTTGCAGAAGTATAGTGACCCTGCTGTAAACAGACACTTGCCTTTTGACGTGCCTAAATCCTGTCCTGGATTGACAATGTATATGAAGAATAACCAAATGGAATAAATCAATTTTTCGAGTTTTGCTAGCAGCATAGTGACGAATCTGTCAGTCAGCAGCCACTTGTATTTTGAAGGCCCCTTTTCTGGTTTTATGTTCATTTTTTTACCAATGCTCCTGATAGGAGCTTTTTTTTTTTTTTGGTGATTACATGGTGGAAGAAATTCGAAGCATAATTTTGAAATCGAACTCATAATATACACATTGTTTTTTTGAGATAACGTGATGGAATGAAAATGAAGAATAATTTTTAATAAAGAAGACCCATGATATACAGATATATATAAGAGAGAAAGAGAAAGTGTCAGATGATTAAGTGCCTTCATGTTTGCAATCAGACTTTGCATAAAAAGGAGCCAATCAATCTCTTAACGCCAATGTAAGAGAGAAAGTGTCAGATGATTATTAGTGCCTTCATGTTTGCCATCAGACTTTGCATAAATAGGAGCCAACCAATCTCTTAATGCCAATAATAAATTGATACGTGCTTTGCTAGCAGCATAGTGAATAATCTATCAGCGGTCATTTTGAAGGCCCATTACCTCCTTCATTGATTGCAATCGGAACATAAATTCAATAGAAACAAATAAGGAGCCATCAACTCACGTTTGAATTAATTATTTACCGCTCAGGAGACACACAACGGAAACAAATAAAGAGCCATTAACTCTCAATCGAATTATTTACAGCTCAAGAAACAACGGTCAATGCTGGCAGCTGTACAGGTAATGTTTTCTAGCTAAGTGATGATTTGTTGAGTTGCTTCATGGCCGCCTTTACAAATAGAAATGAAATAAAATAAACTATCCTCAAGATGCGTTGGAGCAGTACAAATATTTCAGTGTAAGAAAGTGACAGATGACTCGATGTTTTCATGATTGCAATCAGACAATGGATAGAAAATGAGTTACTCATTTGTCACATGCCATCCAGGAATTGATCAAACATTAACATTTTACGATGTGTCAGATGAATAAGAATCAATCAATGAAACTCACAATGAGATTGTGTCATTGTTGATGGCATTTCGGTACTTTGTGACTTTCATAACAGATGGCCGGTTAGCTCAGTTGGTTAGAGCGTCGTGCTAATAACGCGAATGTCGTGGGTTCGATCCCCACACTGGCCAAATAAGATTTTTTTGGTAATGTTGGAACATTTCCTTATGAAGACATGGGCGCTCTCATGGGTTATGAAACAATCGAGCAACCGTGAAATATCTATATAGAATGAGGCAAATGTTGCGAATTCTTGCAGAAGTATAGTGACCCTGCTGTAAACAGACACTTGCCTTTTGACGTGCCTAAATCCTGTCCTGGATTGACAATGTATATGAAGAATAACCAAATGGAATAAATCAATTTTTTTTCGAGTTTTGCTAGCAGCATAGTGACGAATCTGTCAGCAGCCACTTGTATTTTGAAGGCCCCTTTTCTGTGGTTTATGTTCATTTTTTTACCAATGCTCCTGATAGGAGCTTTTTTTTTTTTTGTGATTTACATGGTGGAAGAAATTCGAAGCATAATTTTGAAATCGAACTCATAATATACACATTGTTTTGGAGATAACGTGATGGAATGAAAATGAAGAATAAATTTAATAAAGAAGACCCATGATATACAGATATATATAAGAGAGAAAGTGTCAGATGATTAAGTGCCTTCATGTTTGCAATCAGACTTTGCATAAAAAGGAGCCAATCAATCTCTTAACGCCAATGTAAGAGAGAAAGTGTCAGATGATTAAGTGCCTTCATGTTTGCCATCAGACTTTGCATAAATAGGAGCCAACCAATCTCTCTTAATGCCAATAATAAATTGATACGTGCTTTGCTAGCAGCATAGTGAATAATCTATCAGCGGTCATTTTGAAGGCCCATTACCTCCTTCATTGATTGCAATCGGAACATAAATTCAATAGAAACAAATAAGGAGCCATCAACTCACGTTTGAATTATTTACCGCTCAGGAGACAACAACGGAAACAAATAAAGAGCCATTAACTCTCAATCGAATTATTTACAGCTCAAGAAACAACGGTCAATGCTGGCAGCTGTACAGGTAATGTTTTCTAGCTAAGTGATGATTTGTTGAGTTGCTTCATGGCCGCCTTTACAAATAGAAATGAAATAAACTATCCTCAAGATGCGTTGGAGCAGTACAAATATTTCAGTGTAAGAAAGTGACAGATGACTCGATGTTTTCATGATTGCAATCAGACAATGGATAGAAAATGAGTTACTCATTTGTCACATGCCATCCAGGAATTGATCAAACATTAACATTTTACGATGTGTCAGATGAATAAGAATCAATCAATGAAACTCACAATGAGATTGTGTCATTGTTGATGGCATTTCGGTACTTTGTGACTTTCATAACAGATGGCCGGTTAGCTCAGTTGGTTAGAGCGTCGTGCTAATAACGCGAATGTCGTGGGTTCGATCCCCACACTGGCCAAATAAGATTTTTTTGGTAATGTTGGAACATTTCCTTATGAAGACATGGGCGCTCTCATGGGTTATGAAACAATCGAGCAACCGTGAAATATCTATATAGAATGAGGCAAATGTTGCGAATTCTTGCAGAAGTATAGTGACCCTGCTGTAAACAGACACTTGCCTTTTGACGTGCCTAAATCCTGTCCTGGATTGACAATGTATATGAAGAATAACCAAATGGAATAAATCAATTTTTCGAGTTTTGCTAGCAGCATAGTGACGAATCTGTCAGCAGCCACTTGTATTTTGAAGGCCCCTTTTCTGTGGTTTATGTTCATTTTTTTTACCAATGCTCCTGATAGGAGCTTTTTTTTTTTTGGTGATTACATGGTGGAAGAAATTCGAAGCATAATTTTGAAATCGAACTCATAATATACACATTGTTTTGGAGATAACGTGATGGAATGAAAATGAAGAATAAATTTAATAAAGAAGACCCATGATATACAGATATATATATAAGAGAGAAAGTGTCAGATGATTAAGTGCCTTCATGTTTGCAATCAGACTTTGCATAAAAAGGAGCCAATCAATCTCTTAACGCCAATGTAAGAGAGAAAGTGTCAGATGATAAGATGTGCCTCATGTTTGCCATCAGACTTTGCATAAATAGGAGCCAACCAATCTCTTAATGCCAATAATAAATTGATACGTGCTTTGCTAGCAGCATAGTGAATAATCTATCAGCGGTCATTTTGAAGGCCCATTACCTCCTTCATTGATTGCAATCGGAACAACATAAATTCAATAGAAACAAATAAGGAGCATCAACTCACGTCACGTTTGAATTATTTACCGCTCAGGAGACAACAAAACAAAAAAGAGCCATTAACTCTCAATCGAATTATTTACAGCTCAGCTCAAAAAAACGGTCAAATGCTGGCAGCTGTACAGGTAATGTTTTCTAGCTAAGTGATGATTTGTTGAGTTGCTGCTCATGGCCGCCTTTACAAATAGAAATGAAATAAAAAACTATCCTCAAGATGCGTTGGAGCAGTACAAATATTTCAGTGTAAGAAAGTGACAGATGACTCGATGTTTTCATGATTGCAATCAGACAATGGATAGAAAATGAGTTACTCATTTGTCACATGCCATCCAGGAATTGATCAAACATTAACATTTTACGATGTTACGATGTGTCAGATGAATAAGAATCAATCAATGAAACTCACAATGAGATTGTGTCATTGTTGATGGCATTTCGGTACTTTGTGACTTTCATAACAGATGGCCGGTTAGCTCAGTTGGTTAGAGCGTCGTGCTAATAACGCGAATGTCGTGGGTTCGATCCCCACACTGGCCAAAATAGATTTTTTTGGTAATGTTGGAACATTTCCTTATGAAGACATGGGCGCTCTCATGGGTTATGAAACAATCGAGCAACCGTGAAATATCTATATAGAATGAGGCAAATGTTGCGAATTCTTGCAGAAGTATAGTGACCCTGCTGTAAACAGACACTTGCCTTTTGACGTGCCTAAATCCTGTCCTGGATTGACAATGTATATGAAATAATAAAATGGAATAAATCAATTTTTCGAGTTTTGCTAGCAGCATAGTGACGAATCTGTCAGCAGCCACTATTTTGAAGGCCCCTTTTCTGTGGTGGTTTATGTTCATTTTTTTTACCAATGCTCCTGATAGGAGCTTTTTTTTTTTTTTGATTACATGGTGGAAGAAATTCGAAGCATAATTTTGAAATCGAACTCATAATATACACATTGTTTTGGAGATAACGTGATGGAATGAAAATGAAGAATAAATTTAATAAAGAAGACCCATGATATACAGATATATATATAGAGAGAAAGTGTCAGATGATTAAGTGCCTTCATGTTTGCAATCAGACTTTGCATAAAAAGAGCCATCAATCTCTTAACGCCAACGCCAATGTAAGAGAGAAAGTGTCAGATGATTAAGTGCCTTCATGTTTGCCATCAGACTTTGCATAAATAGGAGCCAACCAATCTCTTAATGCCAATAAAATTGAACGTGCTTTGCTAGCAGCATAGTGAATAATCTATCAGCGGTCATTTTGAAGGCCCATTACCTCCTTCATTGATTGCAATCGGAACATAAATTCAATAGAAACAAATAAGGAGCCATCAACTCACGTTTGAATTATTTACCGCTCAGGAGACAACAACGGAAACAAATAAAGAGCCATTAACTCTCAATCGAATTATTTACAGCTCAAGAAACAACGGTCAATGCTGGCAGCTGTACAGGTAATGTTTTCTAGCTAAGTGATGATTTGTTGAGTTGCTTCATGGCCGCCTTTACAAATAGAAATGAAATAAACTATCCTCAAGATGCGTTGGAGCAGTACAAATATTTCAGTGTAAGAAAGTGACAGATGACTCGATGTTTTCATGATTGCAATCAGACAATGGATAGAAAATGAGTTACTCATTTGTCACACATGCCATCCAGGAATTGATCAAACATTAACATTTTACGATGTGTCAGATGAATAAGAATCAATCAATGAAACTCACAATGAGATTGTGTCATTGTTGATGGCATTTCGGTACTTTGTGACTTTCATAACAGATGGCCGGTTAGCTCAGTTGGTTAGAGCGTCGTGCTAATAACGCGAATGTCGTGGGTTCGATCCCCACACTGGCCAAATAAGATTTTTTTGGTAATGTTGGAACATTTCCTTATGAAGACATGGGCGCTCTCATGGGTTATGAAACAATCGAGCAACCGTGAAATATCTATATAGAATGAGGCAAATGTTGCGAATTCTTGCAGAAGTATAGTGACCCTGCTGTAAACAGACACTTGCCTTTTGACGTGCCTAAATCCTGTCCTGGATTGACAATGTATATGAAGAATAACCAAATGGAATAAATCAATTTTTTTCGAGTTTTGCTAGCAGCATAGTGACGAATCTGTCAGCAGCCACTTGTATTTTGAAGGCCCCTTTTCTGTGGTTTATGTTCATTTTTTTACCAATGCTCCTGATAGGAGCTTTTTTTTTTTTTGGTGATTACATGGTGGAAGAAATTCGAAGCATAATTTTGAAATCGAACTCATAATATACACATTGTTTTGGAGATAACGTGATGGAATGAAAATGAAGAATAAATTTAATAAAGAAGACCCATGATATACAGATATATATAAGAGAGAAAGTGTCAGATGATTAAGTGCCTTCATGTTTGCAATCAGACTTTGCATAAAAAGGAGCCAATCAATCTCTTAACGCCAATGTAAGAGAGAAAAGTGTCAGATGATTAAGTGCCTTCATGTTTGCCATCAGACTTTGCATAAATAGGAGCCAACCAATCTCTTAATGCCAATAATAAATTGATACGTGCTTTGCTAGCAGCATAGTGAATAATCTATCAGCGGTCATTTTGAAGGCCCATTACCTCCTTCATTGATTGCAATCGGAACATAAATTCAATAGAAACAAAAATAAGGAGCCATCAACTCACGTTTGAATTATTTACCGCTCAGGAGACAACAACGGAAACAAATAAAGAGCCATTAACTCTCAATCGAATTATTTACAGCTCAAGAAACAACGGTCAATGCTGGCAGCTGTACAGGTAATGTTTTCTAGCTAAGTGATGATTTGTTGAGTTGCTTCATGGCCGCCTTTACAAATAGAAATGAAATAAACTATCCTCAAGATGCGTTGGAGCAGTACAAATATTTCAGTGTAAGAAAGTGACAGATGACTCGATGTTTTCATGATTGCAATCAGACAATGGATAGAAAATGAGTTACTCATTTGTCACATGCCATCCAGGAATTGATCAAACATTAACATTTTACGATGTGTCAGATGAATAAGAATCAATCAATGAAAACTCACAATGAGATTGTGTCATTGTTGATGGCATTTCGGTACTTTGTGACTTTCATAACAGATGGCCGGTTAGCTCAGTTGGTTAGAGCGTCGTGCTAATAACGCGTGCTATAACGCGAATGTCGTGGGTTCGATCCCCACACTGGCCAAATAAGATTTTTTTGGTAATGTTGGAACATTTCCTTATGAAGACATGGGCGCTCTCATGGGTTATGAAACAATCGAGCAACCGTGAAATATCTATATAGAATGAGGCAAATGTTGCGAATTCTTGCAGAAGTATAGTGACCCTGCTGTAAACAGACACTTGCCTTTTGACGTGCCTAAATCCTGTCCTGGATTGACAATGTATATGAAGAATAACCAAATGGAATAAATCAATTTTTCGAGTTTTGCTAGCAGCATAGTGACGAATCTGTCAGCAGCCACTTGTATTTTGAAGGCCCCTTTTCTGTGGTTTATGTTTTTTTTTTTTTAATGCTCCTCCTGATAGGAGCTTTTTTTTTTTTTTTGATTACATGGTGGAAGAAATTCGAAGCATAATTTTGAAATCGAACTCATAATATACACATTGTTTTGGAGATAACGTGATGGAATGAAAATGAAGAATAAATTTAATAAAGAAGACCCATGATATACAGATATATATAAGAGAGAAAAAGTGTCAGATGATTAAGTGCCTTCATGTTTGCAATCAGACTTTGCATAAAAAGGAGCCAATCAATCTCTTAACGCCAATGTAAGAGAGAAAGTGTCAGATGATTAAGTGCCTTCATGTTTGCAATCAGACTTTGCATAAAAAGAGCCAACCAATCTCTTAATGCCAATAATAAATTGATACGTGCTTTGCTAGCAGCATAGTGAATAATCTATCAGCGGTCATTTTGAAGGCCCATTACCTCCTTCATTGATTGCAATCGGAACATAAATTCAATAGAAACAAATAAGGAGCCATCAACTCACGTTTGAATTATTTACCGCTCAGGAGACAACAACGGAAACAAATAAAGAGCCATTAACTCTCAATCGAATTATTTACAGCTCAAGAAACAACGGTCAATGCTGGCAGCTGTACAGGTAATGTTTTCTAGCTAAGTGATGATTTGTTGAGTTGCTTCATGGCCGCCTTTACAAATAGAATGAAATAAACTATCCTCAAGATGCGTTGGAGCAGTACAAATATTTCAGTGTAAGAAAGTGACAGATGACTCGATGTTTTCATGATTGCAATCAGACAATGGATAGAAAATGAGTTACTCATTTGTCACATGCCATCCAGGAATTGATCAAACATTAACATTTTACGATGTGTCAGATGAATAAGAATCAATCAATGAAACTCACAATGAGATTGTGTCATTGTTGATGGCATTTCGGTACTTTGTGACTTTCATAACAGATGGCCGGTTAGCTCAGTTGGTTAGAGCGTCGTGCTAATAACGCGAATGTCGTGGGTTCGATCCCCACACTGGCCAAATAAGATTTTTTTGGTAATGTTGGAACATTTCCTTATGAAGACATGGGCGCTCTCATGGGTTATGAAACAATCGAGCAACCGTGAAATATCTATATAGAATGAGGCAAATGTTGCGAATTCTTGCAGAAGTATAGTGACCCTGCTGTAAACAGACACTTGCCTTTTGACGTGCCTAAATCCTGTCCTGGATTGACAATGTATATGAAGAATAACCAAATGGAATAAATCAATTTTTCGAGTTTTGCTAGCAGCATAGTGACGAATCTGTCAGCAGCCACTTGTATTTTGAAGGCCCCTTTTCTGTGGTTTATGTTCATTTTTTTACCAATGCTCCTGATAGGAGCTTTTTTTTTTTTTTGTGATTACATGGTGGAAGAAATTCGAAGCATAAATTTGAAATCGAACTCATAATATACACATTGTTTTGGAGATAACGTGATGGAATGAAAATGAAGAAAAATAAATTTAATAAAAGAAGACCCATGATATACAGATATATATAAGAGAGAAAGTGTCAGATGATTAAGTGCCTTCATGTTTGCAATCAGACTTTGCATAAAAAGGAGCCAATCAATCTCTTAACGCCAATGTAAGAGAGAAAGTGTCAGATGATTAAGTGCCTTCATGTTTGCCATCAGACTTTGCATAAATAGGAGCCAACCAATCTCTTAATGCCAATAATAAATTGATACGTGCTTTGCTAGCAGCATAGTGAATAATCTATCAGCGGTCATTTTGAAGGCCCATTACCTCCTTCATTGATTGCAATCGGAACATAAATTCAATAGAAACAAATAAGGAGCCATCAACTCACGTTTGAATTATTTACCGCTCAGGAGACAACAACGGAAACAAATAAAGAGCCATTAACTCTCAATCGAATTATTTACAGCTCAAGAAACAACGGTCAATGCTGGCAGCTGTACAGGTAATGTTTTCTAGCTAAGTGATGATTTGTTGAGTTGCTTCATGGCCGCCTTTACAAATAGAAATGAAATAAAATATCCTCAAGATGCGTTGGAGCAGTACAAATATTTCAGTGTAAGAAAGTGACAGATGACTCGATGTTTTCATGATTGCAATCAGACAATGGATAGAAAATGAGTTACTCATTTGTCACATGCCATCCAGGAATTGATCAAACATTAACATTTTACGATGTGTCAGATGATGAATAAGAATCAATCAATGAAACTCACAATGAGATTGTGTCATTGTTGATGGCATTTCGGTACTTTGTGACTTTCATAACAGATGGCCGGTTAGCTCAGTTGGTTAGAGCGTCGTGCTAATAACGCGAATGTCGTGGGTTCGATCCCCACACTGGCCAAATAAGATTTTTTTTGTAATGTTGGAACATTTCCTTATGAAGACATGGGCGCTCTCATGGGTTATGAAACAATCGAGCAACCGTGAAATATCTATATAGAATGAGGCAAATGTTGCGAATTCTTGCAGAAGTATAGTGACCCTGCTGTAAACAGACACTTGCCTTTTGACGTGCCTAAATCCTGTCCTGGATTGACAATGTATATGAAGAATAACCAAATGGAATAAATCAATTTTTCGAGTTTTGCTAGCAGCATAGTGACGAATCTGTCAGCAGCCACTTGTATTTTGAAGGCCCCTTTTCTGTGGTTTATGTTCATTTTTTTACCAATGCTCCTGATAGGAGCTTTTTTTTTTGGGTGATTACATGGTGGAAGAAATTCGAAGCATAATTTTGAAAATCGAACTCATAATATACACATTGTTTTGGAGATAACGTGATGGAATGAAAATGAAGAATAAATTTAATAAAGAAGACCCATGATATACAGATATATATAAGAGAGAAAGTGTCAGATGATTAAGTGCCTTCATGTTTGCAATCAGACTTTGCATAAAAAGGAGCCAATCAATCTCTTAACGCCAATGTAAGAGAGAAAGTGTCAGATGATTAAGTGCCTTCATGTTGTTTGCATCAGACTTTGCATAAATAGGAGCCAACCAATCTCTTAATGCCAATAATAAATTGATACGTGCTTTGCTAGCAGCATAGTGAATAATCTATCAGCGGTCATTTTGAAGGCCCATTACCTCCTTCATTGATTGCAATCGGAACATAAATTCAATAGAAACAAATAAGGAGCCATCAACTCACGTTTGAATTATTTACCGCTCAGGAGACAACAACGGAAACAAATAAAGAGCCATTAACTCTCAATCGAATTATTTACAGCTCAAGAAACAACGGTCAATGCTGGCAGCTGTACAGGTAATGTTTTCTAGCTAAGTGATGATTTGTTGAGTTGCTTCATGGCCGCCTTTACAAATAGAAATGAAATAAACTATCCTCAAGATGCGTTGGAGCAGTACAAATATTTCAGTGTAAGAAAGTGACAGATGACTCGATGTTTTCATGATTGCAATCAGACAATGGATAGAAAATGAGTTACTCATTTGTCACATGCCATCCAGGAATTGATCAAACATTAACATTTTACGATGTGTCAGATGAATAAGAATCAATCAATGAAACTCACAATGAGATTGTGTCATTGTTGATGGCATTTCGGTACTTTGTGACTTTCATAACAGATGGCCGGTTAGCTCAGTTGGTTAGAGCGTCGTGCTAATAACGCGAATGTCGTGGGTTCGATCCCCACACTGGCCAAAAATAAGATTTTTTTGGTAATGTTGGAACATTTCCTTATGAAGACATGGGCGCTCTCTCATGGGTTATGAAACAATCGAGCAACCGTGAAATATCTATATAGAATGAGGCAAATGTTGCGAATTCTTGCAGAAGTATAGTGACCCTGCTGTAAACAGACACTTGCCTTTTGACGTGCCTAAATCCTGTCCTGGATTGACAATGTATATGAATAAACAAATGGAATAAATCAATTTTTTCGAGTTTTGCTAGCAGCATAGTGACGAATCTGTCAGCAGCCACTTGTATTTTGAAGGCCCCTTTTCTGTGGTTTATGTTCATTTTTTTACCAATGCTCCTGATAGGAGCTTTTTTTTTTGGATTACATGGTGGAAGAAATTCGAAGCATAATTTTGAAATCGAACTCATAATATACACATTGTTTTGGAGATAACGTGATGGAATGAAAATGAAGAATAAATTTAATAAAGAAGAAGACCCATATATAGATATATATATAGAGAGAAAGTGTCAGATGATTAAGTGCCTTCATGTTTGCAATCAGACTTTGCATAAAAAGGAGCCAATCAATCTCTTAACGCCAATGTAAGAGAGAAGTGTCAGATGATTAAGTGCCTTCATGTTTGCCATCAGACTTTGCATAAATAGGAGCCAACCAATCTCTTAATGCCAATAATAATTGATACGTGCTTGCTAGCAGCAGCATATGAATAATCTATCAGCGGTCATTTTGAAGGCCCATTACCTCCTTCATTGATTGCAATCGGAACATAAATTCAATAGAAACAAATAAGGAGCCATCAACTCACGTTTGAAATTATTTACCGCTCAGGAGACAACAACGGAAACAAATAAAGCCATTAACTCTCAATCGAATTATTTACAGCTCAAGAAACAACGGTCAATGCTGGCAGCTGTACAGGTAATGTTTTCTAGCTAAGTGATGATTTGTTGAGTTGCTTCATGGCCGCCTTTACAAATAGAAATGAAATGAAAAAACTATCCTCAAGATGCGTTGGAGCAGTACAAATATTTCAGTGTAAGAAAGTGACAGATGACTCGATGTTTTCATGATTGCAATCAGACAATGGATAGAAAATGAGTTACTCATTTGTCACATGCCATCCAGGAATTGATCAAACATTAACATTTTACGATGTGTCAGATGAATAAGAATCAATCAATCAAAAAACTCACAATGAGATTGTGTCATTGTTGATGGCATTTCGGTACTTTGTGACTTTCATAACAGATGGCCGGTTAGCTCAGTTGTTAGAGAGTCGTGTGCTAATAACGCGAATGTCGTGGGTTCGATCCCCACACTGGCCAAATAAGATTTTTTTTTTTTAATGTTGGAACATTTCCTTATGAAGACATGGGCGCTCTCATGGGTTATGAAAAACAATCGAGCAACCGTGAAATATCTATATAGAATGAGGCAAATGTTGCGAATTCTTGCAGAAGTATAGTGACCCTGCTGTAAAACAGACACTTGCCTTTTGACGTGCCTAAATCCTGTCCTGGATTGATTGACAATGTATATGAAGAATAACCAAATGGAATAAATCAATTTTTCGAGTTTTGCTAGCAGCATAGTGACGAATCTGTCAGCAGCCACTTGTATTTTGAAGGCCCCTTTTCTGTGGTTTATGTTCATTTTTTTACCAATGCTCCTGATAGGAGCTTTTTTTTTTGGTGATTACATGGTGGAAGAAATTCGAAGCATAATTTTGAAATCGAACTCATAATATACACATTGTTTTGGAGATAACGTGATGGAATGAAAATGAAGAATAAATTTAATAAAGAAGACCCATGATATACAGATATATATATAAGAGAGAAAGTGTCAGATGATTAAGTGCCTTCATGTTTGCAATCAGACTTTGCATAAAAAGGAGCCAATCAATCTCTTAACGCCAATGTAAGAGAGAAAGTGTCAGATGATTAAGTGCCTTCATGTTTGCCATCAGACTTTGCATAAATAGGAGCCAACCAATCTCTTAATGCCAATAATAAATTGATACGTGCTTTGCTAGCAGCATAGTGAATAATCTATCAGCGGTCATTTTGAAGGCCCATTACCTCCTTCATTGATTGCAATCGGAACATAAATTCAATAGAAACAAATAAGGAGCCATCAACTCACGTTTGAATTATTTACCGCTCAGGAGACAACAACGGAAACAAATAAAGAGCCATTAACTCTCAATCGAATTATTTACAGCTCAAGAAACAACGGTCAATGCTGGCAGCTGTACAGGTAATGTTTTCTAGCTAAGTGATGATTTGTTGAGTTGCTTCATGGCCGCCTTTACAAATAGAAATGAAATAAACTATCCTCAAGATGCGTTGGAGCAGTACAAATATTTCAGTGTAAGAAAGTGACAGATGACTCGATGTTTTCATGATTGCAATCAGACAATGGATAGAAAATGAGTTACTCATTTGTCACATGCCATCCAGGAATTGATCAAACATTAACATTTTACGATGTGTCAGATGAATAAGAATCAATCAATGAAACTCACAATGAGATTGTGTCATTGTTGATGGCATTTCGGTACTTTGTGACTTTCATAACAGATGGCCGGTTAGCTCAGTTGGTTAGAGCGTCGTGCTAATAACGCGAATGTCGTGGGTTCGATCCCCACACTGGCCAAATAAGATTTTTTTGGTAATGTTGGAACATTTCCTTATGAAGACATGGGCGCTCTCATGGGTTATGAAACAATCGAGCAACCGTGAAATATCTATATAGAATGAGGCAAATGTTGCGAATTCTTGCAGAAGTATAGTGACCCTGCTGTAAACAGACACTTGCCTTTTGACGTGCCTAAATCCTGTCCTGATTGACAATGTATATGAAGAATAACCAAATGGAATAAATCAATTTTTCGAGTTTTGCTAGCAGCATAGTGACGAATCTGTCAGCAGCCACTTGTATTTTGAAGGCCCCTTTTCTGTGGTTTATGTTCATTTTTTTACCAATGCTCCTGATAGGAGCTTTTTTTTTTTTTTTTTTTTGGGGGGTGATTACATGGTGGAAGAAATTCGAAGCATAAATTTGAAATCGAACTCATAATATACACATTGTTTTGGAGATAACGTGATGGAATGAAAATGAAGAATAAATTTAATAAAGAAGACCCATGATATACAGATATATATAAGAGAGAAAGTGTCAGATGATTAAGTGCCTTCATGTTTGCAATCAGACTTTGCATAAAAAGGAGCCAATCAATCTCTTAACGCCAATGTAAGAGAGAAAGTGTCAGATGATTAAGTGCCTTCATGTTTGCCATCAGACTTTGCATAAATAGGAGCCAACCAATCTCTTAATGCCAATAATAAATTGATACGTGCTTTGCTAGCAGCATAGTGAATAATCTATCAGCGGTCATTTTGAAGGCCCATTACCTCCTTCATTGATTGCAATCGGAACATAAATTCAATAGAAACAAATAAGGAGCCATCAACTCACGTTTGAATTATTTACCGCTCAGGAGACAACAACGGAAACAAATAAAGAGCCATTAACTCTCAATCGAATTATTTACAGCTCAAGAAACAACGGTCAATGCTGGCAGCTGTACAGGTAATGTTTTCTAGCTAAGTGATGATTTGTTGAGTTGCTTCATGGCCGCCTTTACAAATAGAAATGAAATAAACTATCCTCAAGATGCGTTGGAGCAGTACAAATATTTCAGTGTAAGAAAGTGACAGATGACTCGATGTTTTCATGATTGCAATCAGACAATGGATAGAAAATGAGTTACTCATTTGTCACATGCCATCCAGGAATTGATCAAACATTAACATTTTACGATGTGTCAGATGAATAAGAATCAATCAATGAAACTCACAATGAGATTGTGTCATTGTTGATGGCATTTCGGTACTTTGTGACTTTCATAACAGATGGCCGGTTAGCTCAGTTGGTTAGAGCGTCGTGCTAATAACGCGAATGTCGTGGGTTCGATCCCCACACTGGCCAAATAAGATTTTTTTGGTAATGTTGGAACATTTCCTTATGAAGACATGGGCGCTCTCATGGGTTATGAAACAATCGAGCAACCGTGAAATATCTATATAGAATGAGGCAAATGTTGCGAATTCTTGCAGAAGTATAGTGACCCTGCTGTAAACAGACACTTGCCTTTTGACGTGCCTAAATCCTGTCCTGGATTGACAATGTATATGAAGAATACATCTTGATTTACAACTTTCCTGCTTTAATGTATATTGTCATTTAAACAATTATAAATAAAGTGTGTAACATAAAACCAAGGCAACCGAAAAACTTCCAGTGACCTGATAAATGATGAAACCATTTCAGTGTCTAGTAAGTACGAATTACACACAGGGCACAATTTCCCTCGAAGCAAATTCTAAGGCACTTTAACCGCTTGATATAATTAGTCCTGGAATCGAAACGTCAGGAGTCACCTTCACAAAATGTAATGCCTTATATTTAATAGAAAGATAATGAATGATAAGGCAAGCAATAGAAACTGTGGATATTAACTTCAAATCAAAATATCGTTAAAGGTTCATTTCTGGGAACCGTCTTTCTCCTGAAAAATACAATTGTAATTTGTAATTGTACTTACAAAATGTAATTTACAGGGGAAAAAATCCGGTCAATTGCTAATCCGTTTACGTGGGCGGGGCAAGGTCAGGATTTATTTTCTGTATGCACGCCACAGCAACCCCTACCCCTCTCTATAAATCACACGGTTGGTATTTTATGAGTCATTAAACTAGACGAGCATGAATATCAAAGCTATGTGTGTACAGCTGTGTGGTTATTCAATAAATAATACACGAAGTTGTCCTTCATCTTACACAGATGTGATGCTGCAGGTTTGTTTATCGAATCGGAAGTGATCCCAGTTTCGATCGTACACGCGGGATTGAGGGAACTGATAAACACGTAATGTGTGTGGCGATTTAAGGAAAACTAATTCTTGCCGCTGCGTCGATAAATAAGCAGATTCTTGAAATAATCAATTTGTAACTTGATAACTGGACAAGAACCGATGATCTTGGCCAACCACACATACAGGTCTTTTACCAATTAAGAACCAAGATTTATTATAACATTCCAACACGATCAGTCCATACAAACAGTGTTTGCTTTTACGTATCAGACAAACAGCTATTCTAATATAAATTATGAAAAATTGAATTGGAAAGTTTAGAGGTCAAACCCACGACATTTATTACGCGGAATTAGGGGCAAAACGTTTTGAGAGTACGTTAATTCTAATGATCGTGATCAAAATAGAAGGGCTCGAATTGAAACGTACGCTTACTATTATGATCGCGATCGAATTCTACGTACATTCGAATTCTAATAATCACTCTCAAATTCCTTTTGAACGCAATCGGATTAATTTGAACGCGATCGAATTCATTCTGAATGCGATCAAATTAACTTTGAACGCGATCCAAATAAATTTGAGCAAGTTCAATATGATTCCATCGCGATCAAAATGAAGTTAATCGCGTACAGAATTAGATTAACGTACACTCATAACCTACATTCTTGACCCTGATGCAGCGTCATAAAATTTAGCGTTAGTAGCACGACGCTTTTATCAACTGAGCTGACCGGCCAATTGGATGATAATCGACAACCATTTATATCGGCTTCTTTTCAACATTTGCTTTAATTCTATATTAAATCCATTTGTTATTCATTACTGTATATTCAGTTGTATCCTATATTATTCAAATCCCAAAACCATGAACTCCATACTCCAAATCTTAATGACAGTCATTCATCTAAATATAGATGAGCGACGGAACGGCAGGTAGCAGTTATATTTACTATATTTGGTCCCAATCTTTCATAAATTCAGTATTTGTTAGTGCGTTATCACGTTCGATAGCATCAACACTCGATCAAGCATTGGGGTCGTAAAGTGGCTATGACACCTCTGAATATGATTATTGACCATTGACAATACCTTATATAGCTAGTATCATGCCGCTGAGTATTCGACCTCCCTCGAATAATAAGTAAGCGATAAGTATTTCACGGAAAACTTCATTTTCAAGCTATATGTGAGGAGCAGATAAAGAGATATTTGACGGGCCAATTATTGCTTTGGACACTCCTAACATCCCAACACCGAAGATGTTAATTTGATACTGGGGCAGAATTCATCTGCTCCCCCACCCACCACCACCCGCCACCACTCCACAAACCAACTTACAGTACGCAACGGTCCCCACCCCATTACCCACCAATAGGCCAGCTAATGTTGCTTTAGGTTGTGTTTGTGATAAGCTAAAACAAGCAGAGATGTGCGTCTTATCACTGCAGGCTGTACACACATGTGGTCCAACACAGGATGTCTTCTTTTCCTTATGATATATCATAGTTAGATGAATCAGAAATATAGGTAAATTAATTACACTTATCAGCTGGTGGGTGGAAATGTCCGCGTATTTTGTATTTGATTATTAATGAATCATCGTTATATCAAATGATTTTTTATCACGCAATAATTATTATCCCACCACCAAAAAAAGCTTCCATTGATTTTGTGCGAAATCACAGAAGGCAATTACTTGGTGTGTCTCCTCTTTAACAATGTGACAAAACAACCATACATGCAGCCATGTTTGCTACCGCCATTTAAAATGTAATAGTTATGTTGTAAAGCAATCCTACTGAATTGCCATATGGTCTTCGGCGAAGAGTTAAATTGAATCATTTTCCGCTCATTAGAACTATCACTGCGTTATGATGCTCATTGTGTCCAAAGGTTGTGCTAAATGTCATAACGCTAGGATAAAGTGCGGGGATTAACGTCACTGACAGCAATGTGTCCGAAACGTTAAACAAGCACAAATAGCTCAGAAAAAAAAGTATATATATAAATCCAGTCGTACTAGGCAGCCCGTAAGAGATGCTAAACTGTTTAAGGCCATTGACAGCAATGTGGATTGTAACCACTGAACGATGCAGGGTACGTTTTAATTTCTAAATCATTCAAATGTTTTTCATTGAATACAGTGCAACCTCGTTAAACGGGACCTCGCCAATGGGGATTCCTCGATAATGGGGACGCGGACCGGGAAACCATTCCAAGCAATGCTATTTCACTCGGTTAATCGGGACATTCCCGACGAATCGCCTCGTTAAATGGGACGCGTTGCCGTCGATCGATTTTAAATACCATCGACTGTAACGGCTTAATCCTGATTACTTAACGATCTCTGATCACCCGACCTCTGATCACCCGAATTAAACGAAGTTGATGAGGTAGTTAAATCATCTAGGGGATGCTGGCGGCTGACTAAAAAGCGTGACTTACGATTGGAGATTACGATTGTGCACTGTCAGCGTGCCCAACTCCCGTTTCCGTGGTTGCGGAGCCCAGCGAGTTCCCATTGACGCCTTGACTCCCTGATCAAGTGTCAAGTCGGGTGGTTTAAAAGGCAGAAGAGTCATCAATCATCATCAAACTGCCACAGAAACTGTCACAATGCCTCGTAGAAAAGACCTCACCCTACAGAAGAAGGTAGAGATCCTGAAAGAACTAGAAAGAAGTCGCCAAAGCCAAACTACAATCGCAAAGAAATTTGAAGTTTCCACGTCCGCCATATCGCGCTTAGTAAAGAACAGGAATGACATCTTGGAGCAACAAGGAGCCGGCCAATACGAAAGCCGAAAACGAAAGAGAGCGGGTGGAGACGAAGAACTGGACGAGGCACTGTTTACCACAAAACTGCCGGTCGAGTACGCTTCTTCGAAAAATGCATGGATGACGGGAGAGATCTTCGCAAACTGGCTGACTAAATTGGACCGAAAGCTCCACTTCAACCAACGTAAGGTCTGCCTGTTGATCGACAACTGTTCTGCCCACTCGCAGCAGGTGACGCTGACGAACATCACTTTATACTTCCTGCCGCCCAACACCACGAGTCTGATCCAGCCGATGGACCAAGGAGTGATACGGAACTGGAAAGGACAGCGCGTTGAATGGACGAATCATAAACGCCCTTGACGCTGACGAATCGGTACAAGTCTTCGTGGTCGATGGTAAAGACCGTGACCATCACCAACTGTTACCGTAAAGCCGGCTTCACTCGAACCGACCAGCCCGCCGTTGATATTTCGACGGTGACCTGTACGACGTACCTTTGCCGCCAACCATGCCAAGAGAAGAGTTCGATCGACTCGTGTCACTCGATGACCCCGTTCCGACAAGCGGTGAATAAGACGATGCCACTCTCCTCGAGCAAGTCAGTCAAAAACGCGCTGCCCCCAACAAC
This sequence comes from Urechis unicinctus, assembly GCA_034190875.2. Lineage (NCBI taxonomy): Eukaryota > Metazoa > Annelida > Polychaeta > Xenopneusta > Urechidae > Urechis > Urechis unicinctus. The sequence goes on from CM067347.1 coordinate 31,478,403, forward strand.
GACGAAAGCCCGCGCGTGACGAAGAAAGAACGACATATTTTATTTGAGACGATTCGCTCAAGAGCATGGCTACGGCGATGATCATGTTGTGTATTGCAGTGTGCGCCACCTCGAAAGCGTGTCTTAGCGGCCGAAGAAACCACCTATTCGCGTTTGGGGTACATCTACCGAAAACAGTTCGCGGCTCACAGCGTCCGCGTAGTTCACGATTCTCGATCTTTCATATCCGCGCTGTAGATGGTGGTTTAAGATTGTCAATAACTGTTTGGAGCAAGGGAGCTGGCCTGGGGTAGACATTAACATTTGATAACTTGTCAGGGACATGTGAAGGCCTCGAGCAAAGAGTTTATAGCTGCGCCTAGCTGTGTAGCGGTTATTAAATGACACGAAATACGCCACCGTCATCAGGCGACAATGCCACGAATTCAACAACAAGAGCACGTGGGATTGTTGATTTAACGTCTTGGGGCTCGGCGTCTGTCAAAAATACGGAGTCATCTGATTGGTAGAGGCGATCACGGCCCTAAATTAAACAGAGAATTCCAAGTGGTTTTAAGAGACGCTATGACAAAACGTTATGACAAAACGCTATGACAAAACGCTTCCATTCAGGGGCATTTTCCTCAGCAGAGGATACACATTGCGTGGGTACGAGCGTATCCTCTGCTTCGGAGAATGGGTTCACAGGTTGCGTCTTCATATATTTCCTCGGCCGGAAGGCTTGGGTGAGCGCTCTTAGCGTAGCTTTAAACTCTGGTTATATCTGTTCTATTTTCCATTTACGCGGAAAAATTGCTATTCGCTCTTCAAAATTCTGGAGTGGGCTGCCATTTTGGCCATTTGTTTGCAGGTGCACTGTCATATGCTGACGATATAATTCTTTTGGCACCATGTAAGTCTGCCCTTTCCCGTATGCTGGATCTCGCAGCTGAGTGCGCGGTGAGTCTGAGTCTCAAGTTCAATGAAGCTAAGTCTCAGTACCTCTTGTACTCTGCTCGAGGTTGGACGCGGGCTGGGGGTTCTATTGATTTTTGTGGTACCAATATCCCTTTATCGGAGAGTGCTATTCACCTCGGTAATCTCATGTCAACTAACTCTAAGTCTGCAACTATACATCGGTCTACCACTGATATACAAAGTCGGATCAATGTATTGTTGTCACGTTTTCATTTCTGCCCTCCGGAGGTTCGATACAAACTTTTTAAATCGCATTGTGTCATTGCCCATGGATCTCAATTTTGGGACTTTGATAGTCGCTTTGTTGATGAATTTTTCACATCTTGGCACAAGTGTGTGCGACTGGTCTGGGGGATCCCTAACATCACCCACTGCAACTTACTTCCCGGGATCTGTGATGACAGAGGCATTGAATCCCAGCTATTAGCAAGATCTCTTTCTTTTGTGCGTGCTGCCCTCTCATATACAAACGTTTTATATAGATTAAGTGGCTGTCTAGCCTTAGCTGGCAGCGGTTCACCCGTATCTAATACGATTAGTCACATTGCTGACCACTTTTCATGGTCCCGCCATACAATAGGATATGGGTCCCTGAAGATTCCAGATTCTAATGATGCTATTGACATGGTCACAGCTACTGCCATTCGGGAATTCGTAAGAATGCATCACGTTACGGTCGGGGTGGATCGTTCCACTCTGGCGAACATAATTAGTCTTCTTTGTACTGAGTAACCTGATTATGAAAACACGATTCTATCTTATGTTCTCTTATCAATTAAGATTATATATTATGGCTATCACGATGTAAAATGATTGTATAGACATTGTATTGTATGACTGATTGACTTTACTATATTGTCATATTTTTATGACTGTATGTCATATTTTTAGATGAAATAAATATATATATATATATATATATATATATATATATATATATATATATATATATATATATATATATATATATATATATATATATATATATATATATATATATATCATCGATGTGTGATACGTACTCTATTGACGACGGACACGCGATGAGCGAAAAAAGGGATAGGGTCACGTTATGATATACCAGCCTTGAAAATGCAGTGAATGAATGGTAGCGCTGGCACTCAAATGCTCCAATTTCTGTTCTTAGGATTACTTCCGACACAAATAGAAGATAAAATCATTAAAAAGAAGCAAAAAACAAAAAAAATTCTCAATATCAAGTAAGGAATTGATCCTCGTTCCACAACTAAGATAGTGAACTTTAATAAAACGGGTATTTCAGTCATAAAAGAACAAGTTTAGCATCATCATGGTCACCAGAAGAAGGAGCGCCTCTATCGTCATAGTGTCCGCATCGATTGTTGCCATATCTAGCACTGGAAGGGAAGGACATTTTTCCAAAAAGATATTTTGCATGAAGTCTGATAATTGAAGTCGGGTCCCCTTCCTAGCTCATAGTTATAGTCTGAATACTCACCAGCGATGAAACAAGTTGACAACTGCACAGTGTTCTCATCAGAGGTTGCAACGCAGGTCCACGTGTTCTTGCCGATCATATGGTTGGTGGTAATATGGAATGGCCCTTCAATCACGGTGCATATATATACAAAACAAATGTCATTTCAATGTAGGTGTTGGATATGCCAGCGCAGAACGCTTGATCCTCTCGCCGAGGATTGCTGGGGGTAGTGGTGACATTGTAGGGCTCATCTACACCGAGTCATGGGAACCAATCAGTCCAGGTGGATTCCTGTGTCAAATATCTTCGTCATATACCTTGATTCCGTCAGCTATCATATCTTTATTCATTATCCACCAACTCACATATCTTCATTCAATCTCCATCAATTCATAGATCTTCATTCAATCTCCATCAACTTACATTTTTTCATTCATTCTATGCCCGATCACATATCTGCATTCATTCTCTGTCAGCTCATTCAGCTTCGTCATTCTTCAGCAGCTCACGTATTTTTCTCTGGCACTTATGAAATCAGATGCTGTGCTGCGGACGTGACATAGCAACTGCTTTCTGTCTATCGAACGATCAGCTTCCATTTGTCAATGCTACAGTGTCAAGCAATCACAAGCCACAAAGACAGCTACTTGACTGAAAAGCTATAAAACATCTGCAGGGAATGGTGAGATCGATATTCGTGGGGCTTTGGTTCTTCTCCGGACGGATGGAGAAGTTAAAAAAACAAAGAACGAACGAAGCTTTGTAAGAGCGCCTCCTAGCGAATCAAAACTCAACAACCTGAAGCACGCGCCGTTAATGTTATAATCGAGATCGGCCGCCCGTCAATTGTTTTCGCATTCGTAGCATACTGCAGGATACTTTGTATTGTGAGAGTGAATGAATAATTAAGTGTTAAAGACTTCCAACTCGACCATAGCACAACTGGTTGGTATTGCTTTAGAGTAGGTTTCACCCCCCCCCCCCACCCAACCGGCTTAACTCTGATGTATGCTCATTATATAAACGACAATTTACAGACAAGACTACGTTGAGGGGTCAATAGGTGATTGAGCGGTGGCGGTATTCCCGGTAATGAATAAGCAAACGTCAAGCGATTGCTCCATGGTCACATGTATCGATTGAGTTCGGGATGGGGTGGGGGGGGGAGGGTTTTGCTGTTGCATATTCTCTACATTCCATCTTATATAGCTAAATATTTACATCAATTGATTGACTTGGTATATTTTGTGATATAGTCACATGGCCCTAAATAAGGGAGTCGCGCCTTTAACTGAAGTGACCACTTGTAGTAAATAAACAGATACTTGTATAATTGGAAGCTGCGGAGTTTTCTTTTTAACATCCCCTCAGAGAAAGGCGAAGGTGACATATTTACGCACCTACAAACAAGAGGTACAATTTGGAAGTTGTTTACTCGGAGTATAAAATGAGTGACACATTTTTCATTTATTTCTGAAAGGAATTTTACCGGTCAAATGGATCAAATTTGAGTTCATGAAGGAATTTTCTTATCCTCATAGATACGTCAAAAGTTATTGATTGTTCTATCTCAAGGTTACAGGACAAGTAACATGAGTCAGCTGACCAAGGAGCCCAGACACAGCAGATACGTATAGACCTCTTCTTAAATCGGGGTTTTGATGGCCATGGAGGAGGGGGTGTACGACATAATTCGAGCAGGGAAAAGCGCCCAACATTTCCTAACAAATTTAATTAATTGATCCCCAAGCTAAACATGCGTGTTTTTTCCAGTGGTCATATTTATTATTGATTGTCATTATTTAGCTTTATCCTCCATGCGCGAAAAAGCGTTTGTGGTCATTGGACCCATGGCAAGAACACTTAATACGCATCCATGATAACCATCCAATGCCCACCAGTCAACTGATGTATAATTCATCACCATGATTAGGGAACGGTTTTAGGATAAGCTGATTTTCAACTTGGCGTTTTCGGAACGCCAAGTTATGGCGATCGCCCCGGTTTGTACGTTTGTATGTATGTCCCGTTGTTTGTAACACTTTTTTTGTTTCGCGATACAGGTCGCAGTTTTTGAAATTTTCCAATTATTTCTTCACCCATCGTTAGGATTCAATAATGCGCAGAACCCAGATGTTTTGTTTGACCTTGACCTCATATTAGGGTCAAGGTCACGTTGTGAATTTTTCAATCCTTAATATCATCTTAACCTACGGTGCGATTTTTAAAAAGTTTACAGTTCCTTGTAGCCTGATTTATTCGCCAACTTTCCATATCAAATATCATGAAAAAAATATGCATATTTCGCCCCGTAGCCCCCACTCGAAAATTTGTGGTAGTGTTTTTTACCACATTTTTCCATCGCTTATAACTTCAACAATATTCGATGGATGGTCATGAAAATTGGGTCGAATGTTCACAGAATCACTGGCTATCAGAAGATAAGTGGTTTTTTTTTTATGTCGATGACGTCACTTCCGGTTACGAGCAAAACAACGTTATTTAGCTGGGCAATCGAAAGTTATTGCGTCATTACTCCGTCGTTAATGGTCGTATCGTAAAAATGTTTTGCACCTAAAGGTAGCCCATACACTTCCAAACTTGAAAACTATTCATCTAATTGTTTATGTCTTATAGTTTTCTCACAAAAACTGAGCTTAAAGTTAAAAAGTGACCCCCAAATGCATTAACACCCCAATATGTTTAATACTACTGGGTCGATTTTGAAAATTTAAACATAAATTTGAAGGTTACTTTTCGAGTAACATTTCGTACGCATTGTAACAGCAGGAATTATGCGTAGTTTTCTCACGAATCGCCGGTAAAAGTTCGGAAAACAGCTAAAATTGGCAATTTTTTTTCGATCACTTGTAAAATCGACAATATTCGTTCGAGGGTCACAAAACGTGGGTAAAATGTTACCATGGAGAGCGTGTACCGTATGATGATTCTTTTGGGGAAGTCGCTGATGTCATTTCCGGTCACGAACGAGTGGAAGTTAAAAATCGACTAAAATCTGAAGTTATCGCGTCGTTGCTCTGTCGCGAATGGTCGTATGTGAATTAGTTTGCTCGAGAAGGAAGCCCATTCAATTCTGTACAATGTGTATAATTTTCAGCTCTAAATACCCAACAGTTTTCTCACAAAGTAAGTTTGAAGTACAATGGGTGTCAATTCTGCTGGCTCTTCACTGCAGCCGCCCTGTCGCGCAGAACAAAGGAATCCACAGCGGCCCAGCGCGCGGCTTGAGAGAGGCGGCTGGCTGCGGGAATCAGGTCAAATCGCACCGACGGTTTTCCCAAGCGCCTAAGGTCGAAAAATGGCAACATAAGTTTCATGAATATTTTGAGCGCCTATAAAATCGTCAATACATGTCGGATTGTAATAAAAATTGGTTCACATGTTCTCAGCGACATACCAAGACGTATCCTAAAATATCCTGAATGTCGATGACGTCACTTCCGGTCACGATAGCATCAAAGTTTTCAAAAAATGACACAAGTTCAATGCTCAATATGTCCATACTTTAGAGTTCCATTTTTAAACAGTTTAGATATTCTGAAAGTGTAATGTAATTGTAAACTTTTTCTAAATATACTTAGTTGTAAATAATGCATTGTTAAAAAATTGTAGCAGGTCGAAAATTTCTGGTAACCAAAATCTCTCAACTTATTTATTTCGCAATAAATTCACTAATTATCGTCCGATCGTAACAAAATTAACATTTTCTGAAAGCTGAAACAATTGCCAAACTTTGGATTTGACATATGCTATCAAAATATTCGTCGTTTTCAAAGCGCGTTGAGTTGAAAAAACAAATTTCACTCAGTCAATTTTCGTCCAATTTTCGATTGCTAATAAAATCGTAAATATCAGTTCTATAGTCATAAAAAACTGCTCAGCCGTTGTCATCGACAGCACGAATCGTGTTCTATTGAAATTAGATGAAATAATTGTTGTGGCACGAAAATTCGGCAAAAAAATTATGTCCGTTGAACACCGGCCTCTGGCATGGAAGTCTAAAACCGTGCCGCTACGCCACGCGGCCCAGCACACTGATCTGTATTGTCATATATTTGATATCGCGAAATTGTATTCGCCTACTAATCTTGGCCAATCGCATTCACTGCTTAATATATACGGGCACAATAATTTGATATTAAAACACCTTAAAATTCTGAAAGTGTAATGTAATTGCAAACTTCAGACCCGTTACTAGGAATTAATGTAGGGATTATCTGAAATGAGCAAAGCAGATCTTCTAGCATACACTGCCATTCTGACCATGATTAAAGGATAAATTTGGCATATGAGCGAAAATACTGAGGCTGTGTGGGGTATTGTCCGATTCACCCGTCACCCTCTTGGATACGGACCTACATAACCGTTGCTAATAAAAATTGGTTGACAATACTACAATTTTTTTAATTTCTTTATTCTTCAATCGATAGGCGGCAATCATGCGCAGAACCGATAAGTTTTGTTTTTGACCTTGACCAAAAATAAGATAGTTGTCAACGAAAAAGTGAAAAACTAGTATCTCGAATAACTCCGCTAATAATGGTCGGATTGTTACAAAATTTACACCATTGTGTACCTCAAACTAATTGCCAACTTTTTTCTACTGACATATGATGCCATCCAACCCGCGGTTTTCCCAGGCGTCTAAGGTCGAAAAATCGAGGGATCAGTCCAAATGGCAACAATAGTTTGATGAATATTTCGAACGCGTATAAAACAACCAATAAATGTCCTATAGTTCTAAAAATTGGTTTACATGTTCTCCGAGACATACTAAGACGTATCCTTAAATATTGTGGATGTCGATGACGTCACTTCCGGTCATGATAGCCTTGCCTCAATCCTTGATATCACAATACTACAATTTTTTTAATTTCTTTATTCTTCAATCGATAGGCGGCAATGATGCGCAGAACCGATAAGTTTTGTTTTGACCATGACCAAAAATAAGATAGTTGTCAACGAAAAAGTGAAAAACTAGTATCTCGAATAACTCCGCTAATAATGGTCGGATTGTTACAAATTTTACACCATTTTTAACCTCTATTGACATATGATGCCATTCAACCCACAGTTTTTCCAGGCGTCTAAGGTCGAAAAATCGAGGGATCAGTCCAAATGGCAACAATAGTTTGATGAATATTTCGAACGCGTATAAAACAACCAATAAATGTCCTATAGTACTAAAAATTGTTTTACATGTTCTCCGAGACATACTAAGACGTATCCTTAAATATTGTGGATGTCGATGACGTCACTTCCGGTCATGATAACCTTGCCTCAATCCTTGATATCACCCTAATGTATGGTGCGACTTTAAAAAGATTTAAAAAAGATTTATAGTTCCTTGTAGCATGATTTATTGGCCAATTGTTCATATCAATTGTCATGATAAATTGTGCATATTTCGCCCCGTAGTCCGCACTCGAAAATTTGATAACCATGATAACTTAGGTAACTTTTGGCCGATTTTGGTCAATTGTGGTCCGGTTCTGAAAATGTTGCAATTATTTGGATGCAGTTCGCCAAGTTCCCACATGGCTCCCATGGGCCTCTTGTTTATTACGCTGTGCGTTCATGGATAGCTATTTCAGATGGGACCTCTATTATGCAAAATGGATATGAAACAGGAATATCTTCAAATATGCCATCAGCGTTATATAATGAGGTTTGATGGAACTATAACCCTGCAAGACGTAGTATCAACAAGCAATCTGACAGGAGCTTTCTAGGCTATTGAATTCAAACAAATGGTAAATGTACCCACACCGGACGCGTTCGTGTAACACAATGAAAGGTGCTGGAAGAACGTTGTCATTTCAAACAATGACCTTTACACCGTGGTTATTAATCACGTTATACAGTCCGTACAGTATCGTGTCTATTTCTCATATTATAATCTTCATTTTTTCCAGTTATTTTAACCATGGATAAATGTATTTGTAAAGGTCATTTCGAGAGAAGTCGAATGAAATACCAATAAAAACAACCGATTATAGTAATTATATTGGTTGAATAACACAGCGTTCAATATTTTTCGATAATTTAAGCATTACAAATCCATTGTCACTTGAAAACAAGTATTACTTCTTTCTCGATCTTTTCCCACCACAATCATTCCAAAAATGGACGAATTCTTCATACTGGAGGCAGCCATCTTCGTTCTGGTCGTGCAGTCTCACGAGAGTTTCAATCTCATGATCCGAGAAACTGAAATCTCGCAGAGCTTCTTTAGCCTCGTCGTATGATATCGTCTGACTTCCGTCCGTGTCGATCTTCTTGAATATCCGCTCCAGTTCGTTGCGTCTTCATAAAGAAAGAAACATCAAATCAATCCATTAATATTGAGTGACTTTTTTCCGGCAACACTTTTAATAAGTATTTAAACTATCACGCTTCCCAACAGATTCGTGGGTTAACAGTAAGATTGGTAGTTTAATCTGTAATGCATCTACGAATGAATATGCCACCCATATGGGGACCATGCTCAGAGTGGAAGATATATTGAATGCAAGCTAAAGAACAGTAATCGCTTTTATGAAATAAGGTTTTCATCCCTTTTAGAGATACAATGGAATCACCAAAAACGTCAGTTTAAGCCACATAACTGATAATTGCACATACTTTTCCTTGATCTTCCAGTAAAACCAAATGAACTCGTCATAAGAGAGCCGGCCATCCCCGTTTCGATCGTACACCTTGATGAGTTTGCGAATCTTGTCCTCGTCGAAGCCCAGCTCTTCGCGCAGCACCTGGTGCGCCTCCTTGTGAACACACAAGAACGAGTACTTAAAACAGAGCCAGCGTCTTACGTGTTTACCTTATGACAGTTTGTGATGGAGAGGAAATTTCACGGGTAATTCATATTTGTTGTCTTTGATGACATAAGATCACTTCTCTAAGTACTATATGGGGTTCAACAACTCAGACCAGGTCGTAAGCTATAGCTCAAGACCCTCCGATTGCAAGGCAAATGACGACGACAATTCTTGGGTCCGTATTCATGATCCATTTGAAAAACAGCCTTGTTAAAGTGGACGCAGACCGGGAAACCATTCCAAGCTATGCAATTTCACTTGGTTAGTCGGGACACGTCCCGACAAATCGCCTCATTAAAGGGGACGCACAAATTACTTCGAAGCCAACTCGTTGCAGAACAGATGCGGGCACACCGGGCGCGAAAATACGTACAGCGTCAAAGGTGATTCCCTCCAAAGGACGCACAGTTACGCGACGGTCGCTGGGTGGCGTGGCAGTGAACTGTAGCATTTACCTTTGAATCATCTATGGGATGCTGGCGCCTGATTAACAAGCGTGACTAACGATTGGAGATTCGAGTGTGCACTATCAGCGTGCCCAATTCCCGTTTCGGGTGGTTGCGGAGCACAGCGAGTCAACATTGACGCCATGACTCCGAGATTAAGCGTCAAGTCCAGAGGTTTAAAATGCGTAGTGGTTTACAGCTTCGCCTTTCGACCCACAGGCTGTGGGATCGATCCGCAGGTATGACAACCTGACTGGCTACTCGTGAATCGGAAGATCACGTCAAGTGGCGATCCCATCTCTGAAAGGGGATGTAAAAGATCCTCTGAGGACGACGTGCTCTCTGGCAATGACCGCCCTCAGAGTTACACTCACTACTAGTCGTACATAGCATAAGCTGCTAAAAACGACTTTAATTCGAACACACGAACAACAAACATTAAAAGGCGGAGGAGTTGATCTGTGGTTATCATTCCTCATAAAACTGCCAAAGAAATTGTCACATTGCCTCAAAGAAAAGACCTCACCCTGAGAGTAGACACCATGAAAGAACTAGAAAGAAGTCGCAAAAGCCAAGCTACAATCGCCAGGAAATTTGAAGTTTCCACGTCCACCATATCGCGCTTAGTAAAGAACAGGAATGACATCTTGGAGCAACAAGGAGCCGGCCAATACGAAAAAAAAGAAAGAGAGCGGGTGGAGACGAAGAACTGGACGAGGCCCACGAAGCAAGACTGTACGGGCCAGAAATTCTATCCAATGCTCTCCAGCTAGTGGAAATTAAGGGAGTGCCGAGTTTCCAAGCATTATCTGGTTGGCTGTGGCACTGGAAGTCACGGTTCAACGTAGTCTTCAGAAGCAGCAAGGTGAAAAACAAGACGCTGATAACCCGTCCGCCCGCCACTGGCTCAAAGACAAATTGCCTGAAATTGCCGCCGACTTCAGCGACCAGGACGAGACAGTCCTTTACTTCCGGGCCTTCAACGACAAGGTACACTGCCTGTCCACGGAGGAAATTTGCCGTAGGGAAAGCCACTAAGGACCGGATCACCGTCCTACGCCAATATGGACGGATCGGAGAAGCTGTCACTGCTTGTCATCGGTAGAAGTTGTCGCCCGCGCTGATTTCCGAAAGACGTCACAAAACTGCCGGTCGAGTACGCTTCTTCGAAAAACGCATGGATATCGGGAGAGATCTTCACAAACTGGCTGACTTAATGGGACCGAAACCTCCGCTTCAACCAACTTATAGTCTGACTGTTGATCGACAACTGTTCTGCCAAATGCTACCGTAAAACTGGCTTCACTCGAACCGACCAACCCGCTGTTGATATTTCGGCGGTGACCTGTGAGAAGTACCTTAGCCGCCAACCATGCCAAGAGAGGAGTTCGATAGACTCGTGTCACTCGATGATCCCGTTCCGACAAGCGGCGAATACGACGATGCCATTCTCCTCGAGCAAGTCAGTCAAAAACGCGCTGCCCCGTTAGTTGTGGAGGTCGGTGGGACCTCGCTATTGGGGGTGTTAAAGGGGATTTTCGACCGGTCACGGAGGCGTCCCCTTTAACGAGACTGCACTGTATAAAATTTGCCATAAAAACCAAGCAGGCGCGTCGTGGCGTGATTTGGTGTCTGATGTCTCTCAGGTCGCCTGGTGGAATGGTAGCTATGTCTTACGCAGAATACGATCTGGGCAGCAGACGGTTTCAGAAATATTCAAAACGTAAATCTATAGAGGAGCAATCACAGAAGTGCTGTACAAAATGGAATAAGAGTAACATCAGCAGCGTCTGAATTACCTTATCATTAACCTAACATCAGATGACAATGTTTTATTCGAACTCCTCTGCTTCCCTACCTTAAAGCTGAGACTAAAGAACCCAGGAGTTATTGATTTGGCTTTCATACCGATATCAACAACCAGCTGAGTGGTTTATATCCATTGTGAAAAGAATTTTTACGAGCAATTCCAGGTGATTTATTTAAACGATGAACTGTATGCATATGTTAAAGGGCAATATGACAAGTACCGTACCTCGTAGGAAATAGAGCCGCTACCGTCCTTATCGTACTGCGCGAATGTCTGCTGGATGTCATCCATGGTGGCGGGAGATCGGCGCTGGGCTGCCACACGCTCCGCTAAACTCACCGACCTCACGTACCGTGGAGGACACGGGCTGCGAACCCAGCATCACAATCAATGCTCTCTCTGTTCGCTTCAACACCGGCGTCATGGAATGAATAATTACTGTATTTTCTCTCAACCTCAGGCTTTATGAGCGTGCCAAGTGGGAATTAGCGTTTCCTGGTGCATGGAGCAGCGATAACATATTTATCATCCCCAGTTCACTATAGGGTATTGCCGTGAAGAGGCACATATTTCAAATTAGTTGACACAGCGTGAGAGTAGATGAAAGTTTCATTTCTCCAGACACGCCGACTACCACGGGCCTGGTTGGCTACGCTGAACTGCAGACACTGTAGATATGACGTCACGCTTTCTGACCGACTGTTATTTGTTTATTTCCGCTCGACCACATTCGGTCCTGTTTGTCGGTCCGCAGCTTAACTGCTTAACGACAGACATCGACTAATCATATGCATAGGAGGATAGTCCGTCGACTGCTCAAGTGGTTACTTACACATTTCGACCAGACTCTTACATAACAAGTGATGAATAATTTACTGGTTGGTAAATTAGTCTAGAGTGATGCCAGGGTGGAACCACTGACTTTACGTCACTTGAATGCCGGTTAACCCCTGCCACCGAATGATGGTTAACCCCTGTCATCACAATACCGGTTAACCCCTGTAATCAGAATGCCGGTTAACCCCTGTAATCAGAATGCCGGTTAACCCCTGTAATCAGAATGCCGGTTAACCCCTGTCATCGCCATGCCGATTAACCCCTGTCATCGCAATGCCGGTTAACCCCTGTCATCGCAATGCCGGTTAACCCCTGTCATCGCAATGCTTGTTAACCCCTGTAATCAGAATGCCGGTTAACCCCTGTCATCGGAATGCTGGATAACCCCTGTAATCAGAATGCTGGTTAACCCCTTTCTTCGGAATGCTGGTTAACCCTTGTCACCAGAATGCTGGTTAACCCTTGTCACCAGAATGCCGGTTAACCCCTTTCATCGGAATGCTGGTTAACCCTTGTTACCAGAATGCCATTTACCCCAATCTATGTTCATGAATGAGCTGCAGTTACCGTTTCTACTTGTTAGCTTGGGTCCGGTGTCGAGCGTTAACCCTCCATGAATCAGTCATACGAACAGTCTCTGATGCTAAGCGAGAACTAACGGATCTGTTGTCGAGTAGACCAATGATTCTCCTTTTTTAAATTCGTACAAATACAGCAGTGTCAGAATCTCCTGCATTGGTAAATCCAGATATGATGCAAAGTTCTAACTTCGCCTTCATCTCGTCCCTCAGATGTACCTATCGTAATAACACAACTTATAGCGTATCAGCGCTTTGCAAATCATAACGTTAATATAGACGGACGCAATGACATAACACTGTGCATCCATCTGTGTGGTGAGCATCGTGATATTGGGTACAAAGAAATGGTAATACTGGGGTTTACGTCACTTACAACAACGAGGTGGATAGCGACGGTGATGGATGAGGATGGATGTGATGCTTGGAAAGCCCCCCTTAAGTGCCAGCATCTACTTGACATAAACCCGTTGTCCAGACCGGGCTGCGAATCCCACGCCGCTGGGACGAAGGTCCAGTACGGTACCATTGAGCTACAGGGTCGGGTGCATCCCTTTTCATAGATGGGACTGCCATTTAACATGATCATCCGAGTCACGGGGAACCAGGTTTTCACGATATTGGGTACAAGCGTCGATGTGAACAATGGAACACCAGCAGTAGCTGTGGTTAGTAGCGGCGGCCGATGTGGACAGATGGTAAACTCAGGTGATGTGGACAGGTGATGAGATAAGTTTGTATGGACAGGAGTTTACCTCAAATGGTATGGACAGGTGGTGAGCTAAGTAGGTGTGGACAGGTGCTGAGCTAAGTTAGTGTGGACAGGAGCTTACCTCAAATGGTGTGGACAGGTGGTGAGCTAAGTAGGTGTGGACAGGTGCTGAGCTAAGTTAGTGTGGACAGGAGCTTACCTCAAATGGTGTGGACAGGTGGTGAGCTAAGTAGGTGTGGACAGGTGGTGTGCTAAGTTGGTGTGGACAGGTGGTGAGCTTCGTTGGTGCTGACAGGAGCTTACCTCAAATGGTGTGGACAGGTGGTGAGCTTAGTTGGTGTGGACAGGAGCTTACCTCAAATGGTGTGGACAGGCGGTGAGCTTAGTTGGTGTGGACAGGAGCTTACCTCAAATGGTGTGGACAGGCGGTGAGCTTAGTTGGTGTGGACAGGAGCTTACCTCAATGGTGTGGACAGAAGATTCACTCAGGTGATGTGGATAGGTGGTGAGCTAAGTTGGTGTGGACAGGTGGTTAACTCGCACAGTGTTGACAGGTGATAACTCATGTGGTGTGGACAGGTGATAAATCCAGGTGGTGTGGACAGGTGTGGAGCTAAGTTGATGTGGACAAGTGGATCACTCAGGTGGACAGTTGATTTGGATAGGTGATTATTTCAGATGATGTAGATAGGTGGTTAACTAAAGTGGTGTGAACGGTAGGTGTGGACGGGTGTTGAGCTCTGGTTGTATGGCTAAGGTGATATGGGCAGTTAGTGAACTTAGGTGATGAAGGCAGGTTGGAGAGCTCAGTTAGTGTTGGCAGGAGATGAGCTCTGGTGGCGTAGACTCGTGGTGTGGACAGGTTGTGAGCGAAGGTGAAGTATCACTTATACTCCCCATTTCAACGGATTATACAGCTAAGTGACGTTACCCTTGGAATGGCTGCAAATACCACCCAGATGTAGACTAGGAAAAGAACGACACAGGCTAATTAGCTGTATCATTGAGGTAGACTAGGAAAAGAACGACCCAGGCTAATTAGCTGTATCATTGATGTAGACTAGGAAAAGAACGACACACGCTAATTAGCTGTATCATTGATGTAGACTAGGAAAAGAACGACCCAGGCTAATTAGCTGCATCATTGACGTAGACTAGGAAAAGAACGACACACGCTAATTAGCTGTATCATTGAGGTAGACTAGGAAAAGAACGACACGCGCTAATTAGCTGTATCATTGATGTAGACTAGGAAAAGAACGACGACTGTATCATTGACGTAGACAGGAAAAGAACGACCCAGGCTAATTAGCTGTATCTGTATCATTGATGTAGACTAGGAAAAGAACGACCCAGGCTAATTAGCTGTATCATTGATGTTGACTAGAAAAAGAACGACCCAGGCTAATTAGCTGTATCATTGACGTAGACTAGGAAAAGAACGACCCAGGCTAATTAGCTGTATCATTGATGTAGACTAGGAAAAGAACGACCCAGGCTAATTAGCTGTATCATTGATGTAGACTAGGAAAAGAACGACCCAGGCTAATTAGCTGTATCATTGATGTAGACTAGGAAAAGAACGACCCAGGCTAATTAGCTGTATCATCATTGACGACCCAGTAATTAGCTGTACATTGATGTAGACTAGGAAAAGAACGACCCAGGCTAATTAGCTGTATCATTGATGTAGACTAGGAAAAGAACGACCCAGGCTAATTAGCTGTATCATTGATGTAGACTAGGAAAAGAACGACCCAGGCTAATTAGCTGTATCATTGCTAGGAAAAGAACGACCCAGGCTAATTAGCTGTATCATTGATGTAGACTAGGAAAAGAACGACCCAGGCTAATTAGCTGTATCATTGATGTAGACTAGGAAAAGAACGACCCAGGCTAATTAGCTGTATCATTGATGTAGACTAGGAAAAGGAAAAGAATTAGCGACGTAGACTAGGAAAAAGAACGACCCAGGCTAATTAGCTGTATCATTGATGTAGACTAGGAAAAGAACGACCCATGCTAATTAGATCATTGAAGAGACTAGACGCGACCCATGCTAATTAGCTGTATCATTGATGTAGACTAGGAAAAGAACGACCCATGCTAATTAGCTGTATCATTGATGTAGACTAGGAAAAGAACGACCCAGGCTAATTAGCTGTATCATTGATGTAGACTAGGAAAAGAACGACCCATGCTAATTAGCTGTATCATTGATGTAGACTAGGAAAAGAACGACCCAGGCTAATTAACTGTATCATTGATGTAGACTAGGAAAAAAACGACCCATGCTAATTAGCTGTATCATTGATGTAGACTAGGAAAAGAACGACCCATGCTAATTAGCTGTATCATTGATGTAGACTAGGAAAAGAACGACCCATGCTAATTAGCTGTATCATTGATGTAGACTAGGAAAAGAACGACCCAGGCTAATTAGCTGTATCATTGATGTAGACTAGGAAAAGAACGACCCAAGCTAATTAGCTGTATCATTGATGTAGACTAGGAAAAGAACGACCCAGGCTAATTAGCTGTATCATTGATGTAGACTAGGAAAAGAACGACCCATGCTAATTAGCTGTATCATTGACGTAGACTAGGAAAAGAACGACCCAGGCTAATTAGCTGTATCATTGATGTAGACTAGGAAAAGAACGACCCAGGCTAATTAGCTGTATCATTGAGATAGACTAGGAAAAGAACGACGCATGCTAATTAGCTGTATCATTGATGTAGACTAGGAAAAGAACGACCCATGCTAATTAACTGTATCATTGATGTAGACTAGGAAAAGAACGACCCATGCTAATTAGCTGTATCATTGACGTAGACTAGGAAAAGAACGACCCATGCTAATTAGCTGTATCATTGAGGTAGACTAGGAAAAGAACGACGCATGCTAATTAGCTGTATCATTGACGTAGACTAGGAAAAGAACGACCGACGCATGCTAATTAGCTGTATCATTGACGTAGACTAGGAAAAGAACGACCCATGCTAATTAGCTGTATCATTGACGTAGACTAGGAAAAGAACGACCCATGCTAATAGCTGTATCATTGAAGACTAGGAAAAGAACGACGCCATGCTAATTAGCTGTATCATTGATGTAGACTAGGAAAAGAACGACCCAGGCTAATTAGCTGTATCATTGATGTAGACTAGGAAAAGAACGACCCATTAGCTGTATCATTAGCTGACTAGGAAAAGAACGACCCATGCTAGAGCTAGGAAACTAGGAAAAGAACGACCCAGGCTAATTAGCTGTATCATTGAGGTAGACTAGGAAAAGAACGACCCATGCTAATTAGCTGTATCATTGAGGTAGACTAGGAAAAGAACGACCCATGCTAATTAGCTGTATCATTGATGTAGACTAGGAAAAGAACGACCCATGCTAATTAGCTGTATCATTGATGTAGACTAGGAAAAGAACGACCCATGCTGATTAGCTGTATCATTGAGGTAGACTAGGAAAAGAACGACCCAGGCTAATTAGCTGTATCATTGAGATAGACTAGGAAAAGAACGACCCAGGCTAATTAGCTGTATCATTAATGTACACTAGGAAAAGAACGACCCAGGCTAATTATCTTTGCTCTCTTGGATTCTTCTCCAATTATAACTCTTTTTTTTCTACCCTGGTGAGGAGATCTCTTCTCTTGACAAGATCGTGATCTCGATTATTGGCGCCGAGTTTATGGTATGAGAGGCGACATTTCATCAAGAAGTTCTAAAAATCCTAAATGCTAGTTAAAGTATTTTTATGGCAGCACCAATCGATCACCAGATTCCACTCTTAATATCTTGTTTTGTCATCATCGGTTATAACCTACCATTGAAACTGGGGTGTTTTATAAAGAATTTCTCGTCTGCGTGAAAAGCCTCTCTGTTGTCGTATGATAGTTGCTGGAGGTATGCTCGTAATTCGTGTTGATGTCGGTCGGGTGACAGATGTTACCATGGTGACAGCTACAACAAATACGTCACTGACAACACCATGCGATTATGTGACACGGGAAAGCTCTCAGAAGCATATTGGGACATCCCGCATTCTCTAGTTCTTCATGTGTGTATGATATACACTGAGTGGTTAACATAGATGTATATGGGGTATTATGTACACTGAGTAGTGTACATAGGTATATTGTATGCACTATATCGTATATCTGGGAATAGTAGTGTTGGACCCCGCCAATTTCAGGTTACCCCGCCCTCCACTGCAGGTAAATACTGAACGTTCGCTTGGTTGGTCAGGCAGTGGATTAAACTAATAGCGCAACAAAGTGTGACGTCACATCGCCGATTAGGATCTTCACATGTTCTCTCGTGTTTTTTCTCAGTAGCATTCAATTCATGTCTGGGGGGCAATATATCTCTTACAACTATGTATGATCAATATCAAATTTACATTATTTAGAAAATGACGGAGCTATAGCACATGGATGATTCACCGGAAGTTTTTCAAAGACCATTAACCAGCCGTCAAAATTCGTTATATTGAAAGGCATTGTTTTCGCACTATTCCCGGGGGAAACGTTGGGTCATACGGGATAGAGAAGCTGTTAAACTTGGCCCGTCCCGTCTCAAGACAAATAAGTTTATAAGACGATACATCGGGAAATGTAAACAACATGTCGGAGTAGCTTTATTACTTCCCAGACTGGATTCGGGTTGTTTGTCACCCCAACAGGTTACAATGAGCTTGATGCGTTCAAGATGGTCTAGTCCAGGAGCCTGTGGTGTATATAACCCGGAAGAAACATGGCGAGTGCAGCAAAGTTTGATTATTCGCCGTTGATATTGAGCGCCCCGATTCGTTTATTGACTCAGGATAATATAGTCCGGGTTATTTCCGAGGAAAATTTCTGTTAAAGAAGGAAGCCTCAGTAGCCAAAAAGTTAAATCCTGTAATCCTGATCGGCACAAAAAAGAGGATGAATTCATGGAATTACCAGCGTGGATGACAGGTAAAAAATATTATTATGCCCTCATATATATATATATATATATATATATATATATATATATATATATATATATATATATATATATATATATATATATATATATATATCGGTAATAAGCCTTCGACTTATTAAAGATCTGCCCTGTCGAGAGATCTGTAAACGATTTTTAAAACGGAATTGAAATTTGCTAAGCTTAGATCAATTAAACACGACACTGTGGCGGTGAAAAAATACAAATGAGGCAATCTGGTGCATTGCATTCTCTATCAGCCGATGGTAAATGCCGTATGGTGGTGTTACTTACATATATGACGCGTTCTGCGGTCACGCGGGTACTTCAGTGTGGCGTCATGAATTAGATTTACCGCGGTTCTGTCGCTGTAAACGTCCACACGAATTACATTCCTCGTCTGGGTAGGTCACCGATCGTGATAATATACACCGGTTGCGTCGTAGCGGACTATAAAGACTGGCTTTTCAACATATATAAGCATTTTTCGCTTATTGGGTGTAATCTTTATTTGGTTCCATTTTTGTTTCCACTTTTGTTTCGTTCATGTTAGTGGGAAAACCAAATCATCCATGATTAATCGAGAACGGCGCATTGAAACTCCGACTCTACCAATTTCTGGTATTATCGCCCAAACTGGTATTATCACCCCCATTTTCAGCTTGAGATGTATTGTGGCATTTACCGTGTGCCATATATGGGTTACAATTTACGTCCCGTACAAAATAAGAAATCGAACCTTACAAAGGCCATAACCATAGCTGGGGTCACCGATTGGATATCATAACTAAACGTAGTGAGAAATCGGTCGATGAGGGTTTTTTTTCAAAACAGAATATGGATGATATTTATGAAATGCACATTTAACAGAAGGGAAAACTATGGCGCTTGATCATTGAAAGTGAATCAAACTCCATGAGTTCTTGTTGATATTCGATGTGTTGACCTTCATTAGATGACAAGTGGCACGTGCTGTCCCCCCCATACAAACTCAATCGTACGACTGATGATACTCATTTCCGGTTCCATGTTAAACTTGTTCACACCAATCGTGCTTTAACAGAATCTTTTTTCTTTATTCCGCAAAAGTAAACAGCTCTTACCTGGCCCTTTCCATTGTTTCATGCAGCGGAACACCTTTGTCGCCTGTTCAATCAGTCAATGCAGACGGTTTGTATAGTGTTGTTGTGTTGCTCTTTGTTTGTGTGTATCATCGCTGTTGTCACGGTGACGGGTCTTATGGGCACCACATGACCACAATGCCTTCCTCTCTCTTCCCTGAGTTACGGCCATCGTCCACGCCAAGGCCGACTCGTGGTAAAAGAGGGGATGCTCTTGATCGTGGCTTATAGAGCTTTACTGTACATCACCAAAGTAATCAGTACCTCACAACAGCCAACGGTTCCCAACTACAGCCCACAATCAGTACGTCCATACACAGTACCTCACCACGGCTCGCATATAGTATCACACCATGTAATGAAATAAACGGTTGTCACATTTTCTGTAATGCAGTGCTGTCACCCTAACTTAAAAACAAGCCTGTCACACTAACTTTCCTTCTTACGTATATACAGGGCTATCAAACTAGCTTATTTTACAGGTCTCTCACACTTACCTACATACATATCCATCACACTTACTTACATACAGGGCTGTCACGCTTACTTATATACTTACCTGTATACAGGGTAGTCACACTAACTTAAATACGAGGCTTTCACTCTTACAGGGCTGTCATAATTACATATATCTAGGGCTGAAACCCTTGCTCTTATACAGGGCTGCCACTCTAAATTACATACAGGGCTACTATCACTCTAACATATTAAAAGCGCTGTCAAACGTACAGGACTTTCACTCGTAACAATAATCAGGGCTGTCACCCTTTATCATATTTTCACCCTTATTTGTATTCAGGGTTTTCAGCCTTATTTGTATTCAGGGTTTTTCACCCTTAATTGTATTCAGGGTTTTCAACCTTATTTGTATTCAGGGTTGTCACCCTTATTTGTATTCAGGGTTGTCACCCTTATTTGTATTCAGGGTTGTCACCCTTACATTCCTACATAGTGTCCTTGTCCAGGATTGTCACCTTAAGATTGGTATATAAAGCCATACACATTATCACTGCATGGCGCTGTCACCTTACTTATATCGATGGAGTCCATCTTTTCTTAAACATACCCTTACGTTGTTTTTTTATGGCGCTGTCATCTTAACTTATATATGGCGCTGTTATCCGGGAAAACATCGCCCGTACAAAACTCAGAGGCCGGATGCGGAGGTGGACTAATTCCGCTGGACAAGGCGTGGCGTATCCGGAATCCAAAACAATAGTCAAATATCCAACACTAATAACAATCGGCGTTTGACTGGCGCCCCCTTGCGTGACGCGACGGCGAATCCTCCAGCAGTCCGTAAACCAGGATAACGCCAGTCGATTTGTCACCGCATGCGCAGAGAGATCGGCGCGTTCAGATCGTAAGCAAAAATAGCTCATCTGCCCTTTGAGATATAAAGGATGGCATTAAATAGATGAGGCTGCCATGACGACGGATAAACAGCCTACGGTGTTATGATGCTGATGTCACCACTTTTGGGGGTATACGCAGATCATTAAATTACAAGTGTCACCTGTCTGTTGTATGCAGACTAAGTTTCCTGTGGATGGAATATCTAAATTGCAATGAGTTATTTTATAGCTGTAAAGCAATGACTCGACGACTCGATAATGAAAGGTTTTTCAACTCCAACCCGTCGGTTTGTATGCTGAAGACCTAGGTTCAACTATCACATGTGGAAGTCAACTGCATACAGAAGTGGGTTGCTTAGACGCGTCACGTCATATCATACTCTAACCACGGATACAGAATAGCGATGAGTCGAGGTAGACCGAGTTCTCCATATGCGCTCACACCCGGTTTGAGAGTGATGTCGGCCACTCTTACCAGGGCCCGCCAGCTCGCCACTGCCCCGCGCTGCAGCCCAATGCTCCACACTCCTCCCTGTTGCCCCCATCGCTCCCTGCTTCTATCCGCTGCTCACCCACTGCTCCGCGCTGCAGCCGAATGCTCCACACTCCCCGCAGCTCTCCTCCCCCAATGCTCCACACTCCCCGCTGCTCCCCCAATGCTCCACACTACCCGCTGCACCCCCAATGCTCCACACTCCCCGCTGCTCCCCTAATGCTCCACACTCCCCGCTGCTCTCCTAATGCTCCCCCAATGCTCCACACTCCCCGCTGCTGCCCCAATGCTCCCTGCTCCTCCCCGCTGCTCCTCCCCCTCCTCCCCGCTGCTCCTCCCCGCTGCTCCTCCCCGCTGCTCCTCCCCGCTGCTCCTCCCCGCTGCTCCTCCCCGCTGCTCCTCCCCGCTGCTCCCCCAATGCTCCCTGCTCCTAACCGCTGCTCCTCCCCGCTGCTCCCCCACTGCTCCATGCTTCTCCCCGCTTCTCCCAGCTCCTCCCCACTGTTCCAATCTGTTTCTCGTTGCTCCCCCGCTGCTCCCCACTGCTTCCATCTGCTTCTCGTTGCTCCCCGCTGTTCCCCGTGTCTGCCAGCCTCCCTACGCTTAGTCGCCTCCGTGTCTAGCCTCCATGTTATTTCTTAAAATGATTGACGTTCGCCCAATCACGTGATATTATATCCACTATAATGATACTGCTTGGTGAATGCCCCTGTATTTACCTCTACAACGCCGCTGTCTGAGCAGTCAGGCCATTTTTTTCCTTGCACGGATCACATGGGGGTTACATAGAGCTTGTGTCATAGGCGTATTTCTTTAAAAATAATCACGAACATTTTGTCTCGAAACAAATTTCGTGCACCGATTCCTTCTTTTTGTGGAAATGATATCCGTAAAATCAACTCCACCATTTCTTCGATAGTGGTTAAGTCCGATTGCTTATTTTTTACAGTAATCATAACCCTAATATAGCACAGGATAGGCGCTTCCAGACATCCGAAGCTGAAAACAGGCGGAGTTTGAGCGATCAATTCGGAAGAGAATAGCATTGCGCACGCGCGAATTGTGTAGTGAGACTGCTTTTATGTCGAAGCGCTATTCCTGTGTAGAACACCAAGTGGTGCCTTGGAGTACGTATGGTCAAGTGCTCATCCTTACTGTAGCAATAAGGCTACAAAGTGTGACGTCACATCGTTGTTAACGGTCCAGACTGGCTCCTTTACACCTTTTCGCTGTAGCATTCAAGTCATGTCTGGAAGGCAATACTTCTGTGACTACGAATCGGAGAAATATCAAACTTGCATGATGATTTAGACGATCATCGGGGCCATAATATGTCGACACAATGCAAGGCGTCAAAGTAATCATCTTATATAGCAATGCGAAAGGGACCCCTTGCTGTTGGAGCCAGTCTTGCTGTTTTCACACCTTTTGGTGAACGCTACGTGGGGCCGTACGGGATTATGACGACATCGCTTTGTAGCCTCATTTATACTATTCCACCGAGCGCCAGCATATATACTATTCGCAGTTCTCATGTGCAGTTCTACCTACAGTCGTATGTTTGTCTGAGTGATTTATGACTTAACCTGTATTCAACTCAATGACGCATTGCATCTTGCTGCATAGCATGCATTCCATTGAGTAGCCCGCAACACGTGGCACATTCACGATCAATGATCCAAGCAAGTACCATGACACATAATACCCTTGAACTATTGATAATTTCAAATTGCATCAAGTTTGGGATTCGATATATATATATAGCACGTCGTGCTCAGCAATCTAAGCCTGTTTCAGATACCATATTTCACATTGGTAGATGCTATATCGAATTAGGGTTAGGCATCAATCAAAGTTGTTTACACCTCGTGTGCCCTTGAGGGGAACGGAGCATGAAGGTCAGAGATAACCCGGTCGAGGCCTCCAATGGTAGCAGCCCTAACCTCTGGGTGGCATCGTAATATACACGCCGTAATGGATCGCTTGCCACCGTACAGATTGGTTTGGCCTAATAGCTGGCTTAATTTGCTCTCTCCTTTTAAACATTTTAATGCGATTTCGATAATGACTTAAGTACAAAAATGTTGGTTTCTGGCGCGCATCCTCATACGATGGATGAAATTTATTAATTTGTTCGTGTTATTAATATTGAAATAATTCCACGGAGCCATCACGCACTGATGGAGCCGCTCGACCCAGGTCAACACTGATGGCATGTGTCTGCGAAACAATTTTATTGCAGAATAATGATACAAAGGGGTGAAGCTATCCCGAATCATCCTGTCATAAATAATATATTCACACGAATATGTTAATTATTCAAAAGCAATAGAATATATTAAGCCAATGATGACCATCCATCATGTAAGAATTGCGTAAGGCGTCGACCGCTACCTGCTAGTTTTATTTATATCACTCGTTGTCATGGACACAACGACGCGCGCGTACAATCGGTTAGTTTTTGCGCTGGTGGATAATGGATGAGCATCAACCACGCATGCGTGATCACTTCGCTATCGGACGGGATTATTTTATTTGCGGACACGATTTCATCCGAATGTACAATAGAGTGCCGCTTTGCTCGCGTATTGTGACATAGACCTGCAATATGTATCAAGTGAGTGCTCGTTTGTAGCAGTGCCCATTCCGAGGAAGAGCCATCGTAGCGCATGAGGGTACTGCCAATAACCCTCTTAACGAGCCGCTTCTACATGGCGCAAGATAGAGAGGGCGGGAGATATTTACCCGTTGATCTGTTTCACTATACGTTTCGAATAATGGACTTGCTTTATCATTAACCCACCTCATCATTCACTCATACATAATTCACTCACTAAATTATTCACTCATCTCATCAGCTTATCACTCCATCATTCCCGCCTCCGATCATTCCTGCCTCCCATCATTCTCGCCTGCCATCATTCCTGCCTCCCATCATTCCCGCCTCCCATCATTCTCCCATCATTCCTGCCTCCCATCATTCCTGCCTCCCATCATTCCCGCCTCCCATCATTCCTGCCTCCCATCATTCCTGCCTCCCATCATTCTCGCCTCCCATCATTCCCGCCTGCCATCATTCCCGCCTCCCATCATTCCTGCCTCCCATCATTCCTGCCTCCCATCATTATCGCCTCCCATAATTCCTGCCTCCCATAATTCCTGCCTCGCATCATTCCTGCCTCCCATCATTATCGCCTCCCATCATTATTGCCTCCCATCTTATTTATCTCCTCCCATCATTATCGCCCCCCATCATGGAGAGCGTCTGAGGAGGTTCCGTTTGGCTCCGATGACCTAGTTTTTGTCCAATAAGCGCCCCATATCGCATCATTCGGGGTTCCCGCCACCAATGCACAGAGAATCATAGGATTTTTCATTCGCTCATGGCACATCAAATGTAATGTGCTTTTATCATAGACTTAACATGTTCTGTGAATCTGATGCCTCTGCTTAATCTTTAATAACTAGTTGGCGATCATTGCGGCGAAGCGATATTCTGCACGAAACTTGGTCGACGGGGATTGACGCAAATGGACAAAACATAGTCTATAAGTTTTCTATGAATCTTTTTTGTACCCGGATTCTCCATAAGCTACCTATTTCAGCACCGATCGATGCCGCATTGACAGATGAGATTGGTGTTAATGTGTTCGCTGTTTCAACTTTAGAACATTAATCCGGGGCAGCTTGCCTAACCGCATAAACACCATTGATTGAGCGAGGAAATCACACTCTGGCTTTTAGGTTGTTCTACATTGAATCAGAGTGTTCGGATGGTTTGTACGAGGCAATACCCCTATTACAAGTCAGAAAATAGTATCGATGCACCAACTGCTTGCTATACAAGACGAGATTGTCACTGGGAACGCACAACGCCTCACTGTATTACCAGTTTAGAATCTGATACCACAGGCTGCATTTCAACATTGATGAATTACAGGTATTTGTTTCGTGGCGAACCAGTGACATTGAGGATGGGAATTTTGTATTGGTTTTTCTATATTTAGAGCCATGAACCGTAACAATGGTGCAAGATAGCACCAAAAGGTATAAAGAACCGTACGCTTTGACAGCGCTCGTCCTTTTGGTGACGTCAGTGGTCAGGTCCTACAAAATCAGCGTCAAATTCTTTAATGTGGTATTGCCGAACATGGCTGACTCAGACGTCTAGAATTTCGTTATGAGATCAGTGTTAGTTTGCGACCGATGACACACGAAAAACACCACTCAAGCGTCCGACTTGGCGTAATAATTACTCCTCTTTCGTACGTGGATATTCTGTTAGACTTATGGCTCGCTTTGATGACGCACTCATCCAATAGCGTCACAGGATGACGGTCCGAATTCTTGGAAAATGACGGCGATTTGTTATTTCAATTAACTCTGAGTTCGGGTTGGTTTTGCGATAAATAAATCCACAAAAACCGAACATTCCATATATTATATGATGAACGACTACGTTCACTAGTTTATGCAATAATTGTACCGATATATTACCTTTTAATATGGCAGTAGTTTTGTAGGAATCGCACAAATCATTCGCGATTTCACAGGCACTTGTCGGAAAAGTTATCGTTCTGTGCATGGATGGCATCTTTAACCGACTGTCCATGCATTGGACTGCGACAACATTGTTGTTGGCCAGGCTTGCATACTCCAATACACATCAATGGATTTTGCAACGCTTCATGCTCTTATCTGGAACAAAGCCTTATTGTCGTTGACCCAATGGAGAGATAAAGACCATTTTGTGCGTCAACCCAACCATGACGGAAGATGATGCATCCAAGCTTAATTCAGGTTTTAATAGCATGCAAGTGGGTAGAGGGGGTAGGGGGTGTTATCCGACACCGGGCAAAATATATTACGTAATTTTGAACGCCCCCTTATCCGTTCCCAGTGTCATATTTGCAGGTAACAGAGACATCGTTAACCAATTGTTGCAATTTTTTTTATACCATCCGTTTCTTACTTAAAATGTTAAAAGGACACGATTCCGGCAGATTCAGGAAGTTTTCCTCTAACCTAACGATCGGTTGCTTTAGCAGCTTATGTCAAAGCATTTTTTCTCATGATGAGATAATTTCAAACAAATAGAATATTTGTTTCATTCATTTATTTGTGCAGTTGATATGAAAATGATTTGATGGAACCCGCTCGGACCGACCCCAGCGAGAGGACGTCGCAAAATGGCACCCGAATCACCGGGATATAGTCCGCCATATTGATGACGTCTGTAGGTGGCGTCTGTATCACATTAAATGCGTGCCATGAGCGGACATAAGTCAGCAAGCTTATACGAGGCGAACTATAGGCTGTCAACGGGCTGGGACAGGCTGGTGTCATAAATTACTCGTCGATTCATTACGCAGAGATGTAACCTTGTTAATGGCGACTATATGGCTTAAATTGTCATGCCAACAATATAACAGATACTAGCGCATCGATTATGAATTTATTACAAGGGGTTAATGTTCTTATTTATTTCAACGCCTTAATTGTTAACGGAGCCACTTATTCATGCTGTTACCTGCATACCACAATCACCGCGCCTGGTGAAGGCTACATAAGTCTGGTCTCATATAATCACAACCTTTAACACTTTTATCAGATATCCCTCAACAACAACAAACACGCTGCTGGATGTCAACAGAGACCGTTAGCTGCAGACACACGAATGCGCGTCTTATCGTTAGCGCTGAGGAGGTTTGTAAGCCCAAAACAGGGCCCAGTTATGAACAAATAAAGGGGAAGTAGACACAACTACGCGTCCAACATCGAAGTCACAATATGGTTGGTGTAATCACAAATGTGCTCTTGCATTTACAAAACGAACCATAGTACTATACGATCTGACACCTTTGCTTCAGGCTAGAGTACTTCGACAAATTGGGAATTACGGTGCTAAAACACGGGAAAATACAGCAAGGCAGTCTCTGGTTTATATACTAAGCTGAAGTTCAACAAGCATGCACGTGCCTGCTGCTGCATGGACGTGCTTGTTGCTGTATGGAGGTGCTTGTTGCTGCATGGACGTGCTTGTTGCTGCATGGACGTTGTTGCTGCGGCATGGAGGTGCTTGTTGTTGCATGGACGTGCTTGCTGCTGCATGGACGTAATTGTTGCTGCATGGACGTTATTGTTGCTGCATGGACGTGATTGTTGTTGCATGGACGTGCTTGTTGCTGCATGGACGTGCTTGTTGCTGCATGGACGTAATTGTTGCTGCATGGACGTGATTGTTGTTGCATGGACGTGCTTGTTGCTGCATGGACGTGCTTGTTGCTGCATGGACGTAATTGTTGCTGCATGGACGTGATTGTTGTTGCACGAACGTTCTTGTTGATGCATGGACGTGTTGTGTTGATGCATGAACATGTTTGTTAATGTATAGACGTAATTGTCGCTGCTAGGACGTGTTTGTGATTGCTGCATGGACATGTTTGTTTGTTGCATGGACGTGTTTGCTGTTGCATGAACGTGTTTGTAGTTGCATGAACGTGCTTGCTGATGCATGGACGTGCTTGTTGCTGCATGGACGTGCTTGTTGCTGCATGGACGTAATTGTTGCTGCATGGACGTGATTGTTGTTGCATGGACGTGCTTGTTGCTGCATGGACGTGCTTGTTGCTGCATGGACGTAATTGTTGCTGCATGGACGTGATTGTTGTTGCACGAACGTTCTTGTTGATGCATGGACGTGTTCATAAATGCATGAACGTGCTTGTTGTTGCACGAACGTTCTTGTTGATGCATGGACGTGTTGTGTTGATGCATGAACATGTTTGTTAATGTATAGACGTAATTGTCGCTGCTAGGACGTGTTTGTGATTGCTGCATGGACATGTTTGTTTGTTGCATGGACGTGTTTGCTGTTGCATGAACGTGTTTGTAGTTGCATGAACGTGCTTGCTGATGCATGGACGTGCTTGTTGCTGCATGGACGTGCTTGTTGCTGCATGGACGTAATTGTTGCTGCATGGACGTGATTGTTGTTGCATGGACGTGCTTGTTGCTGCATGGACGTGCTTGTTGCTGCATGGACGTAATTGTTGCTGCACGAACGTTCTTGTTGATGCATGGACGTTCTTGTTGATGCATGGACGTGTTCATAAATGCATGAACGTGCTTGTTGTTGCACGAACGTTCTTGTTGATGCATGGACGTGTTGTGTTGATGCATGAACATGTTTGTTAATGTATAGACGTAATTGTCGCTGCTAGGACGTGTTTGTGATTGCTGCATGGACATGTTTGTTTGTTGCATGGACGTGTTTGCTGTTGCATGAACGTGTTTGTAGTTGCATGAACGTGCTTGCTGATGCATGGACGTGCTTGCTGATGCATGGACGTGTTTGTTTCTGCATGGACGTGTTTGCTGTTGCATGAACGTGTTCGTAGTTGCATGAACGTGCTTGCTGCTGCATGAACGTGCTTGCTGCTGCATGGACGTGTTTGCTGTTGCTGCATGGACGTACTTGTTGCTGTATGGATGTACTTGTTGCCGTATGGATGTGTATCAGTCGACCTGTTAACGCTGTCTATATCAAGCCGAATAGCCTCTTTGCATCTTGGGCAATGTAATTTTTATGCATATACAAATACGCATCAAAATACAACCACTCACAGAGCCCATAGCACCTTCAACTTTTAAGTGCAGTTTACGCAGTGCTTAATAATGACCACACGATCAGCACAACTGATGTCATTCATTAGGAATCACAATGGCGACAAACCGCTTTGGCACAAATTTAGGACTGCATCGTCTTGTTTGGTTGCCTAGCTAGTCGCCATGGACACAGCGAGACCGATAGACAAAGTTGTTGTTTGTATGTTTCTGCGCATGCATACTGTAATGACACATCGTTCAAGGATGCGTGGTGCAAATCAATACATCCAACATGCTCGAGTGAGTGAATGGATTCATGCATATATAACGTATCTGTGCTATGTAAACTTCTGGTTTCTTCAATAATTAGCTCTTCCATTGAACAAAATAATAAAAAAATACAATGCCTGAAGGGGGTTACATCAAATGATGCCCAAAGTGGGGGTCTAAAGTGCGGGTCCCCATGACAAGACAGGACAGCTGTAGTGAACGGAAATCATTTCCATGCACTGTAATAGTAAGATACAACTGCTTATTCAAATAGATTTGTCAGTGAAAATATATTAATATTTTTCCACTTTACGGTCGCCCGCCCGTCAATGGCGACTGAAAACGATTTGGGGCCTAATTACGCACAGTTAAGGCGTACTAAGTGTTCATTTCTATTTGTCTTTGTACAAATTTTAGCTGTGAATTACATGTACTGTAGTGGGTAAAGTAGTATAGATGTTAGCGGTACTGGCACACCTATCTCATATGATTATGGCACACCTATCTCATATGGGTGCAACCCAGAAAACACACATATACAGGGTGACTCACATGAGCCAGCGAACCGCTCGCACCTCCCCCCACCATATTAGCCCAGCCCTTCCAGCCCCTATGGTATAGGCCCACTAAAGAGGGCGACAGCAATGTCAACCATCTACAACAGGACTCTGAGGAATAAGCTCTTCTAAACGACTCACGCGCTCCAAAAGGTCCTCATACTTCGATTCCAATTCCCTCACCTTCTCCTCTACACCAGGACCCTGAGGAATAAGCTCTTCTAAACGACTCACGCGCTCCAAAAGGTCCTCATACTTTGATTCCAAATCCCTCACCTCATTCTCAAGGTCCACCTTCTCCTCCCATATATGTTCCACATCTGCTTGCAGCTCGGCCACCCCAATATGTTCATCGGTGCTCATTCTATACCTCAGCTCTCATATGTTCAACATATCGACGCGTGCCCATAGGCCAGAGTGTCTACACCACCTGGAGCTATCCACCGCTTTGAGTCAAAGGGGGAGAGAGACACCTTGTTAACGTGGAGCCCATATATTTTATGGCAGTCACTCCTGAGCATGTTCATTCCGTGGCGAAACTGCTTTTGGGCAAACAGTGACTCCACGTACTGAGCGTGTCGTAGATGCTTCTTCACCACCACCTTCTTCACACCCTTAGCTCTTTTTATCTCGCCCTCATCAGACATCAGGATAGAGTACATCTTAGGGCGCAAACCAACGTACTCCTTGATGGGCACGCCAGCGCACTCATCCTTCATCTTACCCAGAACCTTTTTGTTTTTGTCACTGTGCAGGGCATGAGAAGGGTCAAAGTTACTAGTGTCAAAGAGATGCCCATCCTCCCTCATATCAGCATAGACGTCAGTGGTACGGATCTCAAGCAGCAGCGAGTCTGTGTCTGTGTAAAGCAGGTTAATATTACTGTCATATCTAGCCTTCATGGTATTGTAGTAAAAGTCATACATCAAGTGCTTGGAGAGGTCCAGAATGCACATGCCAACATAGACGGGACGGTTCAGCACTAAGCGAGTCTTGTGCATATGCAGGGCAGCTAGATCATCGTCAAACACTTTTTGTCGAGCATAGGCGGGGCTGGCCACAAGCCTACGTATTTTTTCTTTTCCCGATAAGCGCACAATTTTGACGTCGACTCGCCTCCGGAGATTCTCCATCGTTTTACCAAAGACGGAGTTATTCATAAGTTTATAGAGATCCTTCTCAAAGTCGCTGTTGGCGGCCTTGCGCAGATCTGTATTCATCCTTATGTAAGGCTCCATCCATGGACTCTGGTCAAAGACAAGCGCACGATAAATCTTGGTGAGTCTCAACCCCAAAGACAGATATAGCTTGAGGTTCCTGTAGTGTACCACATACTTCTCCTTGTTCCGCAGGTTGGGCACCAGCTTTTCAACTCCATTTCCGGTGCTCCCCAATGCACCTAGGAGATCTTTCTGGTAGTCTGACAACCACTCATTTTGCACAAGAAGTCGCTCCGGCGCTAGGGGGTAATCGTTGTGTTCGTCATGAAGCGCAGCAGGATACTCCAAGTCAACCTCAAGTATATACCCCGTTTCAGCATCATCGGGATGGTCCTGGATCTCTAGGTTCTCAGGCCGTTCCACCCACTCAATACCCAAAGTAGGTAAGGCTTGGCTCATCGCCCACCCATACAGGTTGTTGGCATCGAGGTACTGGATATAGCTTGCTGGCTTATCCTGCTCAAAGCCCTCCACGTATGGGTTGTTCGCTTTAGCGTGGCGATGTGATACCATGCTTATCCAACCGCGCAGCCCCTTCTCAATAAACAGGTGCTTGTCATAATCGGTGAGAAGCTCGAGTTCCACCCCTGTGCTCTTAAGAAGCGCATCCCACGACAAACCGGGGCTGGTATAGTAGTGGGCCGGATCCAACCCGTATTGCTTAAGACAGGTTTTGCGGAATGTTTCAAACACATCGGCCAGGAGCAGTACATCTGTGCGTAAGTAAAGGTCATGGTAGTCCCCCATGTTTTTACAACCGAATGCGTTCCAGACTTTCTGGGCGTGTTCATAGTCTGCAGCAGATATACCCTGTTCAGAGAGCTTGCTGTAGAAATCATGGATCGGCGGCAGTGGAGCATCAAACTTATCCCAGCCATCCATGAACTCATAGGGATACACTCCCTTACGCAGCAGCAAGCGCCGCTTCATCTGGTCTGGCTCGTATTCCGCCGTCACAGCAAAGGCATCTGAGTTGTTAGCAGACACAAGCTTGTCGAGCGAGGCTAGAAGGAACTGTGCACTGTCAATGAAGCGCAACTGTCCGAACGACAGGGAGATATACTTCTCCATGTTATTTGGGATGCAGTTGATATTGCCCTCCACTTTGCTTATACCCTGCATCAAGAGATGGGAGTCGTAGCCCCGCAGGTTATGGAACACCACAGGGATGGGTGTTGTCTTGGGACTCAGCCAAAGTTTCAGGTTACACACGTTATGGGCTGGCCCTCTGTACAAGCCTGTTATATGGCAGTGATCGCGAACAGAGTCACAGCCCAGTTTTTTTTTCTTGCACACATGACAGTGAGTTGCAGCCTTATGTGCCCTTCTATCCTCCCGAGTCATCCGCATAGGGACAGGCTTGGACAGAACTGCTTTGATCTTTTGCTCCTCCTGCTGCAGAGCCTGTAAGAACTTCTCCACAACATCGCTTCCTCTATAAACCACAGGGGGTTCTGTCTGCCCATCACATCGGACAACCACATAGCCGTAACCACATGGCTCATGCTCCTGCGTTCTCTGCGTGTTGCTCTTACCAGGATTAGGCGCAGGTCCCGGAAGCTTCACTGTGAGCGCCTCAAAGTCGGCATAGATAAGATAGGGGATGGCAAGCTGTTTCTGCCAGTTCTGGAAGGATAATATGTTCTTCCCTTCCTCAGGCATGTCAACTCGCACAGCAGTCTGCCCGATACCCATGCACTCAGGTTTGTGCGCCAGGAGCAGTTTCTCAGTGGTGTATCCATGCAAGCATCGCTCGCAGAAGAACTTGCGGTGCTCGTACTTACTCTGGTCATACAGCAGGCGGTTCAGGTCTTCGATCTGCGTGTAATGAAACCTACCGTCCTCCTCAATCAGCATGAGGTTTATACATGGACCAGGCTGTCTGCTGATATGGTGAACGATGGTGGCCTTTCCATCCCAGCCAAAGACATTCAAGCCGCCTACTTTAGCATGTTTTTCTATCTTCTCAATCTGCAAGATAGGTGTTGGATAGTCCACTCCTTTTCCTTCTAAGAGTCTTAAGAGCGGCTTAATGTTATATTTTGATGGTCGCTGCGGGTTCTTGGCAACCGGGTGCAGAGCCGATTCAATGGAATATAGAACGCAGTGTGGGTCGTTTGTGTTTTTTACGTTTCTAATTGCCTTCTTTTTACCGCCAGCTTTCTCGGCAGTTTCAGGTAGGAGCCACCTTTCAATGGCTGGTAGTTGGCAATATCAATCCACAGAGTTGTGACCGCCTGAAACTCCCAGCCAGAACCTTGGTTGGTCCACTTCTCCAACCGCTCTTGGATATTAGCATTGCACTGGTCCAGCTCATCGTTAATATCTTCTAGGGAGAGAACCACCTGCTGCTTATTACGCAATACAGGCTCAAAATACTCAGTGCTGTCATCATCTGAGTGCTTGGAGAGTCTTACCTTAAGGGCAAACTGACACTTGATTCCACCTAGCTCTTCCAGCTCACCAGTCAAAACTTTATGCATCTTCCGACGCATGCCCTTAAAGAACATCATAAGGTCCGAGCTAAGGGGGTGAGACTCAGGAACGTTCATCACCCATCCACGCAAATAGTTTTTAACAGCCCACTTAGTCTTCTTGAAGGCAAGACGCGCTGTGGGGACTGGGGACTGGGTTGTGGGGATGCGTGGGGCAGGGACAGGTCTGCGTGGGGCAGGGACTGGTCTGCGTGGGGCAGGAGTGGGGACAGGGGTGGCACGCACCCCAGCCTTTAATCTAGCGAAAATCTCCTTGTATGTACGGTCATATTCATTACGCACTTGGAGTGCTTTGAGTGCAGCCTTAGAGCGTGGATAAGGAGGCTGAAAACCGTGAATTGAAACATAATCGTTTTGGGCTTCACGTGCTCGCTGATTATGAGTCATGTTTACTATACAGTTCCATTAGTCTAAAAGGGAATTCGTTGATACACAAAAGGCAACAACAATACAGCGAGCGGACTTTGACCTATGCAGTAAACACCCGTCTCTGACAAGGTGCCAAGCTTCGTCGCACCTAGCCGACAAACCATGTTGTTGACAGCGCCACAAGATTTCTATTTTTATACAGTGGGGAATCCCCGTTCAGTGGCGCCGACTGGCGTGTCCCCAGCTATAGGCCGTTGTGAAGCAATTTTTTGGGCAAGACGAAGACGACTGTGGTTGACTTTATCGAACCCACAATCCATACACAATCCTACCTTATTATTTTTTATAGCCTTCTGACAACCCATACAAAGACGATTAATAACACCATGTTTTATCTTATATCTGTGTAATCCACAAAACTCTTGCTCTTGCGTACAGGGCCTGTTACAGAGGACTTTCTTTCCGAGCAATATCCATGGGCACTTATTGTCAAATACTACCATTGTTATATATATAGATATCTATTAGTCTAATTGATAATACCGTCTGGCGGCAACTGGGTATCGGACGGCACCACAAGCAACTCCTCCTTTACAAAGCCACGGAGAGGTCCATCCAGCAAATAGTATAGTACAGGCTCACCAGATTTAGTGACAGAGCTTCCAATCCGGTAAACATTGAGTGAACACACAGGGTCAGTGGCCCGCCGCCGGTGGTCTTGCTCTGCCTCACCAGGCTGGTAGAGGTAGCGAACGCCAACATCAGAGGGAAGCTTTTGCTCTTTGACCCCCAGAGGGCGCCCTGGTACGACTGCAGAGGGCTTTTGTGCAACTCGTTTTGCCTTTATAGCATCTTTAGGTTTTTTTCCAGTCAAGCGGGTCACCTCATTATTTATCGCAGAGACTACAGCCTGCAGTCGAGAAACCCACTCAGTCGATCGTTTTCCAGTATCCCTTAACTCTACGGCATACTGGTGACCAAAGAGTCGTTCAGCAAGGGTTCGGTTAAAGCGTTCCACTATACCCTGGTCTCGATGGATATTCACACGGCCACGCCTGACTGATACTCCATGTTTTACTAACAGCTGATTCGCTGCACCCATAAACTCCCGTCCGGGGTCCACCTGAAGTAGTTTAGGCCAATGCAGCGGTCCTCGTTTGTATATCCTCTCAAGTGCACCTGCGACCTCCTTAGCCTCTTTTGTAGTCAATGGCTCAGCCGCTTTGTAGCGCGAGGCCACATCAACCAATGTTAGGGCATACTTGTAAGTTCGGCGCTTCACAACGTCATGAGGAAGAAAATAAGAGATCGGCTTGGTGAACCTCATTAGGGACAGGCAGGTAGATTTGCCATATAGCTTGCTTTGTTAGCCACCCCCTGGCAACTTCCTCAGAAACCCTCGCTTCTGTTGCAAGCTTCTTGATTGCTGTAATGCCTTTCCAGTATCCCTTAGGACTATAGTAGATCTTTTGCATGCGACGATCCATATACAGAAAACGTTCGAGTCTCCAAATGACCTACTTAGCAAGCCTGTATGCAACCAGCCCAGTCGCAGCCATACCCAGTATAATGAACGCCACCTCACGCCCCCTCTGTTCATCTGAGGGCTCGTAGAAGTCTGAAAACTGCGGCTCAGAGCCCAGCGGGTCGACGGTTTTATTCGTAATTAGTGCGTACTCACGCATAGCCTCGTCCGCATCCTTAAATGTATGCTCGGCATGGTCCTGACGGCGTAGTTGCTCATTGATGAAGTCTAAACGCTCAGTTCTCTTCTTGGCCCATGCTGCCTGAGCAGATTGAAGCTGCTCGATTGCCATATTATGGCGTTTACGTTCCGCGTCCACTTTGCTGCCTCGTAATTTAGAGAATAAAAAGTTGCTCCCAGAGAATGCAAGGGCGTTAACAAGAGCACCCCCAACAAGTAGCGCGAGTGTGGCCATTACTTCAGTATATCAACTGGTAAGATTCCTTGTTTAATTAGCATATCCTTTGTGGCCATAGCTAGTGATACATCGACAACAGCCATAGCCAGGTCCCATGGGGTGAAATCAAGACATGGCACCCCACCACCCAGAGCCATCTTAGCAAGCTTGGCATAGCCTATTGAAATACCGGAAACAACTACACCGTGGTACAGAGCGTTTACGAGCATTTTTCCATCAGTAATTGGTGTTGTCATCTTATTACATATAAAACGGATCCTTTAAATGAGCGTCTGGAGGCTTTTGTACCACAACCTGTTTAGGGTGTGAGGCTACCATCTGGTGCCTGTAGCAATACAATGCCAACACGCCAACACCGCCGACAACTAAAGGCACAGCCCATGTTGGCCACGTCCACCTTTCCATAGGTTTGCTCGTTGATATTGGCTCGACAGCTTTGTCTCTACCATCTGTAAGCGCTGCCTTAGCCTCTCGGAGCTCTCTCAGAAGCTTATTTTGATTGGCTTTTCGAGCTGCAGCACCCTTTCGTCCTGCCGCAACCCTTTTAGCGTTTTTTGTCACTGACGTTATCTCCACCGGTGTTGTCTCCCCTTGATTCGTGTTCGTTTCTTCCATGTTTACTTACTAAATTTATTTGTCCAATTGATAGCTCTTAGTAAGCACCTGTTATAGCGGAGTTAAGCACATGCTATAGCGGAGTTAAGCACATGCTATATCAGAGTTAAACACATACTATAGCAAGGAAGTGGTGTCTTCCTCTCCACCGGCCTCTGTTGTTTTGGTGCTTGTTTTTCCAAATTGACAGTGCTTAACTGTTGTTAAAGCCGCAGTTAAGGGAGCTAAAAACATACCATAGCGATGATATAGCTCACAAGTGGCAGTGCTTAGCGCGTGTCCAACAAACGGATCCGTCTCGAGGTCTGTAATTAGCCTTGGCTGGTGTTCTGGTGGGATTGGTAGAAACATACAAGCAATACCTGAGTACAGCTGTAGCAGTGTCTGACCTAGAGTACGTGTCATGCTGGCACCTAGCCGAGCCTCGTATCTCACATACAGCTTTATGATCTCTTCATCAGACATTGATTCAACCTGGTCAATTGTAAGGTGCTCCAAACCAAGGTACTGACGGGCCTGACCGCCAGCTATGACGGCAGCAAGCCTATCTCTCTTAGAAGACATATTTACACCAGGGGTGCAACTAGGTTCCGCTCCCCCAGACTTTGTCTCCACTAAGCTAGTCGAGTCCTGTTCAAGGAGTTTATCAATAATGGTATCAGGATCCATGAATATACGTATACACCTTCGAGCTTCAAAATACTGCACCGCTAACCAGATGAAGAAACCTAAATTGATTACTGAGGCAGCGGCTGCTATCAAGGCCAATATCACTTCAATCGACGGCATATGCAGTAGGCTGATCAGTCTTCAGCAGCAGTTTTGCGTGCTTGGTCTTTGCTAGTAGTTGGCGTACTGTGGCACGTTCCTCCTTTGTTGGAATTACATCATTTTCACGTAAGGCGTCTTCAAACGGGTCACGGTCCTTGGTGTGAAAGAGCACCATCCAGCGAGTCTGCTCACGTAAGTCCTTCAGCACAGAGTTGTACTTTTGGGTGAGGACCCAGACACTTTGTTGCGCATGGCGGCCGCTAAAGGCCAGTTCGGATAACATGTCTTTCTTCTTGGTTAGGGCCTTTGTTGCCGAACAGTCATCAATAATGTACAGGGTTGGCTCGCCCTTAAAACAATGGTAGAAAGCCCTCAGGTGGTCATGGAGCCGCTCCCCTGGATCAACCACGTACACCTCTGAATCATCCCACACCCATGACCGCGTCCGATAGGCCTCGTTGAAACGTATGGTAGGGCAGAGGATTACAATATGCTCGAAGGCACCAAAGAAGGGCCCTTCAAGTAGGTCGAGGATGAATGCGGTTTTCCCACATCCTGTCTGCCCATAAACAATTGCCGAACAGCGACCATCTGGAAATGTAAACTTAGTAGACTGCGCTGACGAACCTGCCATCTTTAATGTTAAGCTGTGCATCCATTACAATATACATATAAACGTTCAATGCACCGGCCGCCTCTGCCTTTTTCGTGATCTGTATGGTGATGCCCTCAGACGCATTCTCCACAGCCCTGCCACCACCGTGCAGCTGGTCGTCATCACTCTTCCTTAAGTCGAGCCACAGAGCATACTTACTGGTTAGGTACTCTCCTAGGGACACGTCCGACAATGCCAAGTCTTTTAATGCTATTGCTACACTGGGGTCTCGTTTACTCGTTGCTGCACAGGCCTTCTTCACCTCGTCCCACTGCTGGTAGCCACGCATGCCCTGGGCATAGAGCTGATTGGGGATGCCCTCAATCGTCACCTCGACCTTCGTTATCTTTGGGTTGTAGAACGACTCTGTTTTCCTGGCGTATGAGGCGTTGGTCGGGTCTTCAAAGAGCAGTAGGATGCCCTTCATGCTGCGAGCCGGCACGTTCAGGTTGATGTTCCACAGTGTATCTCTTTTATTGTATACAAGCTTCCTGTGACGAAGCACACGGTCATACAGAATCGAGAGCCGACTTGTGTACTGTGTGCGTATCATGCGGGCCAACTCTGTTTGGGTAACCATGTCATACTCCAGCGAGATGCCATCAATTTTGTAGCTTGCAGTGGTGTCGCCTGTTGCGTGAATCACGCGGTTGTAGTCGTTGAATGTGAGCTCGTATTCCAGTCTGTCACTAAGCGCACTCTGGTAGAATGGCATGTGGCTCTCGAGGAGTTCAAAATCAAGCGGAACGTAGAACCTGTTACCATACACATCGGCTACGGCCTTGTCCTCTTCCTCGGTATCAACCTTGTCTCCTGCCCCCACTCGTATCTTAGTTGCGTTTCTGTCATCTGATGTGTCAATGCCCTGATACTGGAGGCCCTGTCTCTCCTGTGCAGTCCGCCACAAGTCGTGGTTACAGTGGTACACATCGCTGTCATCAATAGACATGACCTCATTGCCAGAAATCTTGATTGTCAATTTCTTAACCACGGCGCGGCCCAGGTTTTGCACAACGCTGCGGTTAACATCAGTCGAGGTCAGCGTGATTGTAAAGGCCAGCCGTGCTGTCCCTGAAACAATGACGTCGTCTGCGCCTAGATTGGGGAAGCACACCAGCAGTTGTTGGTTCTGGTCAATAGTGCTTGGATTGTTTGTAACGCATACAGATTGTCGCACGCCCTTTACCCCAAGGGGTTCGCGTATCCGGCGGTGTGGGTTTAGTTTGCGTCCGTAAGTACTCGTCATGTTGAATGCTTAATTACACTTATATCTTTAACACACAGACATGGAGTTTGATAACCCCGGATTTGACGATGCAGATGAGGAGGGGGCTATGGGAGGGGAGAGGAATGACACTAACTTTGATGATGAGGAGACTAACCTGATTGACGAAACTTTAGATACATCGAGTACGATTAGTCCACCTTGGGCTATTACTGAAATGCCTGCTGGGTTAACAGAAGATCAGGTGGGTTCCAAAGAAGAAACTGAAGTCTTAGTTACGAGGTGGGAGAAGGCAGTGTCTAAGCATGGGCTGCAGGCCACTCTGGAGTTTAGATCGTCTCAACAAGGTGACCTTTGGGTTAAGTGGGGCCGAGAATGGAAGCTTCTTACATGGAAGAACAATCCAAACAAATTCCTCTCTCCTAAGAGTATCCTAGATTACGGTGGTACACAGCTTGCTCGGGCTCTTGGAGTGACCCCTGAACTATCCACAATGGCAGCAAAAGCCCTACAAGGCGTTGACGAAGCTGCTGCTAAAGCGGAAGCTGCACTTCCAAAGTTAGAAATGAGCAGCCCCGAAGCCATGACAGAGCAAGGTGGTGTGGAAGAAACAAGCTTCATAGAGGGCGTTCATAACGCCATAGAAGACCTAGGCACACAAACAGACAACGAACTACCACTCAGAGAGCTTATGGGGCTTGATAAGGCTATGCAGACCCAGAGGGGTGAGCTGGTCAATAACCTAGCTAAGATAACTGAGATAGAAAGGAATATAAAACAGCGGGAAGCTAAAATGGCAAGCCTGGAGGAGGAAGGGAGGGGTGATAGTCGAGCATGGAGATTCCAAGCAAATGAGCTTGCAGAGCTGCAGGAGCTGCGGAGTGCCCGTATTGAGGCTGCCTCTGAAAACCGTAACCGTCTAAGGACCCAAATTAACCCAAATTAACCGCATCAGGGAAACGATCAACAGACTTCTTAACGAGGACACAACACTAGCTGAGCGTGTACCCACTCTGTTCCGAGAGCAGGGTATAACAATCGCCTCCATACTCACTGCGATTGGATTGGCAATCTCGACCCTTGTAGTTGCTTTGACGGGCGAAGGGAGCACTAGTCCAACCCCGGCACCAACGCCGACGCCAGCTGATAAGCCCGGTGTAAAGGAATGGATTAAAAAACAGCTGAACTCCTTGGCAACGTCCTGAAGGGCCTAGCCGGTAAGGCAGCAGCTGCCCTTCCAGGAATCATTGGCTCCATCGTATCATGGCTGCTTACGTCAGCTGCAAAGGTGGCTGGTTGGATGGCAGAACATGTATGGGCCGCAGTTGTGGCGGTGGGGGGAGTTATACTCCTGATACTCCGTGACTTACTACGTAGCAAACCAAAGCACAGCTAAGCCTATAGCGATTCCACCTATAATAAGAGCGGTTTTCTCATCCTCGTGCGCCCCACGCAGACCGGTCTCGGCCATAGGGGCCGGCCCTGGAGAGGGGAGTTCCATATCTGTATCTGGCGGAGGGTCAAAGTTTCCTCTATCTGGAACCACCTGAACCGAGTTGACATCAGCATTGCTGCCTATCTGCTGCTCCTCAGTTGCAATGGTAATCAGATTGTTGTACCCAGCAACGTCTCCAATGGCGATGCTCATATCAGACGGAGCCATGTACAGGCCCGTTCCAAACACATAATCAACCTTTGAAGAGGCATTCTGGAGGACGTTCTGATACCGTCGGATAGATGAAGGAATATCCACTGGGGAGTTGATGGCATCCTCAACGTTGACCTGAAATTGCTTTTGAGCATCAAAGGACGTTCCAACACCTAGTATCTCTGAGCGGGTCTGCGCCTGAGCCTCAAGAATGGCCCATACATAGGTCCTGATGCTGTCGTTAATTTGCTCAACGCCGGTTTGTGTAAAACCCTCAGACGTGTCCAGTATGAAGGTACTCCAGGCCTCGTCTGCTTCAGGTCCCTGTGCTAGATGTAAAACAGCACCCATTCTCTCCTGAAAGGATTGTAGGTTTTTCGCGTGAGCAAAACCTGGCTTTGTATCCTTTTCCGCCTCAAAGGCCATCCGTGTAGGGTCATAACGAACGTTTCGACCAGCAACCTTGACGATACTCCCGTAACCATACGCATCATGTGCATATAATATACCAAGGCCACTATTAGCTACGGTTGCCTTCTGGCGCCAGTCTGTGTTTGGTTGAACACCAAAGTTAGTGCAGAGTCTCTCATATGCCCTCTTGTCATATGTATTGTTATAGGGGTCATAGGCATGATCCTGAGGTAGAGGCGCTTGCAGTTCTGCTAATAGGCGACGCACTGTGTAATAAAGGTGAAAGGTGTAGAGAGCTTTCACGAGTGGAATCCCAGCCTCGAGGTGGTCCTGGGAGGACACGCCGCAGCCGGCTGTTGCACACCACACTGCAAAATTTAACTGGTTCTGCCAAAACTGCATTGGATTTGTCAACCAGTCTTTTACTACTTTGTCCGCTGTTACCGGCGGCACCTTATAGTTACTGAATAGATCAGGAAACTTTGCTGTGAATGTACCACCATTGTGAACAACTTGAATTGTTTGTCGGGTTAGTTTATCTCCCACACCATATGTGGCTGGATACACCCCGCCCGCACCATATGGGGTAGCTTTTCTATTGAAACTAAAGGCTTGTTTATTCATAGTGCTATGTATCACACTCTGTCAAATGTTCAAAGCGGCGGCGCTGTGTCCCTGCAAAAACCTATTGACAACACTGCGGGCGATCTATGTGTTGGCCTAAGGTCAATCACGTATACTGTGGGCTGGTACAATCTAGAATCAGACGAGAGCATTGCATGGCGGTCAAGGAATTCAGAAGAGAGAGGATATGCTGCATTAAAACCAGGCCTCTGGAGCTTAAGCCTTCTTCAGGAGCATATTACACCATTAGGTATCGGTTTGGAGGTTGATGCTGTAAATGGGGTTATTACCCTAACAGTTCCAGACAATGTGGGTGCGCACATAACAGGCGGAGTGTTAACAATGTTGGGTCTTGACGGCTTCAGTGGGGGGTGGATACCTTCAGGTACTTACATAGGTGACCGGCCCATCAACTTTAGCATCTTTAACACAATTTATGTTCACCTCGATAAAGTCAGTACCACACACAACATGCTAGATGGCGCGCCCACTACGCTTCTTGAAGTTGTTGGCTTAGAGGGTGGCTCTTTCGGTGATATTATAACCACGAACATCGCTAATCCTGTCTGTAAGCGTGTCACTAGTGGAACAGTGCATGAGTTAAAGGTTCAGTTACGCGATAATAAAGTAAGGCTATTAGATAACCACGACTTACCTGTTCTTAAATTTACAAGATGTCAATAAAAACGAGTATTTATGGACCTAGGCAAAAACCGGCAAGCACTGTTCAGGGTGCCGACCTATCGGAATATGCCACAAAGACATATGTATCTATTGGTGACTCAAAAAAAATGGATAAAAGTGGCGTACTATGACTGGAGACCTTAAAATGGGAGATAATAAAATCGTTCAGTTGGGAGACCCGATTTCACCGAAAGATGCTGTTCATAAAAAGTATATTGATGCTGAATATAGACAGCAGAACAGGTACCTGAGACGATACGTAGATGAAAAGACGAAACCACTCATTACTATATGGGCAGAAGCAAGTGGCCCCCTTCGCAGAGGATATGAGTGGTCGTTTGGCCATGGGGCTAGGGGTCGAGACTCACAAGACTCAAGCTGTGGATATACCATGTTATGTAATGGCAAGATCATTCGTATGGGGTTGTCTTCGGGTGTTGGTGCTGATGCTGGTCCTATAGCAGTCGTTCCTGTTATTAATGGAACTAATCAAGTGGTAGGAATAAGTAAGCCTGCTAACCAACGGGCTGTTGTAATAACTTTAGACCAGTCTTTACAGCTAGAAGAAGGCAACGTTATTAACTTTTATGCAACCACACAAAACCGAGGGGCGACTTGGTCTGTAGCTTCACTCCTAATTGAACTTGATATATAGACTTATGTATACAAAGACAGTATGAAACAACAACCAACGACTGCACCGTTAAATCCGGAGCCTCCTCCTTGTGATCTGGGGCACTCCTATCGGCTGAATGAGATCAGTCTTAAGAAGCAATACCTTGGGAAAGAAATTGAACAATATGGTGCTATGTACAAAAAATATAGGTGTGCAGTAAACTCAGTGGACGCTGTAGACACTGCTTTAGTTGCTGTGGGTATGTGTCTTGGCGCAAGTGGTGAAGGTGTAATGTCTACAATAGTTGCCATTCCTATTGCCACAGTGTTGGGTGCTACTGGAGCCGCTTGTGGGCTACTTGTAATTGCTGGAAAATTCATCAGTAGGCGGCTGACCATTAAGTTAAAAAAGCATGACAAGATCCGCATTCTCGCTCAGAGCAAATTGAATACCATTGCTGACATTGTATCGGCGGCGCTTGAAGATGGGTATATCTCAGATGATGAGTTTAAGCTCGTTTCGGTCGAGATCATGAAATATAGTCAAATGAAAAGTGACATTAAAACAAAATGTTTAAAAGCGGCAGAATCGCCCCCTAGACCTGCTAAGGTATGACCCTGACAGTCCATTTGAAGAGTGGGGGTTGCTAGATATAATGGAGGCGGCGATAAAATCTTTCTGCAACGATCATACTGGAGTCAAACAAAATACGGACCAGTGGGAGACCACGAGGAAGGGCTGCGTTGGAGGAAGTGACTACTCCTCTATCATCGGGCAAAACTACTTCAGCAGCTATAGCAAGAAGCTGACAGAAAAAACTAGCAACGAGGGGGTTCGCTTTAGCACACCCTGCCTCTGGGGTACGACTTTTGAGGAGGTTGCAATTGCGGTATTGGAGAAGGTGTACGACACCAAGGTCTACGGAAATAATATCTATATTG
Organism: Urechis unicinctus; assembly: GCA_034190875.2. NCBI lineage: Eukaryota > Metazoa > Annelida > Polychaeta > Xenopneusta > Urechidae > Urechis > Urechis unicinctus. Next base: position 31,522,648 of record CM067347.1, read on the forward strand.
AGGGCGGCGCGACGGCCTACTCTCCGGATGGCTTTTGTGTGCTCCCGATCCGGCGGGCTGAAGTGGATGCTGTCTGTCTGGGGCATCCTGAGGAGGTAGTGCTGCTCGAGATAAAGTGCCCCTACACTAGGAGTCCTGGGAGGGTGATTCCGAATATGTATAAGCCTCAGGTTCTGTTGGGGTTGCACCACAGTCCGGTGGCAACCATCGGGGTGTTTGTCGACTGCGTTTTCAGGTTGTGCTCCTTTGAGGACCTGGGGAGAGCTGAGACGTATAACCAGGTGTATCACAAGGATCAGAAGAAGTATAAGGAGACGGTGGCTTGGGGGTGGGCGGGGGTGGAGGGGCTTGAAGACGGCGACTATAGTGCGAACGGGAGGTTTAATAGTTGCCTGGGCTTGGAACAGGAGCATCACGGTCCTTGGTTGGGAAGACCGAGTGGGATCACAGAGAGGCCGACGGGGGCTTTCTACTGTTGGAAGCTCTTTACGATGAGATTGATAACCGCTCGTCCCGATCCCGACTTTATCGAGAAGAACGACGCTAAGGTTGCCCAGTTTATACAGGACCTCAACCGCGTGAAAAATGGAACTTACAGCGACGGTCGCAGATATTTATCACTCAATGACCTCTATGGTGACTAACTACTGGTGTGGGCCTATATAGGGGCTGGAAGGGCTGGGCTAATATGATGGGGGGAGGTGCGAGCGGTTCGCTGGCTCATGTGAGTCACCCTGTATATGTGTGTTTTCTGGGTTGCACCCATATGAGATAGGTGTGCCAGTACCGCTAACATCTATACTACTGGTAATAAAGATTCATATTTGGGCATAAGCTTATGTTATGATTTTGGCCTGTAAAATTTTTGTTGGGCCGGTAACTTTTGAGTTTACCAGCTCAGATGGCTGGTAGCTAATTTTTTTAGTTTCCACCTCTGACTGAAGTATTGTAAACACCATTCATCGACAAGTATTAAACATGATTTTGTCGATGACTTTTTCAAGGGAATGCTCCTAATTGATGTATAACGCTACTGTTAGAGCAACATTTTAAACGAAATGTTTGCACAATGCGATAAACGATTGGATTGATATATAAACACATTCGTGTCATTTTATGTATATTTGAACCCAGGAGTGTGTTTTTTAAGCTAAGTATCCCTGTAAATCGTATAATCACATCCAAAATTGATGACAGCTGTCATGTGTTGTTCAGGGTATGTCATATACATCAATGCATGCAAAAACTAATTGAACAAGGAGAGAAATTTACTAACGCCACGAGCCTTGACGATTATCACAAACGCAACACAAATACACCTGGCAGTAATAACACTATCGACAAAGAAAACGTCGCCTGGGGACCTCTACGTACTTTAGCAAGGTTTATTCAACAAAGCATACAATGGCAGGACGATGTTTGACTCCTGTCACATCCGGGTATGGCATCATCTATGGCGATAGGGTTGAGTGGTTGTAACAACTGCAGTCTCCATAAATTATAGATGAATGGATAGTGAGGATGAGGAAAGCGTCCATTTTGTATGACATGGCATTTCATCCACCACTTCACATTTGCAATGAACGCTTACCGTTAATGCGCTCTAATTTATCGGAGACACGAGGGTTACGGATGCTTAGATAGATAATGTGCCATTGTTTTTTGTTATGAAGTTACCATGGCGATACAAATACATAAATCAGCACTTTTGATGGCAGTACTTGATGAGTGTCGGTGGAGTGAAACAGTACAATTGCCGATAAACAAATATCTGTTGACTGGACGTCGATTAAACTCATACCGCCCCAATCTGCCGATCCCCCACACGATAGGTGGTGAGGGGGTGAGAGTAGGGGTTCGTTGTATTTTTTTGTATATTGACCGTGACTCTACGTAAGCACAGCCTCAATATAAACGATGTCTTTGTGGAAGTGGTTGCATACAATCGGTGTGTACGAGATGTCAGAATCCATTAGTAATTGATGCACGCCCATCTTTTGGATCTGGTGTAATGCGTCTAATTTCCAGCAGGAAGGCCGCGAACTCGAATGAGTGGTATAAAGCGATTCCCAGGGAGAAGGCCGCGAACTCGAATGAGTGGTATAAAGCGATTCCCAGGGAGAAGGCCGCGAACTCGAATGAGTGGTATAAAGCGATTCCCATGGAGAAGGCCGCAAACTCGAGTGAGTGGTATAATGCGATTTCCAGGAGGAAGGCCGCGACCCCGAGTCTGTGGTATAATGCGATTTCCAGGAGGAAGGCCGCGACCTCGAGTCAGTGGTATAAAGTGATATCCAGGAGGGAGGCCGCGACCTCGAGTCAGTGGTATAAAGCGATATCCAGGAGGAAGGCCGCGACCTCGAGTCAGTGGTATAATGCGATTTCCAGGAGGAAGGCCGCGACCTCGAGTCAGTGGTATAAAGCGATATCCAGGAGGAAGGCCGCGACCTCGAGTCAGTGGTATAAAGCGATATCCAGGAGGAAGGCCGCGACCTCGAGTCAGTGGTATAATGCGATTTCCAGGAGGAAGGCCGCGACCTCGAGTCTTTCTTATAATGCGATTTCCATCCGGAAGGCAGGGAGCTCGAGTCTATGGCATAATGCGATTTCGAGGAAGAAGGCCGCTTGCTGAAGTCTGTGGTATATTGTGTTTGTTTTCCAGCAGGATGGCCAACAGCTAGTCTTTGTGTCTAAATTCACCGAACAGCTCATCCTCATCTCCCCCACCTTCATAGTTCTGATATAAGCTGACTATGTTATAATATGTGATAAAAGGAGACGTTTACACGCTAGAAATTAATTTCTAATCAATCTGAACGCATAAATCTCATAAATCACATCATCATCTGGAGTGTCCCCAAGCGCGGTGCTGCTAGGGACTAACGCAGATATGTTGAGAACACCACGCAGTCGAGTTCGCCGTGGACACGCGATCGTAACTTGATCGTATCGTCTGCTACATCGTCTTCTAAGTGTTCGTACTTTGTCGTAAATGTATTGTGTTAATGCACTAGCTTGTGACGCCAAGAAACCATCCAAGTAAAACGCTAACAAAAAGTCCCATGAAGCAATATATCCTGATGTCTGATAGCTACCTCTTATGTTGTATCGGGGCTTTTCAGTAGTAGCCATCATGTCATTTAACAGGTGAAGTTCTCATCAATTTCCGGACGGGTACAGAAAGGCGGACTTAAATGTCCCCCTTATCGGATTAATCAAGTCAGGCAGATTTTGTCATTTTTGCCAATCAACGAAGTAGTTCATTTTTTCAGCCCGTCTGGAGCGGACTGGGTCAGCCTAGATATCGATTTGCTGTTTTGACCTAAGCTATTATAACGCCGCCGACGTGGAGGAGAATAGGCGCATTCATCCATGATTCGATCGGTGTGCCTGACTGGTTATAGTGCATTAATATTCATTTGATGAAGCAAGTTAACATTTGAACCTGTCATTTAACCATTACCCCTGATGCCAATGAAAGGCAATGGAACGCAAAAATCACAACCACATAAAATAAGCATACGGTTCTCGAAACCCCCCGCTCCTAAATGGGTGGCTGACCCAAGAGCGCAAACCACTTACTGGCCATCTAATCAATTTTGGTGATATATCAATTTGCCGTCGCTTTCAGTCGCTTAAAACAGTATTTATTTGCATTTTTTGCTAGAAAACTTCCATACTGTAGCATTGATGACCATCCATCCATCCATCCATCCATCCATCCATCCATCCATCCATCCATCCATCCATCCCCATTCCATCCATCCATCCATCCATCCATACATACATACATACATACATACATACATACATACATACATACATACATACATACATACATACATACATACATACATACATACATACATACATACATACTTTCTTACTTACCTTTCTTACTTACTTACTTACTTACACGAGTACGAATGTAATCGCGTATGTATGCGGTACACGCACGCTATATTGGAGATGATCTAGTTTTATAATCGCTACTCGATATGGCTATAATAACAACTGCTCCTCCACATATCAAAGCGAAACTGTAGCCAGACATGTCCCTCCCTGCAATAGGCACCGTGACAGAGCCTCATCCTTAACGCAGCTCCATTCACCGACAAGGACCACCTCAAAGACATCACAATTGCCGGCCAAACCACGATGCGCACGATCCATCAAGAGCCACCCATTGACAATCGCCCCCGCGCCCCATTTTCCAGAAAAAGTTTCGATTGAAAGTTTCATTGGTGGTGCATAAATGATTGGTGCAAGAATTTCGAGAAGGAAAAGGTAAAAATTCTCGTAAGTGATCCTTTAATTGTCATCGGTTATTAGAAGGTTTGCGTGGGATTTCGAGAGGGAGTTCCCCCTTTGAGTAAGAGTATACTCCATGGAGAGCTGTGAACAGCTATTTCCGCCTTTGTTATAAACACTGATCGAGCCTATCCCCCCACCCCTCCCCGAGATGGATACTGCCAGGTAAAACAAGGAGGAGTAGGGTTAAGGGGGAGGGCACTCATCGTCCCTTTGGTCGTTATTGACGCTGTGAGACCACCGCTTGGTCGATTACTCCCAGACCCCAACACCCGGCTTTTGTAATCAATGGCGGAGAATGGCGGCTAGGGGGCGCTATAGGGGAAGAGCGATGACGGCGGGTCTGGCCCAGACGTCGAGCGCCGCTCAGCGCCGCCACCCACACCTTCGTCAACGCGTCCTCCTGCCAGCCTGCCCCATTCGCCCTGTCTGGATCTACCGCGTCGGTTCTAAATGCCATGCTCTCTCACTGACAAAGTAAGTAACAATTTACAAGAGAATTCATTTCTACGAACGTTTAGGGAGTATACCAACGTAAACGCTGGAGCAAATTGCCTTAAACTCGAATGACCGTCCAGCATGCGAGGTTACACATCACGAGAGGAGATTGAATGCCGAGCCTTGGATGCAGCTTTGGCGCCGTCGGTGGTACTCACTAATAACGATACCTCTCGTCTATTGCCCTTCAAAGCCTACCATCAGCAAGGATCAGCTGTTGGCAGCATCCCGGCTCGTCCGCTCCAAATTGGAGAGCAACTGGATATTTTAAGTTCGGACGATGTCGCAGTGCCAGCTGTCGACCCCCATATCATGACACAGCATGCAAACATTTGCTCTCGTGACTTACGGAAAGAAAAAGGGTATCCTTACTTAAGTCAGCCTAGCGATCGTCAAAGCCGATGGGAAAACGAACTTGAGCACGCGTTGTCAGTGAGGGAGAGAAAATTGCTCGATCCTTCCACTCCGCGGAATTACCAAGCCATGCCGGACAATGCTCCGCGAAGCAGATGTCCGGTCAAAGCAGACCCCTTCAGCAGACCATTATTACTCACTACAACTTCTCAGGAAATGCCGCCATGGAACCAAAGACCGATATCAGTACAAGAAGATGAATTAAGAAGAATAGAAACGACTGCCTCAGACTTGCCTCGCCATGTTTATCCACGATGCGAGACACGACAAGATGTCGCAGGTACGCTCAAAACATTCCCAATTCACAAAGTGCCTTCCCGTTGTCAAAACGAACACAACCATCGTAGTGTGAAAGATTTTCACATAGGGACACCCTTCCCTGAGAACCGCGATGGACACCAGTCTTCCTTCCGGTCTGAACCTGTCAATCAGAAATCCCAAGCACGACCTAGGTTATCCCATCACGGAATGCGCACGTGTGCGCCCGACGATGAAAGCAAAACGGTTGCTTCGCCGCCTAGGTCCAAGACGAAGGCGCCGGAAGTGGGCGGTAAGCCCAGTATTTCACCTGGCTCGAGACCGAAATCTTCGGCAAGAGGAAGAGTAAAAGACGGTCACGTGACGAGTAGCCAGAAGGCCAGCGAATCCGCTTCCGCCGTGGTGGATCCGTTGCAACGCACGCGGCCCGGATCCAACTATTCTATGGATGACGTAATCCCTCCTCGAGCATCCGACAGGTGTCATCAACTAGCTGGCCAGTCTCGGAGCAGGACTGGTATTGGATCTACGTCCAACACTCTAGAGAAAAGGAATTCGCCGAGCGCGTCCGATTCTAGTGGGGGCTTTGACGACACTGGCGACACTTTCGACACGCGAAAAAAGCGACCCAAATCTCGCTGCTCGTCTCGCGCGAATGTCCCAACGGTGGATTCTAGCAGCGAGGACGATGATGACGACTCTGGCCTTGACGAAGTGCTTTATATAGACGATGGCATCCGCACATCCTCGTACAATGTGCCTCAGTTGGACCTCGCCGACGTGACGAGTAACTCAGGGATGTTGTGGGACAATGATGACGTCATAGCAGTGCCCTCAGGAAATCAGCGCCAGTTTGCGTGGAATCAAAGACTACATATGGCATCGAACAACCTCCCATGCCACCAAGACAAGCCCAGCAGGCAGATGTCAACTCTCAAGAGCACACATAGAAACGGGAATAATTACGGAGAGAAGGCTGTGCGGGATATGAGTGTCACCGTTAATGGAGCAGAGTCTGGGCTTGTTGATGACGTCAACTTCGTGGCTTTCCGTCGAAAATCTTCGGGTGATTCGTCGGAAATCCATCAAAGTTTACATCAGATTCGTCAAGCCTCGCCTGCTCGTAGTGAGATCAAGACGCCGTATTCAGACCGCTCAGTGCAGCAGTCGAATACTTTTCCTGCTGTGAGTGAAGACGTTATGCCGTCAGAGGGTCTCTTTTCCCAGGCTGCCCATAAGGTCATTGACAGGTACCGACGCAGAGCAGCATTGGAGGTGAAAAGTTCCCACAAAAGTAAGTTACTGGTGAGTAAGTCGCAATCAGTGCCCTTGACCCATGACCTGGAAGCAGTATCAGCAGCCCCACGGAAACTCGCTCCCATCAGGCCCAGAACGGCCAAGCGTGGAGAGTCGAGAATATCTTTTAACAAGGACATCTTCAGATCCCCTACCCCACATGAAAACGGCGCGGAACCGACTCGTGGCAGCATCAAAACCAAACTGTCGCCGGTTTTGAACAAAGCATCGCCAAGTGTCGACCCGTTGCGAGACAGCCCGCTGGGACATCAGACGAGCTCCTCTTCGGAGAGCCCCAGATCCAACAACAGTTCGCGGCGTGGTTCTTTATTCAGCGCCGATTCGATAGACTCGCCTCTTGGCTCGCCGTTGATGAAGAACCCCCTCGCAGTTCTCGCTCCACTTAAGAAGCATAACTCAGGTGAATGCGCACCAGGAGCCGTGTTCAAGTACTAGCAGTCTTATGTCGCTTCTATTGCGTGTATCGACCAGGATGATAATCGATCTGGCGTTATTGTAATGTCTGTCTAATTTTTGTATTGTCTTTTAACAGCTATGGGCTGAATGACCCGTAGTAAACACCCATTACTCAAGTTATGTTCATACATGTGGGTTTCTGTTGAATATTTGATGTTGTTGATGGTGTTGGCGTGAACTTGGTTGCATGTCGTCATGTATTCGGTATCGCTTCAGAAACGATGGTCGCAGACATGCGCGGGTGTTGGTGTCGCGAGGTCTGGCTGCGCTCGGAAGCCAGACATCGAGATTCGAGTGCCTGTGCTGACACGCACCTGACACGAATACAAGTAAATCATCCCTTTCAGTTTGTATTTAAACCAGAAAATCAATTAAAACTCATGAATTTATATGGGATCGGTGCAATAAAATGAAATGTTGTTTTACCTTTTTGTACCATCACCCTGAAATGTGCGTGTCAGCGACCCGAGATTTTTTTCTTCAATGAGGCTATAAATATACCAAGTGATTATTGCCTGGGGGTGGATTGGCAATTGCAGCTACAATACGTTACGCTGGCTGCTTTGATCTTCTGATAAGTTGTGCTTAAATTAGGCATAGTGGATAAGATCGATGCTGGCTTATCATGCATCTTGAACAGGGAGGTAATGCTGGCAAGGGCGAGGGAAGGGATGGAACGTTGACGTCGGGAGCAAGGTCCATAGTGACGACTGACTGTGCGGCGGTTTGTGTGAGGATGTTAATGGAAAGACGCGAGTGGACTCTTGATGACCATGACAGGTGCTACAGTCCCACCAGGAGCGTGAAATACACTCCATGGACGCCGCGGCTCAAAGTGGCTGGAAGTGTTTAGAAGTGGTCGGTTATGAGGGATTTCTGCAATAATTGGACTACGCAGAAACCACAGTAGCCCCAACACGGCCACCGGAGCAACTCACTTAAGGCTATTGTCCAGCCTGTATGGTCTCATAACACCAAACAAGCTTTGATTCCCCACTGGCCATAACAGCGGATCTCAAAATAAACCCCAACCTGGCCGAGATTGGCAGCCCTCCCCTATGTGCTCGAGAGGACCTAAGAGCCAAGTTACATAAAACGCCATCAGAGGGCGCCACGCGGAACTATGTCCACGCGGCTTTTTATGTACCCACCACAAATAGCTATAGCTCGGGGCATCAGCTGACCTTAATGGTGTTTGATACCATTCAGAAACCAAGGAATAGACTGGAACCTGCTGCACTCGACCACGATTTTCGGACAATTATGGTCCAATCCTGTGATTCAACACGAACCAAATAGAATGTAAACAAAACAACCCTGAGTTATAGGCTGGGGCGAGTTAATGCCAGCAATGCTTGTTGGTTAAATTCATTTTCATGTTAAGTCCGCACCTGTGGCCTTTCAAATAATATAAACATTGAACCTTGACCATTTTGAATAACCATATTCTATTTACAAATCTCTCAGTAAGTTAAGATAAACAAGGCATTGTTGAAACAAGAATCAATTATTGTTGCAGATTATCATACCAACTACAATTGACAATCATTCTGTTTACTGGCAAATCTCAAGGCTGGTGGCAATATCCCGTTATTACCTTTGGGAGCTGGCCAATCACAGCAGATGGTCACGCTGGCGTCTTAAGTCTGTTTGATATTAGTACTGCAATGATTTACATTGGAGTCATTGAGCTATTTGGTAAGGGAGGCCTCAAGGACATGTATGTATCTGCATTGGTCATTTCACGCGATATCTCTGGTTATGTAGCTTACTGAAATAGGTCCCAGACTAACTGGCGAATTGAGACATAACACAGAGAAGGCTCTAGTTATATGACATACTGAGACAGGACACAGATAAGGCTCTATTTATATGACATACTGAGACAGGACACAGAGAAGACTCTAGTTATATGACATACTAAGACAGGACACAGAGAAGGCTCTAATTAAATGACATACTGAGACAGGACACAGAGAAGGCTCTAATTAAATGACATACTGAGACAGGACACAGAGAAGGCTCTAGTTATATGACATACTGATACAGGACACAGAGAAGGCTCTAATTAAATGACATACTGAGACAGGACACAGAGAAGGCTCTAATTAAATGACATACTGAGACAGGACACAGAGAAGGCTCTAGTTTTGTGACATACTGAGACAGGACACAGAGAAGGCTCTAGTTATATGACATACTGATACAGGACACAGAAAAGGCTCTAGTTATATGACATACTGAGATGGGACACAGAGAAGGCTCTAGTTTTGTGACATACTGAGACAGGACACAGAGAAGGCTCTAGTTATGTGACATACTCAGATGGGACACAGAGAACGCTCTAGTTATACGACATACTGAGACAGGACACAGAGAAGGCTCTAGTTATATGAACATACTGAGACAGGACACAGAGAAGGCTCTAGTTAAATGACATACTGAGACAGGACACAGAGAAGGCTCTAGTTAAATGACATACTGAGACAGGACACAGAGAAGGCTCTAGTTAAATGGCATACTAAGACAGGACCCAGAGAAGGCTCTAGTTATATGACATACTGAGACAGGACACAGATAAGGCTCTATTTATATGACATACTGAGACAGGACACAGAGAAGGCTCTAGTTATATGACATACTAAGACAGGACACAGATAAGGCTCTAATTAAATGACATACTGAGACAGGACACAGAGAAGGCTCTAATTAAATGACATACTGAGACAGGACACAGAGAAGGCTCTAGTTATATGACATACTGATACAGGACACAGAAAAGGCTCTAGTTATATGACATACTGAGATGGGACACAGAGAAGGCTCTAGTTTTGTGACATACTGAGACAGGACACAGAGAAGGCTCTAGTTATATCACATACTGAGACAGGACACAGAGAAGGCTTTATTTATGTGACATACTGAGACAGGACACAGAAAAGGCTGGGACCTAGTTACTTGACATATTGAGACAGATCCCTGACTGACAGTCTGACTGAGATAGGACACAGAGAGGTCACGTGATACAAGCTTGACTGAAGCTTTCATTGATTTAGACCACATGATTTGATGTCATGACAGCTGCTATGCTCATTGAAATACGGAGTCACGTCATCTTAGCATCATGCACTTACAACACAGAGAACGATTCTTCTGAACCGCCACCCCACCGAAACATTCGTCACTTCGTAGCGGAATCGCGATGATTTAATGCGTCCGACCATATGCGTCGGGCTTTTCGGTCGCATCGTACACAGCCCATATTTTAGATGAATAGCATTGTTCGGCAGATGTCAACCAAGGCACAAATTTATCCATCCCTACCCAATCTGACCCTGGGTACGAGAGCCCGATTCTCAGCTAGTGAATGTGGCATGGCGGATATGACTGACATGTGCCTGTGCCGTGTGTGTTGACAAATGAGCTTTTTCTCTTGCCTTTGCAGTGTCATATGTCGAGCACGTCAACCAACTAGATGGCAAGCCAAACACTGACGAGATCACCTGAGATCACGTATCTCACGTGACCCATCACAACATCTCCAACCCCCGAATGATCGCCGATGACTCGTCCAGTCATCACCTAAGGTCATCAATTGACCTCTTTAGAATATAGGAATCCCGTAATGCTAATCTTAATCCCAGTAACGCGCCCTGTGGTGCGGGTCGTCCCCGATGCAGGTGTTGCCTCAAAAGACCAATGGGACCTTGACCTGATAACGAGCGGGAAACGGTGCGGAAATGCGGGACTGGAGAAATTTAATCAGCAAGTTCATAGTGGCAGCGATTGTGATGCACGAAAGTATTTTATTAAGCAACTTATGCATATCACTTACAACCACAGCTGTTAATTGATTGGTCACTTCAATTACTGATGAAGTGCAGCTAATTAATCTCTATTGCGAACAATGAGCTGTCCCTGTTATATCAACATTATCGTTTATTAAATGGTAGCTGATCCCGTGGGTCGCTACTATAATATGAGTCTTTATTTCTTGCAATAATTGTAAAATTTTACTTTTCTATTTGGAAAATTTCCGTAAAATATAAAAATATAGACTTGCAATTTTAAGAGTGCCCATGTTAAGTATATCGGTTGTGTATGTAATTCATCAATCCCCCAAAAAACAAATCCGAAACGAAATAAAACCAAGCATTTGTCATTGTATAAGTGATATTGGTATTTTTCTGTCTGCGTCTGCGTGTTCTAAAATATTATCGTGTGGTCGCACAATGTTTTCCACAATTTGCTCGCGGCTAGCGCAAGTAATGCGTCACATTTTATCGCGGAATTAAGCGTCGTGATTTATCGAATTGTAAATCAAGAAAATCCTCAATTCCAGGAAAGGCGGGTTTTCTAAACGTGTTTTCTTCCTGAAAAGAATCAATATCTACGTTTTGTGGAAACCGGATGAGTAAGACAGTTGAGAAAGACAGCTAGCACGAAGTCGAAAATGTGTTTTACAACAGCATGCAGTGGTATATGAGAAAAAACATTAAAACATACGGATCTTGATCGCTTGTCTATTCTTCATTACCTTGACATATTTTCGAAGTTTCAGACTTCCACTATACTTCCTGTGCGTTATATATAATCGGTTCTCAAATGTGCAACTAAAACAAGAAAACGATCGTGCATGAAAATGTTGTGGCCAATTATAAGTTGGAATAAACAAGTATAGAATGAAAATGTCGAGATGGATATAAAGATCCCGATACGATCCGGTGGTACCCTTATCAAGCGCCGGCACCACACACCACCACAAAGGTCACAGCATCAGAACAAGATGCTGAGCATACGTCACTCGATCAGTGTTTAGACGTCCCCATGGCAACCGCCCCAACAGCAGCGTCACTGTTAAAACAGCAACCAAATATTGGATATCATGTGGATGTACACTAAATTGTTTTTTTGTTCAATATTCTTGACGTTGTACATGATAGCACCGTATCCTGAAACAAGGCGCTTTGTAAATCAATCAGGTCTGGCCATACACACCGCTTATTAGGCATGCACCCAATGCCGAAGCGGAAAGCATGCTAGGTCGTTATATTGTCCCCAGCCCATTAAACTGTCAACACGCCGAGCAAAGACCTGCCGTTATGATGAGCTAGATGCCTGCTATGGGAAGGTGGGTCGATGAAGCGTGGTTCTACAGCTGAATATCAACGGATCAGCTTGGGCGCGCCCTGACCTGAATGGTTGAACGGTATGAAAATGATGACAGTTGCGCCGAAAACGACATGGCCGGATGTTGTTCAGTGAGCAATTCCATTCATCCACCATCGTGGGGGGTTGAAGCATTCTCATGGGGCGGGCCTGAATTAAGGATATTTATTGTGTTTACATTCAAGTGGGCGCTTGTCTAGTGTATGTGATTTGTTTCCCCAAAATATTACAATTAGCTGTGTTTCTACGAGGATGCGCCTTCTGCAACTCAGTAATCGAGATGGAAGCGATGTCCCTATACACATGACCGATTGATTCGGTTTGCAGTCGATTTGCAATGGGGATCCGCTTGTAGCTGTGATTGCAAGGCCAGGCCGGTCCTTCTCCTCCGTGGCTACTGCCAGTGGTCGTGACATGACTTGCCCACGTGGGCTCTTTTACAGTCGTTCCCTGACCCAGAGGCATGCCCAGTGTCTGACATGAATATGAATGGAGGTGAGGACGGATACAGGGGTGAACAGGTGAACTCCTGCGAAGACTTGTCGCTCTCGATCTGTTCGATTGTACCACAAATATCAAAAGGTATGTTTGGTTACATAAATTGCTGTATACAAACAAACACAAATGGTTAAAATGGGAACTTTGTAAGTAAATAAAGGGAGGATTAACCTGTCTTGTATATCCACTTCAAACAGACTTTGCTTTATATAAATGACGAGGTGAAAATCAGCCAGTAATCAATCTCGATGAATACACCCGTTTCGTATGTTTGTCATAGGGTTTACTTCATGCACTGACTTGTCCTGGCATGGCGACAAAAGAACCGATGGCAGCAAGTGAAGAGCCGGGGTGGGGTGCGGGGGTGGGGAGGGGCGGGGTGGGGTGTCCTTGGTAACGAACGCAGTGAGGTGTGTGAGCATGCGAAGGAGCGTGCGCGTGGGTGGTGCCGCATGTTCTGCCTAGTTGAATGATGATCGACTGTCCTCCTAGCATGTTATCGAATAATAAGGTCACTCTATATGGTCAAGTGTGTCTGCTAAGATATAATTTACACCGAAAATTCAGTGGCAAGTTAAAAGTGGCATGTATACGAAACAAACGACGTAGAGACAGATGCTATAGAAATAGATAAATGACCCCGCAACAATGAAACCATACCATATTCATTAATCAACAATAACTTGAACTGGAAATTATGAATGACAAATGTGTGTCTAACTCAAAAAGGTATGTTAAATGCAATACTCTGTATAGTAAAATGGAAAATCATAGTCATGAGCGACCGCAATCTAAAATACACTGTATATGTAGTATTAATGACCTGCGGTAAGATCACCGGCGATTTAATGTGCGTGACGCAAGTTACCAAGCTCTCCCGTTGGGGTTTGGTTTAAATGCAGTGCGAGTAACGCTGTATGTGTACATGTTTGATGTATTTAAGCGCGTATGATCCTGTCCCAAGGTTCATACAAGTGCATGCCTCACCCAAGTTACCGCCCATAGTTAATGTACCAGTCATCGTATTTCCCATAACCTGATAACCTTGCATACCGCGTTTGATAAGGGGTCCATTGATAACATATCCAATGTTTCTTGTAATTTTGTGCGTCGTATGTTCTATAAATTGCTATGGTAGACTTAATATGTTATTAGTAATATGTTAATGAGGCGCGGTTTTGGTCACGATGACGGGACCGGACGTCATCATCCCTATGGTAGGCTTGGATTTTATCGTAACGACCCAAATCAGCCTGAGACACAAACTTGTGCGAGAGCATGTCGTAGTCAATGATTGAAGACTGGCGGCCAGGAACAAATCAAATTATTCAGTCTTTTGCTGCACTGTTTGCGGGTTACCAGAAATTAATTCACTATCAATGTCGTATCATCTTATCCATAGTAGTGGGAATTTTCATGAATCCTACTCTCTTCATGAAGTATTGTTGATTCAGGAACCTTATATATCGGAGTATAATTAATTAATTTTCAAAACGTTTGAAGAGTGTGCGTTATGATCACGAAAACAAACCCCCTAGTACACTTTATGCAAGCTTTGCATATGTTATCGAATCAATGGCGTCGTATGCATTGCGTCTGTGATGGAAATCATGGAAATTCAATCTGCAACCTAAACATGGACTTACTAATATGTATCAATACCCTTTCAGACTTTGAGTTAACGGAAAGGATTGCAGATTGGGAGAGATGATTCTTATTGCAGCTCATGGAACGTCCATCAATATGTGACATCCGCATGTTTAAAGTTCGTTGCCAAACGAATGCATCTGTCGCCAGAAACTGAATCAGGAAAACTCCAGAGGTATACATTTTCCCTGAATCATAACGTTCAGTGCAAGCGACTTGTATCGTTGCTATATGAGTAAAAGATAATCAAGTCTTGACTCGCTCATCCATGATACTCCGCCAGCAGTTGTTGGCTTGTATTGCATAATTTTATTATATCGATCACTGGACGTGATTTATTGAAAATATGTAAGTAACCATCCTCGACGGATTTAGGTCATGCAAGCTATGAAACCGTAAGCGAAAACAACACCGCAAAGCCAGGACATCTAATGAACGATTTTACACGCTCTATGTAAGGAAAGGGATGTAAGGAAAATATGAGGATTGTGGGAATAACTTTGTCAAGACACATAGATAACTGCGCTGATTTCTGACCCTAGTTACTTAGTATCTTGGACGGAGCTGAGGCGTAGAATATCGCCCCCTGTTCTGATCCTCAGCGCCCTCTTGCAAACAGACCCTGAGCTACGTGACGTGTAGAACAGCAATCCAACAATGACCTTGTGAAAAGTGCCCTGCGATTTCTCTAATATATGGAAGAGAGCGACTTCTTCAACATAAATCCTCATCCTTGGTAGGGGAACTCTGTTCCGGATCAGAACACAACAATCTGATGGTATCGTAGGGATCCG
The DNA here is from genome assembly GCA_034190875.2 of Urechis unicinctus. Taxonomy (NCBI): domain Eukaryota; kingdom Metazoa; phylum Annelida; class Polychaeta; order Xenopneusta; family Urechidae; genus Urechis; species Urechis unicinctus. The sequence continues at coordinate 31,538,010 of CM067347.1, forward strand.
TTCCTCATGGCGTCGTGGGGATCCGCTCCTCATGGCGTCGTAGGGATCCGCTCCTCATGGCGTCGTAGGGATCCTCCCCTCATGACGTCGTAGGGATCCGCTCCTCATGACGTCGTAGGGATCCGCTCCTTATGGCGTCGTAGGGATCCGCTTCTTATGGCGTCATAGGGATCCGCTCCTTATGGCGTCGTAGGGATCCGCTCCTCATGACGTCGTAGGGATCCGCTTGTCGTGGCGTCGTAGGGATCCGCTTCTTATTGCGCCGTAGGGATCCGCTCATCGTGGCGTCGTACGGGTCCGCTCGTCATTGCGTTGTAGGGATCCGCTCGTAATGGCATCGTAGGGATCAGTTCGTCATGGCGTCTTAGGCTACCGCTCGTCAAGGCGTCGTAGGAATTCGCTCCTCATAGCTTCCGCCTGCCATGGGGTCGTAGGGGTAGTTTAGGTGCATCAAAAATGCAACGCACATATAACAATGCCAACATGTATGACAACCTCGATTTACTTGGAATGTGGAAATATTTACATCAATATGTTAAGTATAAAATCGACAGTATCAAACGGTCGGACAATTGCGTTTGTCCAAAGCGATAGTTAGATGTATCCGAAAAACCTATCCTACTCATGAGCAAGTTGAACCCATTGATTTGTGACATCCAAATGCGAAGCAAGAAAAACATCCTTATGAATATTCAACGCGTCCATTAAATAACTGAAGATGTAGTGGCAAGTATGACGCTTCTTGAAGCTTATCGCTTCTTCCAGGACTCGGCTTTCTGGTAGAAGAGCTGCTTTGTAAAGAAATACATGTCATATTCCTCCTTTAACTTGTCCTTCATCCGTGCCACGCTCTCTGGAGAGTACGTTTGTCCTAGCGGTGATACGTTCATTCTCGGTTCTGAAACAGCAGATCAAGTTCGATTGATACGGGCTTAGGCGAGCGTGAACGTGAACGTGAAAGAAAAAAAACTTTATTATGTAAGCAACGGCTGTTCGTGTTTGGCTGTGGTGGAATCGATATCAATGTCTAGAGAAACCGTCCGCACAGAAATGATAACTCGATTATTTGTAAAAAAGAAGAGGTCAGCGGTGAGCGGTAAACATTTTGGCGGGTGTACATCTTGAATAGATGGGAAGAAATGCAAAACACATCATCCACAGGTGGGTCCATGAGGAATTGAACACCCGTTAACGTCGATCTAGATTACCATGGGTCTATTCACGCCATTTCTAATAATGTAATCAATGCCTTGACGGTTTTGCGCAGCCGATATTGTTCTACGACCGTAGCAAAGCATTCGCTGTGACTGATGCTGGGTGGCTGAATTGTATAGTGGTAGAAGACTTATTGGGAGTTGTTTCTGTTCATTGTTTGAACACACATTCAAACCGTTCCCATAGCTACCACACAATGTGACCTATTTAATGACTTGTGAATAACGTTCATTGATTGACATTATATTCAATGACAAACGGTGCCTTAAAATTATGCCATACTGGCAAAGTAATTGAAGGCTACAACCGCTCTTATATAAAATCCCGCGAGTTGGACTGAAAGATACGACGACTTTTTAAATTGCTAAGAAACATCAGTGTCAAATCTCCATTGTATATCCCCATTTTTTTCAATATGATACAGCGGCCGAACGCCATGTAGATCTAATTGTAAGGTACAATCAATATAAGTCTCACTTTTTTCTCTGTACCACTGGCCAGCTCCCTGGAAGAACTCCGGCAGTAGGTATTCGAGGCCGTTCACAAATTCTAGCATGTCTTCCACGATGCCCACGAGTTTATAGTTGTGTACCAAGTTAAATTTAGCCGCAGCTAAAGACGCCTCCGATGGAATCCTAAACAATAAAACGAGGTCATTCACTGCGTATCTATTGAAATAAAAGCTGGCCAGTTCTCTGTGAGCACAGGCGCATCGGAAATTCCATATAAAATACCGCCTAACATACAGTGAGCACGATGCTGATATCATATTAGAGACCACTTACTCGCAAAACGGTTCTTGGCCACACAGAAATGGAATCAGCATCATGTATGTTCCTACTTTGTTGCATCGAGAATCCTCCCTCGCTATACACTCGTCGAACGTCTGGAAGACAACCATAAACACGACCTCAATGCCAACCTCATCGCCCTACGAACCTCCTCATTTATGACAAATTTCATTCATCAATATTTCGTACCGCATTGATCTCTTGAAGCTGTGACAGATATTGGGTTTTGTTATATTTGTCTGCGTCCATCCGTAGTTGTAGCAGCGCGTTCGATTGCCAAAAGTGATACCGCGACTTAAATGCATCCATAGGTTTCCTCACAATGTTGATATACGCTGGCTGTTTTTTTCCGTGTCTGAAAATATATATATATATATATATATATATATATATATATATATATATATATATATATATATATATATATATATATATATATATATATATATATATATATATATATATATATACATTGATTGTAATAAGTTGATGATTACACCTGTCATTAAATTGGACGACTTACCTGGTGAAATTGATGTAATAGACATGTCTATTGTAGAGCATCGGTGGCGGTGTTGCCATGAAACGAGCAATCAGGACTCTCTGTTCAGTTGGGTGGGAGCGTGAAACACAGTCAACACTAAGTCACGTATTTAGACGAATTATTAGGCAGATAACGTTACGAAGTTAGCCATCAAAGACTTGGTGCATAAAAACATTAAGGACTCGTACCAAATCAATGTTCACAATGTAATGAATAATATATGAAACAAAAGTAGCATTCCATATTTAGTTCATATGAACTCAAACGTACTTGTTCGGCTTCACTGATATGGCGATAGCCGTAGGTTACAGAGTACCTGTAGTGGAACTTATTGGCATCTCGCATGGCTCGTATCATGTAATCCATTGTCGTACTGCCGCATTTCGGAACACGGTTGTAGAATAATCTCCCCGGGTTGTTTTCGTCTGCAAGCACACTCTACTGATTTGACTAAGAACGTCTTTTAATACCAGGCGTTCGTGACTGGTGTCATGCCTGGTAACGGTGTCGATTAGAATAGTTCCAAGCCCCGGTCTGTTATATACTCAACAAGCACCGATAATAATCAGTGAGGCCATGACATGCTTTGGGTTTCAAATGTCGTAAAAGTTGGCAGTTGTCGAAAAACGTTCCAGTTGCCGGAACCGGTTGTTAATGTCGAGATTCAATAAAGTTTTTAAACATGGTTGCTACATCAGTAGTATACAGAGGGGCGGATCCGGCGCACTCTGCTGAGGGGTGCATATGATGATATAATGGCGGTTCTAAGACAGATTTATTTGTCGCCGTTGTGACATCCACAGCACCTATAACACCCCCATGGCCCTATTAAAAGTTGGCCACGACCCCGCAGCACCCCATGGCTGCAGGGGTCGCGGCTCTCATGGTGTGCTTTGAAACACACCTCGCCGCACCTTGCTGAACATGTGTACACATTTCGGACGAGGACAAGAGAGGTGGTTATTTTGAGAGAAGTGCGGTACTGGCGCACCTTGCTGAAAAATTGTGGAGGTTTTTGGAGGAGGTTAAAATTGGGGCGCATCTTTTTTTATGGGCAGGGTAACTTCTAATTAGACATTTGACAGGTAGAGTATGTACGTAATAATGGTGTTCTTTGGATATTGCTAGGGACTTGGGATAATGGGACCCGTGCAACAAGCCATACACACAATAGTTCTGCAATATGCACATACTTCAGATGAGATAGGCGGTTCTTAGGCAGTAAAGCATAAAGAGTATGACAAGAGTGATGGCCTGGATTTCACAGGCATCGATGCCTAGATTGGAAAGGTTGAGAAGTAAAACAACCTAGCCTTGCCTGTATTTGGGTGGGATAATGGCATGATAGTAGACCATAGGAGCAAGCAACCAGTGGAAATTCTTGGCATTAACGTAATGTTGATCGAGTCCAGCAAGTTCCACTATACATGGATCAAACACCTGAACCGACTGCTACAAAGTAAACACGAGCAACGCAAGTACTTCTGCGAGCTGTGTCTACGTTTATACTCACAAGAAGAACTGCTGCAGGCACACAAGGTAGAATGCCAAGGAATTGGACAGTGAGGGTTGACATGCCAGAGGAGGGGAAAAACATGATCTCCTTAAAAAACTGGCACAACAGCTGCTAGCCCCCTACATTACGTACGCGGCCTTTGAGGCACTTACAGTTAAACTTGCAGGCCCTGCACTATACGTGTCTAAGAGCAATACTCAGAAGACAGAGTAACATAAGACCTGCAGCTGTGGGTATGTAGTTTTGAGGTGGCCAAACAAACGATCCTGTAGCAAGGATGCAGCCGATACATTATTGCATGGCCTTTAGCAGGAAAAGCACGAGATCAAAGCAGTTCTATCCAAGCCTGCTACTATGTGCATGACCCCGCAGGACAGACGAACCCACTGGAGAACAAATCATTGTCATATATGTAGCAAACCTCTGGTAGTAACTTGACCACTGCCTCATAACAGGACATTACAGGGGACCAGCCCACATTACATGCAACCTGAAGCTGCGGGTTAACCCCAAACCAACAACAACTATACCGGTGGTCTTCCACAACCTACAGACCCCCAACTCTTGATGCAGGCCATCTGCAAGATGGAAGGCCAAATCATCTGCATCCCCAACAACATGGCAAAGTGTATCGCACTACCACTGGGGCATTAACGTTCTATTGACAGTGCTCAGGTCCTCTTGGCGTCGCTTGACAAGCTAGTTGCAGCAAACAACCCCAAGACCTCCGCCTGGACAACTTAGTATGAGCCAGACGAAATAAAGAGGCAGCAGCTCCTGCGGATAGGCGTCTTTCCCAACTAGTTCATGGATAACTGGGATCGGTTTAACGATTTGCTACCACTGATGCAGGAGTTCTTCCGCATGCTAACAGACTAAGAAATCATCAGACTACGAGCATGCGAAAAAGTGTGCAACGCATTCGAGTGTGAAAACATGAGCAACTACCACGATCTGTACCGGCATACAGACGTCCTACTGGCAGACGTGTTTGAGATATTTCGCAAAACCTGCATGCAACAGTATGGACTCGACCCAGCCAATTTCTACACCAGTCCAGGGCTGTCATGGGATGCTCTGTTTAAAAGTACAAGCGTAGATCTGGGATTGCTGACCGCATATGACAAGCACCTTTTCGTTGAGAATGGACTACGCGGAGGGATCAGCATAGACAGGAAGCGTCACGCTAAGGGCAACAACCCACACGTAGAGGGCTTGGATACGGACAAGCCAACAAGCTATATGAAGTACACAAATGCGAACAACCTGGATGGATGGGCAATCAGTCAGCCCTTACCAACAGGGTCAATAAAGTATGTGGAAAACCTGGAAATACTATACCTATATATCCCGATGAGGCAGAAACAGGGTATATACTTAATGAAGACATAGAATACCTGGAGGAGTACCCTCTGCCCCTGAAAGGATGGCAGTACAATAGGAATGGTTGTCACACAAAATAATCTCCTAGTGGGAGTGGAGGCCCCCTCTGAGGTTGCGAAATTGGTTCCAAATCTACGCTACATAAACAAGCACGTGATCGACTGCAGGAACCTAAAGCTCTACCAATCTCTAGGGATAAAGCTTACAAAGATTCACAGAGCTCTCTCCCATGGAGGGATTTCTACATCAGAATGAATATGGATCTCAGAAAAGTGGCCACTTGCGACTTTGAGAAATACCTATTCAAGTTGATGAACAACTCTCTATTTGGTAAAACAATGGAGAACCTGAGAAAGTGGGTCAATGTCAAGCTAGTGCGGTCAGCTGAAGAAGGTTAAATATGCAGGCTGGCGGCAAGTCCTGCCTTTGTAAGACATTAGGTTTTTGACGATGATCTCGCAGCCCTGCACATGCATACGTTAGTATGCGCATACTTGATCTCTCCACGCACCTGATGTATGACTTATACTATAGCACAACGAAAAACAGGTACAGACTCATTATTGATGGAGATTCAAACAAAGGACTTGCTTGCAATTAAGCAGAAGGACATTCAACACTTTGATACAAGCAGATACAACATTGTAATGATTATAAAAAGGTAAAATGAAGGATGAGTGTGCCGGGAGTATCCTCCTAGAGCCATCTTGCCGACCTTGAAAGAGCCTATAGATATACCAGAACTAACTGCACAAAGAGATCCTTTTAATTGTGTTGTAAAGACCTGGTTATGTTGTATATCAGGAGCACCAACGACCTCGCGCCACATGCAACCCAGGGTGCCCATATAGCCGTGGGATGAGCTTTTCTTCACGGCGTTTTTCATTGTCTCAAGCCGAGGTAAGCTTGACCTTGGCCTCACGGAGCTGACCCAGAATATTATCTTGCATGACCTTTCGAACTGCGACGCCCAACCGCCCTGCAGCAACCTTTCTCGGGATTTTGTTAGTTCACTTATCACCATCTTCACTGACTTAGCCTCTGCTGACATCTGTGAATTCGTTACCTCTACTGACATCTGTGGATTCGTTCCATTTTCTGACATATGTGGATTCGTTGCCTCTGATGACATCTGTGGTTTCGTTTCCTCTGCTGACATCTGTGGATTCGTTGCCTCTGCTGACATCAATGGATTCGTTCCCTCTGCTGACATCTGTGGATTCGTTGCCTCTGCTGATATCTGTGGATTCGTTCCCTCTGCTGACATCTGTGGATTCGTTGCCTCTGCTGATATCTGTGGATTCGTTCCCTCTTCTGACATCTGTGGATTCGTTGCCTCTGCTGACATCTGTGGATTCGTTGCCTCTGCTGACATCTGTGGATTCGTTCCATTTGCTGATATCTGTGGATTCGTTGCCTCTGCTGATATCTGTGGATTCGTTCCCTCTGCTGACATCTGTGGATTCGTTGCCTCTTCTGACATCAATGGATTCGTTCCCTCTGCTGACATCTGTGGATTCGTTGCCTCTGCTGATATCTGTGGATTCGTTCCCTCTGCTGACATCTGTGGATTCGTTGCCTCTGCTGATATCTGTGGATTCGGTGCCTCTGATGACATCTGTGGATTCGTTGCCTCTGCTGAAATCTGTGGATTCGTTCCATTTTCTGATATCTGTGGATTCGTTTCCTCTGCTGACACCTGTGGATTCGTTGCCTCTGCTGACATCTGTGGATTCGTTGCCTCTGCTGACATCTGTGGATTCGTTGCCTCTGATGACATCTTTGGATTCGTTGCCTCTGTTGACATCTGTGGTTTTGTTTCCTCTGCTGACACCTGTGGATTCGTTGCCTCTGCTGACATCATGGATTCGTTCCCTCTGCTGACATCTGTGGATTCGTTGCCTCTGCTGACATCTGTGGATTCGTTCCCTCTGCTGACATCTGTGGATTCGTTGCCTCTGCTGACATCTGTGGATTCGTTCCCTCTGCTGACATCTGTGGATTCGTTGCCTCTTCTGACATCTGTGGATTCGTTCCATTTTCTGACATCTGTGGATTCGTTGTCTCTGCTGACATCGGTAGATTCGTTGTCTCTGCTGACATCTGTGGATTCGTTTCCTCTGCTGACATCTGACATCTGTGGATTCGTTCCATTTTCTGACATTCTGTGGATTCGTTCCCTCTGCTGACATTCGTTCCTCTCTGCTGACATCTGTGGATTCGTTGTCTCTGCTGACATCTGTGGATTCGTTGTGGATTCGTTGCCTCTGCTGACGTTGTTCTGACTGTGGATTTCGTTGTCTGACATCTGTGGCTGACATCTGTGGATTCGTTTCGTTTCGTTTCTCTGCTGACATCTGTGGATGCTGACATCTGTTCGTTGTCTCTGCTGACATCTGTGGATTCGTCGCCTCTGACTGACATCTGGATTCGTTTCTGCTGACATCTGTGGATTCGTTGCCTTCTGTGGATTCGTTGCACTGCTGACATCTGGATTCGTTGCCTCTGACATCTGTGACATTCGTTCGTTTCCTCGTTGCCTCTGCTGACATCTGACATCTGTGTTGCCTTCGTTGTGGATTCGTCTGCTGACATCTGTGGATTCGTTCCATCTGCTGACATCTGACATCTGTGGATTCGTGGATTCGTTCCTGCTGCATCTGTGGATTCGTGATCCTGTGGATTCGTTGCCTCTGCTGACATCTGTGGATTCGTTGCTGACATCTGTGGATTCGTTGCCTCTGCTGCTGACATCTGTGGATTCGTTCCCTCTGCTGACATCTGTGGATCTGTGGATTCGTTGCCTCTGCTGACTGTGGATTCGTTGCCTCTGCTGACATCTGTGGATTCGTTGCCTCTGCTGACATCTGTGGATTCGTTGTGGATTCGTTCCTCTGCTGACATCTGTGGATTCGTTCCATCTGCTGACATCTGTGGATTCGTTGCCTCTGCTGACATCTGTGGATTCGTTGCATCTGCTGACATCTGTGGATTCGTTGCCCTCTGCTGACATCTGTGGATCGTTCCCTCTGACTGACATCTGTGACATCTGTGGATTCGTTTCGTTGTTCCTCTGCTGACATTCTGCTGACATGGATTCGTTGCCTCTGCTGACATCTTCGTGGATTCGTTCGTTGCATCTGCTGACATCTGTGGATTCGTTGACATCGTTCTGACATCTGTTTCGTTCCCTTTGCTGACATCTGTGGATTCGTTCTGCTGACATCTGTGGATTCGTTCCATTTTCTGACATCTGATTCGTTGCCTCTGTTGACTCGTTTCCTCTGCTGACATCTGGATTCGTTGCCTCTGCTGACATCTGTGGATTCGTTCCTCTCTGCTGACATCTGTGGATTCGTTGCCTCTGCCTGCTGACATCTGTGGATTCGTTCCATTTGTGGATTCGTTGCTGACATCTGACATCTGTGGATTCGTTTCCTCTGCTGACATCTGTGGATTCGTTCCATTTTCTGACATCTGTGGATTCGTTGCCTCTGCTGACATCTGTTGACATCTGACATGGTGGTTTCGTTCCATTGACATCTGTGGATTCGTTGCCTCTGCTGACATCTGTGGATCGTTGGATGTGGATTCGTTGCCTCTGCTGACATCAATGGATTTGTTCCCTCTGCTGACATCTGTGGATTCGTTGCCTCTGCTGACATCTGTGGATTCGTTCCCTTCTCTGACATCTGTGGATTCGTTCCCTCTGCTGACATCTGTGGATTCGTTCCTCTGCTGACATCTGTGGATTCGTTGTCTCTGCTGACATCTGTGGATTCGTTGCCTCTGCTGACATCTGTGGATTCGTTCCATTTTCTGACATCTGTGGATTCGTTGCCTCTGCTGACATCTGTGGATTCGTTCCCTCTGCTGACATCTGTGGATTCGTTTCCTCTGCTGACATCTGTGGATTCGTTCCCTCTGCTGACATCTGTGGATTCGTTGCCTCTGCTGACATCTGTGGATTCGTTGCCTCTGCTGACATCTGTGGATTCGTTCCATTTTCTGACATCTGTGGATTCGTTGCCTCTGTTGACATCTGTGGTTTCGTTTCCTCTGCTGACACCTGTGGATTCGTTCCCTCTGCTGACATCTGTGGATTCGTTGCCTCTGCTGATATCAATGGATTCGTTCCCTCTGCTGACATCTGTGGATTCGTTGCCTCTGCTGATATCTGTGGATTCGTTCCCTCTTCTGACATCTGTGGATTCGTTCCATTTTCTGACATCTGTGGATTCGTTCCATTTTCTGACATCTGTGGATTCGTTGCCTCTGATGACATCTGTGGATTCGTTGCCTCAGCTGATATCTGTGGATTCGTTCCATTTTCTGACATCTGTGGATTCGTTGTCACTGCTGACATCTGTGGATTCGTTGTCTCTGCTGACATCTGTGGGTTGTTTCCTCTGCTGACATCTGTGTATTCGTTGCCTCTGCTGACATCTGTGGATTCGTTGTCTCTGCTGACATCTGTGGATTCGTTGCCTCTGCTGACATCTGTGGATTCGTTGTCTCTGCTGACATCTGGGGATTCGTTGCCTCTACTGACTTCTGTGTATTCGTTGCCTCTGCCGATATATGTGGATTCATTTCCTCTGCAGACATCTGTGGATTCGTTCCCTCTGAACAACCTTTGTGGCGTTTATATTAACATTTATTCCCAGGCCTCTCTCTTCTCCCGCAATGACAATTTTAATAATGTATCTAGCTGAGTCTCATGTCTGACGGGGCCGTGTAAAGACCCGTTCTTACTACATAATCAACATTTGATACCTGTTGATGGTCGAGATATGTCAACTGGTGAGCCGATAGCATCCTCAACATTAGCCAGAAACTGGTTTTAGGCTTCAAACAATACGCCTATACCTATAATTCATGAGCGCTTGAGCACGCAGGATAGCCGATACATATGCTCGAATACTGATGTTGAGACGCTCAACACCACAGGCTGTGACTCATGATGTATGATGCCCAAGCATTGCCAGCTTCTGATCCCTGATCGAGGTAGTTGACGCGCTCCCTTGGCCAAAAACATCTGGTTCAAAACGACACCAGCTGCTGTCATACGATCCTAGGAAATTCCCTCTGTAAACCTTGTCTTGACAACCACTCTATGAGACTTTAAGTCGCCAGTCTGTTGATGGGTTTACCTAAAACGCACGACAGATGCATTCATGCGCTCTTCGAATATATGGGTTCTGACACGGATTCCATCCATCAGCTTCTGGAAGAGGGGCCTTTAAGCTCTGTTAACATGCGTAGAACACATGGAATCGATCAACATCCCTTGCAAGGAGGGCGGTCAATCTGGAGGTGGTCAAGGAAATTCCGCAGCCCGTAGTAGCCCACCAGAGTGATAAATTCACTCGGTTGTGATAGAAGCCCATTGAAGCTGTTCGCCAGTGGTCAACGACGCTGTCTCAACTGATATGGGGCATGCGGTATGTGCTACCAAAAATCTCTTGGAAATGTACTATGAAGTCACCCCTGCCATTGGTTTTGGCAGAAATAACAACCTGTGTACATCACCTGTGTTGTTCTTGAATTTACAATATGTCAATAAAAGCGAGTATCTATGGACCTAGACAGAGATCATTAAATCTGACTCACAAAGAATGGCTAAAGCTGCAGGTGACCTTGAAATGCGAGATAAAAAAAAATGTACTTGGGCTGGGAGACATAATATCACCAAAGGATGCTTTCAATAAAAAGTATGTCGACGCGTGACACAGACAGCTGTACAGGGGCATGAGAGAATATATAGACACACAGAAGAATCTCGTGGTTACAATTTGGGCAGAATCGGGTGGCCCGTTATGTGAAGGATATGGGTGGTCGTTTAGTGAGAGAGCCAAGGGTCAAACCTCACAAGACAGAAGCTGCTGCTATACCAGGTAAGAACAATTATATGGGTAGGGGCTGATGCTGATGCTATACAAGTCGTTCGTGTTCTAAATTAAATCAATCGATCAGTCGGTATAAGTAAGCCTGCTGGCCAACAGGCGGCTGTAATATATTTCGACCAACCTTTACAGCTGGAACAAGGCAATGTTATTAACTTTTATAACAAATTCAAACGTGTTCACTCCTAATTGAACTTGACTTGTAGACTAATAGACTCAGTATGAAACCATAGCCAACCATTCCGACGACACCGCTATATCCTGAACTGCCTCATGCAGCCGAGCCAGTAACTGTTCTACCTTATGAGGCCAGGCCAATGACTGATCCAACTCAGCTATTTAGGCTTGGGGAGATAAACACGGCTACAAAGACAGCTCAACATAGCAACGAGAGATAAATATGGCAGGAATCTTTTCAGATTTTTCGACTTCAATGTTTAACAAAACGATGTAATTTTTCATCAAGCAGTGTGTATTTTAGTTTCCTTTCCTAACTTCACCTAACTTTCATAAGAGTCGCATTGTCATGCTTTGACCGCTACAAACACAACGATAAATAGCTCGAGCTCGTCGAATTAGTCGAGCTCGTCAATCTCCATCAATCTAAAACGTTATTTACCATTCCGCAGCTCGGTGTTGTTACGGCTTGTATCGATGTAAGGAAGAGACGTGTCCGTTGCCATGCTCAGCCTCCGTTTCCATCTGGGAAGCTTCACTTTCTGCTGAGTCAGCCCCTGTAACCTACGTTGTTGATTATCCTGGATGCAGGCAAGCATCACTGACGTGATTACCAGACTCATCATCAGCTTCCGCTTGTAACTCCCCATCACGTAACCAACTCTTCTGTGTGCCAACCTAACTTATTCTGTCATCTTTTAAGCCCGTACACCCACTCCATAAGCAAGCAACCACCCGATTCACCGACCCCGCTCCATACGGAAATCAATATATGGTAAATATAGTTTAGTGAAATATATCGATTTTAGATATACTTGCATGTATCAGTACATACATAATGTTTGAGACCAACCACCCCCTTGTTTCGTTCAAAGCAATTGACCTTATTTCGAGCCTGATCTGGAAATCGTCGTCATCGAACAACAGTTTAAAATTATTCAAACACACGAGTTACACCAAATATTACAAGAAAAATAGCAAATAGGAATTTCTCTTTGCTAATGTCATACGAATGAGTTCACTGACCAGTTGGGATACATAGAACGACTGACCATATTTTCGTGCACAAAACATCCGCCATTATTGAATGTAAACCATAAATTCGCCATTACAATATTCGCATCCTATCCCCCTCTTGGAGATTTTCCATAACAAGCCATGACAAAGGTCATTGTAATGAATCAAAAGGCGTAGAATCACCATATTGCACGTTTAGGGTCACTTTGTGCTGACTGTGGCACTCAACCGAGTGCCATTGCATTGCCACCATGAAAAATCTGATATTCCGGTTGACATTTCCGGTTGAAATTTCTCCGAGTCGTTTTGAAACTTACAGACGTGGCTATTTCCCGTGGTTTTTAAAAGTATCTTGGGTGGTAACTGACACATTTTTCACAGAGAAGGGTGGTAATAGATAATTGTCATTTCCAAGATGTTTCGACGTTTGAACTGACCCAGAGCTTTATCAATATTTTGAGGTTCATCGTGTGCATATACACAAGGTCATAGCAAGAACAATGGGACAACATCTAATCAAGATGACCGACATTAGTTGCGACGAGCTGATGGACAACTAACTATATCGCTCGTTGACCGAGCTGTATGCTGTAGCAAGCTTTTCAAGTCCTCCATACTGCCTGTTATACTGTAAGGGAGTTTAATGGCTCTTAAACCCATCAGGAGTACATGACGCCAAACTTTTAAAGCATTACAAACTTGCCATTAGAGGGACAACAGTGGTCATGGCGTATTAGGGTAAGGTCAGGTGGGGTGGGGTGAGACGAGAACGTGTGGCTACATGAGTAAGGCGACATAACAAGCTCCTACAACCTGGTCCATTTCAGACAATATAACACACCCCTTCACCTTGTCAGAGAAATGATTCTGCGATTCCATTAGCTTCAAAGTGTTGAAGAAATCAAATCGATCAATGGTAAGTCTTAATACCTTTTCATATCAGCAGGTTAATTGTAAACGAATTATGATAACAAAATAATATTGTGCTGGGCCTATCAGCACTGTTCAGTTATTAAATAAATCTAAGTTTCAAATTATCTATATTGAATTATTTTTTCCAGCGTTATTGGGCGAGGTATCGGACGAGACCTTGAATCGTTGCCTTAAAGCCATACTACATCAAAGCAGCACACCGCCCCCTCATATTGCCGATCCGTATTTACCTGTATTAAATAATATCTTAAACACATTGAACCTTCACTACGACTTGACACGCTGCGAATAATTTGTTGAAACTTCAGTTAATAATACTTGAAACTTAACAAGGGTATTCAAATTCCGCTTCTCGTTTTCCAGACTTCCCCTTTGACTACAAGTTTGGGGTTGCCATAATGTTATGCATGGATCGATGACTGGTCAATAATCTAAATATAGTTTTAATGTGGACATGAATATTCATAACTGAAACGCTGCAAATTGATCAAGGGTGTCATGCAGCGATAGCACCGGGCCATCAGCGGCTGGCACTCAGGCTTGTCATCCGTAAGTTCAGATGCAGGTCATTGAAATCAACGCCAGGTATGGAAATGTGTTAACAGGCGAATGGGTTATAAACACGCCTCTCTGTACAATGTTCAAGAGCAGCCAGCTGTCTTGGGATGGGCTCAAATGCAACCCTTTGATTCAAAGTGGACTGTCTTGGTTGTCACAAACCTAACATGTTGCATCACAAAAATCATAGATTATCCCGTTAGTTCTGTCCTCTTTGAATTGCCATCCGGGACAGATAGAAGAGGTGGGGCCTACATAGACTATGGCTAAAGACTTGTTCTTGCAAACTACCCGGAACACATTGCCTTCTTTGCTCGTGTGACATTAATTGACCTGACTGAACTTAAAAGTAAGTTTGAAGTCAAAAATGGCACATTCCCCTCAGTACCTTCTTGTTATGACTAGCCGCGGTCGGACGGTGATATACTTATATACGGTCCTGCATCTTCATTTTCCGCGCGAATGGTGCTGTGTTTTGAATGTCACGGGAAATGTAGCATCTAGAGCACAAAATATATCAAGAGCCAAAAGCTTACCTCGAATTCATGCGGTTCTTTAATAACTGCCATTTAACATAGATTTCCGAACTTTTGAACTGACATCTGTTTTAAATAGTCTGGACTGCAATTGTAATGGAAGTCCATGTCATCTGAAAACATCACTCGTGATTATAGGTGCAAATTGTTTATCAACATGCCATGAAATCAAATAACTCGCCAGGGTTGATACGTTCAAGGTATTTGAGTTGAATTGTGGATTTGTGCATTGCTTTGGGATCGAACATCATAGGACGTCTACTCAGACGTACTGTAGGGCTAGTTTACGACCAGATCACCTCGAAAGATCGACACATACCCCGCTCTATCTTCATTTGCATCAATATCCTCAACTATGAAGAAACCATCAGTTTTAATCATATACCGAAGGAAATGTCAATGGGCAGGAGGACAAGTTGGTGTGGCTGAAGCGATGTATGCCCTTCTCGTATGAATAGGAGGACTTGTTACAGACAATGGATGAATTCTGCTTGCACAAAGAATTAGTATCGACCCAGTCAAGAAAGGCGACATGGGGATATTAGGGCTTTCTTGAGACTTTGGTCAAACAGAACAATTATAAGACAGATCGAGTCGTCGACATGTTCCAAGACTAGATATTTTGCTCACCTCGCTACTAACCTCTCACCCTCCTCTATCAACCAATATATAAACACCATTGGTCTATCACACATAGAGGTGGTTCTGTCCAAACCGATTAGCGATAATCAAGGCCTAACAGAATTGCCGAGTCTCCCTTGCCCGCTCCCCTTCCTACAAAACCAATCGGAACTTCTGGCAAATTTGTGACTCTCACATACCCTGTGTTCTTTGATGAATTACGGAATTTGCTCTCATTTCTAGGCTTCAATACGGCCCGAGATTCTGGGTATAGCTCCAGAAGAGGCGGAGCATTCATGGCCCTCCACCAAGGCTTGTCTGTGGAAGCAATCAAAATCCTGGGCATTGCCCAATGTTCTACTAATTTACTTCCATTCTAATCCTTGGGATTTCTCATTACTTATTGTCATCTCGTGATTAGATATTATCAATAGCATTTGATGTCGTTAAGTAATAGTATATAATAGTTAGTGTTACAAAATTAATTGTGCAGTCAACCCACCTCATTGTAATTATGGTGTCTATAAATGGAAAATCTCCTTATTCGCTTCGCATAAAATATTGATCGCCCCGCAGGTGACATTTATTATCGGTATTCTCTAGCCCTGGCTCCCATCGTGTTATGGTGTTTACTTCAAACAATGTAATTTCGGGTCCATGACTCACTCCTTATCTCCAATTCCAACTCGACTCGTGCACTCAATGTCCTCCCCATTGATTCTGATTGACCACCTGCCTTGATCCCCTATTGAACAAATCCGGTGACGTCATCCCATCGTCACATCAGCGCGCATGCATGTCACAGCTGGTGGCGCGCGTTGCGTAAGTCATGTTATAATTGTTATTTTATTATAATTGATTACACAATGTGTAATTAGTGAGGTCATGAATCCCCCTTGGTCGTCGTTCCAAGTCGATTATGTGATGCGTTCGTCAGATTTAATAGGCTCATTGTCGGCCAATGGCCGGATACGCTGACCAGCTAGTCCGCGAAAATGTCACTGACTTCATCGTGATCTCTCATGATGAACCGGTGACTCATCCTAATGGCACGTGTATCGTTCGGTGCACCCTTTACACACGTCAGTTCTACACTCCGAAGTGTCTGTTACTGTAGCCGACCTTCCGACAACGATCACTGCGTGTTGATTTTGAAAGCTGCGCGTTCGAAATAGCGCACAACTATTATAACACATTTAAATCAGTTTCCAATAATGTTGTACATAATCCTTGGTTATCCGTGCACCATAACATGCTATTAATTTCCCTGAAAAAGCCTCGTCTATCAATATTGGCATTTTTTCCACAACAACCCAAGTAACTTTTTGTCTATACCCATTGGTTTGTTAAGTTACGACCGTGAAATAAATGGGAATTTTGAACCGGTCATCATAACGCAATCGTATGCCATAGACGCAAGCAAATCCGACCCTGGCCAAATGTCAAACGAGACAATGTTATCCAATTCATTAAGCCTTGTTCTATCATGAGAAACAGTGGCGATGAAATAATGGTCGATATCATTTGTTTTATGATTAATGAGTTGTATATGCGGTTGAGTCCACATTTTCACGGAGCCGATTCAACTTTCAAACCGTTGCCCGACATCAAGAATCATCTAAAATATTAGCGCGATAATTCGTCAGCGAATGACCATCTGACTATTTTTTATTAGCCCACGTAAGATTTGATTTATTCCGCAGAATTTTAGCGCGGAAGAAATGTGGTTATCCCGTGGGGTAATTCATTAATCCCACGAAAGAAATATATAATGACGCGAGATTATCAAATTCCTGCGAGATGATCTCTCGGGTTTAATGAGTATTCCCACAAGATTAGTGATTGATCTCAAGACAATTCAATTATACTATGACACGGTGAAATCTTGCTGATGACGAATGATGAGCGAGACTGGTATCTGCAGGGATGTGACGGCACGATGAATTTATTTTTTCTTTAAGCAGGAAGGGATACGAATTCCATATCGCTTAAATCCAAATGTCAATATATGAAAAGCTAACGCTGGTCAGGTCCAGGTTAGAGATGAGACGGACTTCGGATCTCTTCTTTACCGTCGTACGAGGTTGGCCTTCCAACTTGGCCAGTAACACGGTGACTATTGCGGTGCCCGAAATAAGAGTGTCTTTAACATCTGGTAATACCGATGTATTTATACAAGTGTGGCGTCGCCAGCAAGCGTGGATGTTTCTGATTGGGCGTCAGATATTGCAAAGGGTCTTGCCTACACGTTTGGGCAGATACTTGAGTTTGATCTGGGGAATTGATATTTATTGGCGACATATGGTCAGGGAACTAAAATAGAGCACATTCGGTAATAATAAAATTGTCAGCACGAGTGACGGGACTTCAGAAATCGAGGTTTGATACTTGAGGGGCGGGGGATTATCACTCCACATTGGCTGACGACGCTTATTACGATATGAATTGCATAAGATATAATATGAGAACACATGTGGACGACGCTGATTATGGTTGATACTACGCAATGCATAAAATCTTATGAATAAGGGCGGTCATAATACTATGTTATATGGTTCTGCTGGTGGTACTCCGCCTATCACAAGGCTGAAGGTCTCTATTTTGTCACTGTGGCTTGGTCTGTATAGACTCTCCAATACCTATTTTCTAGAAAGTTTCTTCCCAACCGCACCCCCCACCCTCACCACGCCATCAACCACCCCCTCACAAATCAAACATCCCCCCTTACCACCCATCCCCCCCCCGCCATCACCCCACCCCCCCCCCCCCCAAATCAAACATCCCCTCCTTACCGCCCCCTGGAAGTATAGGCTTCTTCAGTGAAAAAGACGAAGAGGAAGGGGTTATGATCTAAAATCATGACGGGGTCCCAGTTATGAAGTGATGTAATGATCAGTTAGATAGTAAAGAACGAAACTCTCATTCTATGGTCTTACATTCAGGTATCCACTATAAAACGACCGTTTGTTCAAATACTATGGCCGTCGAACTAACCGAACCGTCGAACTGAGCCAGGTCGTGAACTTTGACGATGTAACTACCCATTCTAATACAAATAAATACCATTTATATATTGTATACGTCTTACAAACAGGAGACGGCTATGAAAAGACACATAAGGATCAGCGGTTTTCAATGGTTTCTTGAACGACGGAGCTCACAGCCAAGTCGTTACATTTCCATTCACCCAGTAAACGCGGAACGCCAAAGAAATGTTCCTTTTGAAGAGGGGATAAACGTCATTGTGCCATCCTCATCTAGAGCTCAACTTCAAGTGAACATTGACCTTCGCCCTCAGGGGGAAAGACAGAAGCCAATAAGAATCATCGAGCAGATGTAGTTTAGCACAACAGAACTGTGACATTTTCGTTGTTAGCTTTCGTGATAAGATTTTTAAAATAGTATGGTTTATTAACCATGTATATTCCGCATAGTTCAAGATTAGTGCGTCAAATTTAGATGGTGTGAGTGCTAGACTAACCGAACATTACTTTCATCCAATATTGTTCAGTCCTTCATTCTCTCGATTGTTTCGATTGTATCATAACGTTAGTAGTTTTTCACGCATGCAGGAGACTCTAGCCATTTTGTTCTTAATGGCATAGGTCGCCTTGAATATTGGTCAATTAATAAACTATCTATACATAGCATTTAAACAGAAGAAGGTGTGGAAATCTCATGCAGCAATGTTAATTGAAATAGACAAACGAAACCAATTGCGTAAAAAGAATATTTGTTTGTTACAGTCTAAAACAAACCCTATGCTCAAAAGCTTCTTTATAACCCGGGATATCGAATATGGGGAGAAGAGCAGGGGCCCCGAGTGATCCGTATCAGAGGAGACGGTGATAGCGTCGATTGAGGAACGGCCAATATAAGAGGGTCTATGCAAAAGCAAAGATAGCATGTATAAACAGTAATCCATGTTCCAATACGCCATCGTGAATGGAATATTTGATATGAAACTAATGTGCAACAATTATCATAACTCGCACACAGCATACACGATTTGGTGCATTTTTTATTATGCTTCCATTTCTGTGTAGCTGCTAAAATGTCTCGTTTTCAATCCATTTATGTTATTGGGAACACCAAAGGATAGATGATTAATCAATAAAGAAACAAACTTTCTTTACAAAAATATTCAAATGAGTAGTGATAAGAACCAGTAGCTATGCATGCAAGCTCTACCATTTTCTGGTATTATCGCTCAAACCCCGCCCGTTTTCTGCTTCGGATGTATTTAAGTGTCTACCGTGTTCCATATATGGGTTAAAATTCACGTCCCGTGAAAAAATAAGAAATCGAACTTTACAAGGGCCATACAATAACAAATGTTTTGGATAACATTACTTAGTATGTAATCGATCCATGGATTTTTTTTCAAAGCAGAATTTTGATGAAATTTCGATTATATCTTACGCAACCCATTCAGCGTTAGCCCGGTACCATACCTATACTACTGTTGTCTCTTCGCAACTGCAGACATAGCGGTATTAGTAGTATAGAGAGTGGGTGTTTTGGCGCAGCGGGGGACGGTTCTGGTATCACCCCTAGGAGAGGGTTCTGGCGCAATACACCTCATCTACACTATACCACTAATTACAGCATGTAGAGGAGATTTTATGCTTCCTGCGTTTGGAAGCTGAGCTACATCTTGAGGTGCAGACCCACATACCTCTTGATAAGCACACCGGTGAACTCATCCTTCATCTTCCCTTGCACCTTCTTGTTTACGTTACTGAACAAGGGATGGGAAGGATCATAGTTGCTTGTATCAAAGACGTCACTATCCTCTTGCATGTCTGCGTACACGTCAGCTGTGCGGATCTCAATAAGCAGCGAGTCCGTGTCTGTGTATAGCAGGCCAAGGTCGCTACCATATCTTGACTTCACTGTGTTGTAATAGAAGTCGTACATCAGGTGCTTGGAGAGGTCGAGTATGCACATACCCACATACACCGGGTGGTTTAGCACGAGGCGGGTCTTTTGCATATGCAGGGTGGGCAGGTCTCCATCGAATACTTGGTAACGAGCATAAGCTGGACTGGCCACAAGCCTGCATATTTTTTCCTTTTCTGCCGAGCGCACAATCTTAACGTTGACTCGCCTTAGCAGATTCTCCAATGTCTTACTAAACACAGAGTTGTTCATCAGCTTGTACAGGTCCTTCTCAAAGTCAATGGTGGCATGCAAATGTAGGGCTCCATCCAGGGGCTCTGATAACATACGAGTGCACAGTGTATCTTGGTAAGCCACATTGCCAGCGATAGGTAGAGCCTGAGATTCCTATGGTGGACCACATATTTCTCTTTGTAGCGCAGGTTGGGGACCAGCTTCGTAACCTCTGCGGTGCTCCCCAATGTACCTAGGAGATTCTTCTGGTAGTTTGACAACCACTCATTTTGCACAGACATTCGCTGTGGCGCTAGTGGATAATCATTATGATCAGCATGTAACTCTGCAGGGTATTCCAGATCAACTTCGAGTATATATCCGGTTTTGGCATTGTCGGGATGGTCCTGTATCTGTAGGGCAGCCACCCATACAGGTTGTTAGTGCATGCCCTACTCAATAGACCGGTGTTTGCCATAGTCGGTGAGTAACTCTAGCTCCATGGCCATGCACTTAAGCAGGGTATCACACGACAGGCCAGAGCTATGTAGTAGTTGACAGGGTCCAGCCCGTATGTTTCTGGATGGTCTTGCGAAATATCTCAAACACATCCGCTAGGAGCAGCACGTCTGTGCGCAGGTACAGGTCATGGTAATCGCCCATGTTTCTACACCGAACATGTCCCAGAGACCAGCTTGTCATGCGAGGCTAGGAGGAACTGTGCACTGTCAATAAAGCGTAACTGTCCGATCAATAGGGATATGTACTTCTCCATATTGTTTGGGATGCAGGTGATTTGACCTTTCACCTTGGTGATGGCCTTGATCAAGAGTCATAGCCCTTTAGGTTGTGAAAGTCCACAGACACGGCCCTCTTAGGATTAAACCACAGCTTTAGGTTGCAGGTGTAATGGGCCAGTCCCCTGTAGTTACTTGTTATATGGCAGTGGTCGCAGACGGATGACAGTGGGTTGCCACCTTGTGCACTCTTTTATCCTCGCGCATCATGCACATGGGAGCAGACTTAGTCTTCTTAAACTTCAACTGTGGTGTGGGAAAGCTTCCAGAAGCGCAGCTTCCACTGAAACCAATGGTTTCACGCATGGCACGGGGCGCTACTGCTTTGCCCAATGGTTCGCACGTAGCGCAGGCAGAGGCCATCTCGCTTTATGTATAGCAAATATCTTATACCTTAGAGCGTGGGTTTGGTGGTTTAACCCCATGAGCTGCAATGTAACCTCTTTGGGCTTTACATGCTCGCGTATGGTTGCAGGCAGAGGGGGACTTTTTGACAACCACAACTGAGTGCAAAGGTTCTATTTTTAGCTAGGAGGGAATGTTATTCACAGCTGGAAATCCCAGTTCTATTTCTAGACACTGGCATAAATAGCGGCGCTGGTAAACTAGCAAGGCATTGGTGAGTCAGACTGTTGGGCAGCAATCTATTTCTGTAGGTTGTAGGTCTTATCTTATATCTGTGTAAGTTACAAAACTCTTGTGTACAGGGCCTGTTACAAGGGTCTTTCTTCCCGAGCAATATCCAAGGGCACTTGTTTGCAAATAATACCATTCCTTGGAAACTCTGCTTCCAATATAATATCTAATGTCTAATAGAGAATACCATCTGGCGGAAACTGGGTATCCGATGGTACCACAAGTAGCTCCTTTACAAGGCCAGAGAGTGGTCCATCCATCAAATAGCTCACAGGCTCACCAGGCCTAGTGACAGAGCGTCCAATCCGGTAGACATTGAGTGACCACACAGGGTCAGTGGCACGTCAACGGTGGTCCTGCTCCAGCTCACCAGGCTGGAAGAGGGAGTGGACGCCAACACCGGAGGGAAGCTTTTGCTCTTTGACCCCGAACAATCGCCCTGGGACCACGGAAGAGGGCTTTTTTGCTTCTTTATGTTTTTCCCCAGTCAAGCGGTTCACCTCATTTATTGCAGAGACAACAGCTTGCAGCTGAGAAACCCACTCAGTTGATCGTTTCCCAGGTGGAAGTTTTAGCTCCACGACATACTGGTGTCCAAAGAGCCGCTCAGTAAGAGTCCGGTTAAAGCATTCCAATACAGCCTGGTCTTGATGGACATCAACACGGCCACACCTGACGGAGACCCCATGCTTTGTCAGCAGCTGATTTACTGCTCCTATGAACTCCCGTCCGTAGTCGATCTGAAGTAGTATAGGCCAATGGAGAGGTCCCGCTGGTATATCCTTTCGAGTGCTCTTGCAACCTCTTTAAACTCTTTTAAAGTCAACGACTCAGCCGCTTTGTAGCCCGAGGCCACGTCCACAAATGTGAGGGCATACTTGTAAATCCAGCGTTTCAGGACATCGTGAGGAAGAAACAAGAGATCGGCTTGGTGAACCTCATTAGGCCCAGACACATCAAAATGGCAGGTAGATTTGCCATATAGCTTGTTTTGTTTGTCACCACTTGGCAACTTCCCAAGAAACCCCCACGGCTGCTGCAAGCTTCTTGATAGCTGTAATGCCTTTCCAATAGCCCTTAGGACTATAGTAGAAGGTTCGCATGCGATCCATTGTCATATATGAGCGTGAGTCTCCAAATGCTCTGCCCACATAGCAAGCCTATTAGCGACCAGTCCAGTCGCAGCCATACCCAGTATAATGAACGTCACCTCACATCCCTTTTGACCATCTTAGGGCACATAGTAGTCTGAAAGCTAGAGCTCAGTCCAATGGGTCGACGGATTTGCCTGTAATCAGGTAGTACTCACATATAGCCTCGGCGACATCCCAGAAAGTATGCCGTCAGTTGGGGTCATCTGGAAGCTTTGCTTCCAAACATAGGAAGCAAAAAAATCTACTGTACAA
Source organism: Urechis unicinctus (assembly GCA_034190875.2). Taxonomy (NCBI): domain Eukaryota; kingdom Metazoa; phylum Annelida; class Polychaeta; order Xenopneusta; family Urechidae; genus Urechis; species Urechis unicinctus. The sequence goes on from CM067347.1 coordinate 31,561,161, forward strand.
GCTGTAATTAGTGGTGTAGTGTAGATAAGGTGTATTTTGCCAGGTGGTGTGGTCGATTATGGTTCCTTGGTGAGCGCAAGTCATTACCTCCAGACTAAGTTGTACTGGCATTTGGTAGTCATCAATACCGAGCTGAATAAATATTGATTGTTGTATTTACATTTGATGTTAAAACACATAAACAAAGCCTCCTCCGCAACCAATACCAAACATACATAACAACTTGTGTAAACTAGCCCAACAGACCTACAGTCGATCGGGTACTCGCTTGTTCAATAGGGGGCGCAAGCTCCACTTGGTTCAAAAGAGCTAGTGTTAACTTCTGCAAGATTCTTCCTGTTGAAGAAGGTCTATTGACGTCTCATTGCACATCGTTAACCAATGTACCAATATCGGATGACTAAATGCCGTCTGTTCATTTCAAAGCCGGCTTGAGAAGGAATAGCCAATCCCGGCCAGGTTATATAAAATCGACAAACCGTAGCCGTCTGAGTAGTTCGTGAAGCACGGCTGGCCCATAAGCCTGCACCAGAAATCTAACTTAGCACTTCAGCCGACTTGTTGAACTAGGCCAATGAACATATCACATCAAACGGCTTCACTTGCAGCTAAAGTTGTTGTATGGCTAAACTGTATTGATCATTTCGTTCAATGAGTCAAGAGTACCATACAAATGAAGTAATCGGCAGGGTCTGAATGCATGTTGGAACTTGCAGACGAGGCACGATAATGCTTCAGATAGGACCCGGTAAGCGAAGAACACTTATCCATATCCCAAAATGATATTATCCCTTTGTCTCATAAGCCAGTACGCATCAATAGACTACAATACTCCCATTGCAGGTAAGTAAGAATATAGTTTAACAGGATATAAACACTGAGCTATATAGAACCTTCTAAGGTGGTGTGTATATGAATAAATTCCCCTGATTGAGCAACTGCTTTCCAAGATATGAAAAAATGGGAAATCCATGATTAATCAAAAATCACCAGATGGAAAAGATTCAAACAATTATCCTATAGCATGTGACCATCAACCGAACTATTTCAGCATCAAGACAAGGTGAACAACAGGCCAATATCTACGCTATCACCAGGAAGCAATGTATCACAACAAGCTCCTATCTACGCTATCACCAGGAAGCAATGTATCACAACAGGCTCCTATCTGCGCTATCACCAGGAAGCAATTATCACAACAAGCTCCTATCTACGCTATCACCAGGAAGCAATGTATCCATTGACACTATTCTCAACCAACTACATGCAGGAGGAAAAAAGGCCTCATATACAGAGAGGGTGGGCAATTATAGGAACTGTACACAAGATGTCGAAAAGGCCAGAACTAGACGAAATATCTGTCCCTCACGAGGTGGCACAGCAACAGTGAGTGATCACGCTCAGACTGTATGCCAGGTCAGCAAGTTTAAAATAGCACCATGTACTTGGCTGTAAAATTGTAATACAAGTAGTTCAAGAGAAAAGACGAGACTATAAGTTACAGTTTAATTCACACCAATAACAACACCTTAAAAACACACTTTACTATATCCGACTGATGTTATCAGACTGAAACACTTTCAATGTTGTGCAAATCGTGAAAACCTGTCTGAATGTACCAATCTGTTGAAGGCACTCAACACCTTGAAATCACTCATTTAGTGAAGGTTATGTGATCCATGACTGAAGATCCTAGAAATATTTTTGCTATGAGACCACAGCACCATCACTAAAAGCCATTTGAAGCATTTGTAACCTTTAACATCTTGGTAACTTATCGTTTGAATTTGATCTGTTGCATTGAAAGTAATTGCCTACAGGTGAAAATGGTGATGTGAGCTCAGACATACTCGATCAATTCATAAATAGTTTCTAGCTTAGTGGTCCTTTTCTTATCCCAGACGGTAGGCAATGTAAACCTCCTTGAACTTGTCGAAGCCAGCCAACACACCAGCACCAGCAACACCTCTCAGAATGTTGGCACCTATACACACATTGCCATAAATCCAATTCAACAACTGCCAAGATGACAAAACAGGAAGATTGAAAATTAACAGCATCAGTTATCGAGCAAATTATAAGCCACCTACCAGCACCCTTCATGAGGGACATGAAGCCCTCTCCCTTGATAACCTGGATGGCACAGTCCACAGATCCCTTGTATTTGACAGCCTGGCCGGATGTCATCATCATACGACGACGAATTGTATCAATGGGGTAGGAGATCAAGCCAGATGTAATGGTGACCACTAAGAAAAGAACAAATCAGGGCTCGATCATTCTGTACATAAGTAACTGGATGCTAATGTAAACATAAAAACACAATGCATCAGATAACTCACCATAGCCCAAAGCAAAGGACAACAGCAAGCCAGCATCTTCACCAAGAACAATAGGTTTGAGCGAATCGTAGAAGCCGAAGTAGCAGCCTCTGTACACGATGATACCCACACAGGAGATGACAAAGCCACGGTAGAGTCCCACAAAACCATCTGTCTTCAACGTCTGACGGTAGACGTCGATGAGACCACTGTACTGACGCTCTCCTCCCTTCTTGCCAGCCTTAGCATCATTAGCCAACCTGGTTCTGGCATAATCAAGAGAATATACAAAACAAAGGGACATGGCACCAGCAAAGCCACCAGATGCAATGTTCTTGGAGAACTTAACAGCGTAGCTGTCAGTCTTCGACATCTTGAACATTATCTTGATCTTGTCCTTGAAGGCGAAGTTAAGAGCCTGGGTGGGGAAGTATCTGAGACAGTTGGCCAAGTTTCCACGCCAGAATGGAATCACACCTGAAATACATTAAATACTTATGCGCAATCTGCCTGGTAACTGATGTGATGCACTTAAGCTAATTAAGAGACTTGCTGTTGGAAATCAGTTTACCTTCAGATCTGAATGTGCGTGCTGTGCAGTCAATGACACCCTTGTATGGCTTGTCTAGACGACCTTGTTTGATCATCTCATCTTGGTTCTGTACCAAGAGCTTGACACGTTCAATGGGGGCAGCTGCGGTTTTGGAGATCACAGCAGCAGCGCCACTGAGGGCGAAGTTCTCAGCAAATCCAAGCTTTTGTCCACCACCCATCTAAAAAACGATTACAGGTTATCATGAGAAATAGTAACAATATATTCAGGATATAAGCACTACATGTGAGGAGGTAGCCTGGTACCAGACTTAAATACTGTTGCCTCCCCTTTAGTTCTGGGACTATGTCAAACAAAATCCACAGACTTTTATGGTGAAGACATTCTAAAATGAACCATATGGAGCATTCTGAACTACCTTACCTTTATCAATGATACATCAAGAGCATCTACTTTCACATTAAATGCACTATTTCAGAAAATAGAGTTGGGCAACATAAACCGCTATTCCTCTGTTTAAGCTTTTGCCATTTCGATTTGAACACCACAATGCACACTAAGCGCTCGCATCTTCATTGCTTATTTTTAGTCCCCGAAAAATAACCAGCACTGTCTTCTCGAGCAGTAGCAGACAAACTTGTGGCAGAGAAATTCGCTTTGAATTTGTTTCTTATTGATATTTATGCATGACAAAGTGTTGGTGGTTTCTTTGAGATTTCATACAATTGGGAATCTAACAACTGAATTGGGGTAGGCGCTCATGCAGACATAACAGTCGATGGTAGGTCTAGTGATGAGGATGAGGAAACTGACTTAAATCACATAGGATCCAAATGAAGGCTGCTAGGATGGATACTGACAAGCCACTAATAAAACTTAATTACTGGCCGTTTTTATAAGAGGACGTTTCATTATCTGACTAATCACATGAGTCGGGCACCATAGCAACGTCACACACACCTTAAGTTAGCATAGTGTACAAATATTCATTGGAACGTAAAGCACTATATGAACTAGCGTTCATGCTTTCGAAGGACAGACAGAGGGCGTTAAATTACTTCAAAGGTATTCTTTGGTCACGATGATGAAGCATGAAGGAGAAATGTAACGGGATCACAGAGTAAGTAAGAATTGAATTCGACATTCCAAAAACCTTCAAAATTTATTTGATCTAACGAATTTGAGTTTTTAATTCGGAAACCGCGAACAAGCAGTCCATTTCTGTGTTACACTAAATACCGGAAGCCGCACTATCATTGAGTCGGCGTGGCTTAGCAATGAATATTAAATGTTTGTCGATTAAATACAATACTACAAAATAGAAATATCCAACTAATGATATCTTAGAAGTAACCTTTAAAAGTTAAAGGAATGTGATACAAAAAAACCTCAACAACACAAATTGGTAAAACGCTCCACTTACTTTAGCGTGTGTATCTGCAAGTGATCCGACAGGCGAACCGGTTGACTTCGCGGAGCTAAAGGACAATCGAACCGAGAACGAGGCGCGACCGCCCTGTCCTACCAAGGGCGTCCCTGTTGACCGGGGAATCCCGACCTTCGCCTTAACGCATTTCCTGTGGGAAAGCCCTTATGACGTATTCAAGGGGTTTCTCAGACCTGGGGATGGGGTACGATTTTTGCCGCCGCAACAGATCCACAACTCATTGTTTACAATTAAGCAGCAGTTATTCGATACATAAATGTGGATTTTTTTCATAAATTATCCGTAGGTTCGGACAAGCTAGGCTGATGGTTAATGGCAAGCCCTATAATGATAAATGGCGCTCATGATGAAAGGCTTGGAAAGAAATAATTTTCACAAGTATCTAGACGTTTCGTCCCATATGGTAAACTAAATGGAGACGTTTCGTCCCCCAGCTGGAAGCTTTGAGCTGGTCATTTCGTCGCCTAGGTTCGTCCTGGGTGAAAACACGACGGGTTTCATGTTTTGTATGATAAAATAAGTATTGTTGTCTATAATTAATACTGCCTGGATATTTCTTGATAAAAGCCACAATGTATAAAGATATAAATGATGCATGTGGAATAAGAATAACATTTATTGCACCTACAGAAACTACACACATACCTACATAACATTAACAAGATGTTGACAATTAAAAACACACTGCACTGAGAATCTCGAGAGACGGACAATTAACAGATGATGAATAAATGGCAGTAACTAAATAAAGTACATTAAAATAGAATTTGTGATTATTTCGCTATAACATTATTGATAAAAATGTACTTTATGGAACCGAATATAAATTTATCTCATCAGAAGGCTGCACTTCTTGCGGAGCTTGCTGGAGGTGATTTCCCTGATACTTGGACTGAACCTTTTCCTCTGCCTTCTTTTTGATTTGTTGTTCGAGATTAGTTTGATCTGGATAATGACGAGGTCAACCTCTTTTTTTTTCAATAGAGACACCAAGACATGACTGTTGTGCCAGCCATTGCAGTCATTATTGGTACGGACAGCCTTCATGTACACGGAAAAAGATTGTACGATTTGTCCAGGTATCCCTGATGTAGTTCAAAAGAGGAAGGATAGCAGCACTAGCTTTGGCATATAGCTTCTCAAATGATGGATGAATGTGTTCAGGAGGGAGGCACGGAAGAGCAGGTATTTTCATTATGAAGCTATGATATGCCACATTCCTGAATATTTCTATTCACTGCTTGACCCGTGGGAAAGCTGCACCCTTGAATTTCTCCAAAACACCCCATACTACAGCCTTGAAGGCGACAACAAAGCGACGCACAGAAGGAGGAGAAGGCAAGCAGGACTGTAATACACGCAGAACAGCCTTGCAATATTTCTTCTTTCTGCAGGACATCAGTATGAAGGCTAAAGGAAGTTGTTTCTCATTGTCACTATCTTTTGCAAATGCGTGTACACTAAAAGCTGTGGAAATGGCGCTTTTACAAATTTGAAAGTAGCATCCATATACTACGTTTTAGCAGCAGTCAGCAGTTGTATTTGTTTGTCAGACGTAAAGATGACGTGGCGACGGAAACCCTGTGCCAAAGAAAGGCTCGTCGATGCTGAAGTCGACCTCTTTTGGTTTATTTGGGCGGGACGATTGTCTTTCCCCGTTGGCTGCCCGTTAGAGGTTATCAAGTTTGGATAATCCTCGGGTCACCTCATCTGTGCTGGCAATCAGCTCTTCGACGATCATTGCGGCGGACCTGAATATGTCGGACTTGGCTTTGGACATGTTTCGTAAGTTCTCGGAAGTAAGAATGCCTGGTGTTGGTTGGTGGTTGCGACCTCTGAAAGCTTTTCAGAATCTCTCTCCAGACTGTACCACCGTTGCTGAACAGTTATCTTACTTGCTACGAATACGAAGTCCAGTCAATAATGTCTCCTCTCTTTCTCTTTTTGGTGTAGCTTAACCCCGAACTCTCTACTTATTTGCATTTGCGTCGTTTTGTGCCACGCTGACTCATGGATGTCTTCTTTAACTTGGTGGCTTATGTCAGTGAACGTGTAGGTGGATTCTTCATGGCGCAGGGAATTGAGAGGTGGGGAAGAAGGGATGGTCAGAGGTATACGACTCAGGATGAATGATCCCCAATGAGGGATACACCTTTGTATAGCCGATCATACCCATAATTGCTGTATTCTTTTACTAATTAGTTTATTTCACGTGCCAAGGTGATTCTGCTAATTGCATTATATATATATATATATATATATATATATATATATATATATATATATATATATATATATATATATATATATATATATATATATATATATATATATATATATATATATATATATATATATATATATATATATATATATATATATATATATATATATTGCGATGTTCACTATGAAAACATCATTAAATACATTGGCCTATTCTAACCCCAAGAGGTAAGAATGGCACGTTTTAATTAGCTGGAATTCTTTATTTATTATTGTATAACAATCATTATTCATTGCATTCGTTTGAAACCAATGCGCTCAGCTGGGTGTTGTTTTATGATGCATAGCCATTTAAAAGAGGTACGTGTTTCCGAAAGGCGTTATAGTACGGTATGGGCGCTGTGCAAAGATTTGATCCGTCGTAGGACCCGAGGGTTATTTTATTGAATAATTACACCATGGTTTAACATTTATGTGGCCTCTATTTAGCCGACAATGGCGTGTTCTTGGGGCCTATACTTACTAACACTTCGTCAATGACGTTTTGCGGGTGTGTGGTCGAGGGGTTGGGTTTGAGGGCGGGTGGTCTTGTATTTGCAATACATTAGGACCGTGTCACAAGGTTATCTACATACGTCAGTACTTTTAAACTTTTTCAGTGTCATTCACCATTGAGTCTTGGTCACATTCCACAGTTCCATTCACCTTCGACGAAATTGTCTCATACATCATAGCGTAACATTTGGTGGTATGGGATTTTCTTAACAATATTCACGAGGATTTAGTTGGAAGCAAATCATCCTCTCGACTGCAACTCTCGGAATCGGCATGGTTATCAACATGAACGTGCAGACTGGCTTCATGGTTACTTTGCATTGGTATTCGTTGACCGAATAGGACTTCCGAAACCAGTTAGAACATTCAATGGCGATGATGAGGAACAACTAGACAGAGTACATTTGAGTCGGAACGAAGTCATAAAATTTTTACACTCTAAATCTGGAACAAGGCACTTGATCCATGATTAAGGGAAACACAGCAGCCAAACCACGACAGCTTCGAAGAAGAAGCGGATTGCTGACGGGCCGTTGATTAGTTTTATAACAGTCGTATTGTTTGAGTCTAGGTATTCAAATACCTGGCCCAGAACCGATGCTACCTCTAACCCAGGATGAACAAACCTGTAGCAATGACTATGTCTACTTCAGTGATGGGTCAGAATAAAAATAAACATAAAAAGCTCACAGCAATTCAGTCCAATGTTGAACGAAACGTTTGAGATAATACATACCTGGTCGTTTTGTTAGGGACTCAATAGAAAGACCTTGCAAAAATATTAGGACCCCGCCTCATGTCCCAGTGCGCGAACTTGATCTTTAACAGGAAGCAATCCTCCTTTGGACGACTACTCTTGTAAATATGGCGGAAACTTCGGACAGTTGTCATGTGAATGGTGTAAATAATTCCAAAAAGCAAAGAAAAAAATGAATGGGTTAAACTTAACGTCGGCGGGACGTTATTTAGAACTACTAGAACAACATTATGCCGCGATCCAAAATCTTTTTTATACCGATTATGCCAGGAAGATCCGGATCTAAACTCCGATAAGGTGGGTTTTTTGGAGTGTTGTGTTGTCTGTACTGACTACTGTTCGGTAGTAGCCCAATAGACCAACGTCAGGTTTTATCACCTTGTCGGTCCAACAGTAAAACCACCAATTTTGTGGTCGATTCGGTACATGCTTACAGAACTCACCACTTTTTTCACGAAATATGCATGTTCTGGCGAGTTTCAGGCGATCGGTGTCGAAATTTATTATTTAGTTCGGTTCAAGATAATGTTTCATATTCCTATCGTCTGCGGAAAAATATATTTTCGATAACTTCACAAGTTTACCGGTGATATTTTCTTTCGAAATTCATGCGTGGGGGACGGTATCCCAGAGAGCCCCAGAAACTTCCGATGTAAATAAGGAGGTGAGAACATAGGCGAAAACTATAGGTGATCGTTCCTGTCGCCTTTTCCCCAAGTTTTCATTGTTTTCTTTGTGATTCGGTGTAATATTTGTGCGAGATTGATTGTTAGTGGCTTTTTCTACATGTTAGACAAGGTCATTTTAGCTTCGTGCCACAAATAGTCCCTGTGAACCTGCGTCTTGCGAGCTACCTTGCCTATGTTCCAATTGGTGAAAGCTTCTGCAGGTCAGTTTCCGCCGACATGTTTCCAATTCAGGCCCAGATATTACCACTTGGTGTGATTTTAGGCCAAGATACTAATTCACAGGAGTCTTAAATTACTGAAATTCTCTTTAAGTTCCGATAAATGTTTGAAGAGTTAATTTTATTAGATAAAACTAGATAAAACACGGGAATTCCGTTGAATTCCCAAACCTAAATATGGTTAGACGCCAGAACTAAGAGGGAGTGCAGCACTCCTGTACTTATTTCGAAAAGAGCTATTCGGTAGCCCTGCACTGCCGGACATAAAAGTTATAATAAAATAATACGTCCGCGCAGGGCAATGTTGTCTGTTGAAATATAAACAAAACTTGAAAAGATGGAAAGTTCAACCCAATAACTCATTTACACTATCAATGGAAAGACTAGGGTTGGTTTTTTATTGTCGAGTTTAGCCCTGATTGGACGGTGATATACATATATTGATGATATATACCATCCTGCAGCGTCCGTCGCCAACACAATTTTGAGCGGTTGGTACTTCAGATCAATGATGTTTACTTGCGTATCTGTATGGATCAATAATCGGGAAGAATATCTCTTGATCCGCACTAATGTCTCGTGATTATTTATCAAGTGTCACATAAACTTGGAGAATTGCAACTTGCGTTCACGCCAACCTCCATCTTGAAAATATGATGTAACATTACGTAGTTTCAGTTTCATTCGCCAAGTGGCTGCGGGAATCCAGATTTGTTATTTTTCCAAATGCCAGGCAATATTGTTGAATACAAAGTCCCTCTGTAAGATAGGTATTGCCAAATAATAATCATTGACAAAATGACACTTGCTTTCGTACTAAAATTTAAGAAGCAATTGATTGCTTGCCTGTCTGCACGTGCAAGAAGCAACCCAGGGTTTGACACTAAGGTTTCTAACCAACTTGTCCTGTAGGACAAGTGCTTGGTCCATTTACTTGTCCTTCCTAATTTTTACTTGTCCCAAACCTGTAATTTTTATATACGCAAAATCTGGTTGCAATTAAGTAATTTTATTACAGTATGTTTAATAAGAAACGCTGCTGTATGAAACATCAGTTTATTGTCAGTTTATTTATAATGATAACTTCACAAATACGACAGTACTACATACAGTTTAAACATCCACAATCAAACCCAGGTAACGTCTAACCCGCTTTGATCCTGTCATCCAGAGCTGAACAGCCCGCTGGGCATTGTAATTTTCTGTAGTTGGACCACAAATAGATAATGCCATCAATCTGTCCAGCATTTCAGTACAGTACAAAACATACCCGTTTCTTCATCATAGTCCACCCTTGGAAACGTATCTTTCCATGTGGGCAAGAATTTGCGCTCCCTCTTATTCTGATCGTATGACTGTTGGGAGACTTGACTACCTTTCTTGTACTTTTTTGTGACACTCTGGGTTGGTGAGTGGCATTCACTGTCAGCTCGTGTCATTTCTGGCAGCTCGTGCGATGTCAAGGTGCGCGTGTCGCTGACGTTCGCGTCATAGATTGGCGCGCTCATTTGTTTATATCATGTTAGTTTTGAGAAATTTGTTACTACCGAAAACCTACAGGTTACCTTTTACTTTGTATCAAATTCTGACATGACACGCATAAAGACATCTATAGAACATAATTTAAAAATAGCGTTGATTATGTGCTGTCGAATAACATTTTGACACTGGTCTGTGCATACTATTCCCGGGGGGGGGGACACTTAAGTGTATAGAGGTAGTATATATGTGCCGCGCGACGGGGTATGTTTTTTGGGCCTCTCGACTTGTACGACGGGTTTTTGGGCCTCATACTTGTTTTTCAGGTTCAATGTGTACGACGGGTTATACATTCGCAAAATACCTTGTACGACGGGGTATACTTTTTGGCCATTTTGACCTTGTACAACGGGTACGGGTTTTTGAGGTCCCGTGGCACACCCCTAACCGGAATAAGGCCAAGTGCCCCATCACTCCTCCCCCCCCACCCCCGGGATACTATTACTAAGAAACGCCCGATCGGTGCGATAATGCTAGGGCCAACGACAAGTACACAATGGAGGCGTTTTTTTTTACTATAAATGGTTAGATATACAGTAACTAAATATGAAACTAATGCTTTGCTTCTTTTCCTGCGTGAGTTGAGTTACAAGCATGTGATATCGTAAGTTATCTGTACTCTTAATTGGTATCATCTAGAACTGTAAAGTGTCCTAAAACAGCACGGTAAGCGAAAAGTGGTTCTTCATTCCACATAGCATTCTTTTCGTGTCTGGCACCTTATCAAAGAAAAATTACAAACATGCAATAATCTAGACAACACTCGTTGAAAGCTACAATATCTTTCGGGATGTATAGAAATGTAGCTATACGGGACATAACAGTTGCATCGTGTAATTGAATCAAATAGTGGACTTCATTCTGATCACTGTCAAGTTTGCTTTTTAAAGTCTCGAACCAAGCTCATGTACTGCTGAAAGTCATGGTAAATCCGTGCTTGTTGTGGTTCAGGTCTACTTCAGTGCCCTAAACATTGCTAAACCCCCAATATTTTATTTACGGTTCTAAATTATTTGCGGTACATGGTAATTGCTCCGCAAGCCATATCAAATTTGACAATCCGAGCATGAGCAAACATAATGTGTCCCAGCACTGTATATCATTGTTAGCGTCTACGTAAATTCTAATTCAAACCATAAACAACAAGAGGGTCATCTCTTATCTATCAATCGGATTTACTTAACGCAGTCAATTAGAGACGGTAGTCGCGCGCCTGATTCTCACTGACCGTTTGATAAAGGCCCCGCTCAGTGTGAACTATTATCCCGGTGCCGCGGAATGCAGGCCTGGCTCATAAAAATCACTTGTCCGGCAGGACAAGCTGACTGGACTAGCTGCTTGCCCGACAGGCCAAATGACTTGTCCCGGGCAAGCGGACAACCGTTAGTGTCGAACCCTGCAACCTTCCTTGTCATCCAAAACAAACAGACTTTACAAAATTTGTCTGGCTGGATTCAATCGCTTATGACGAAATCTCACATGGGACCTTACTCAACTTGTTGATAAACATTCATTGATATCAAAATTCAATCTTTGTATGTACATTTTGTGTGTGTATCTTGTATGATAAGAACATAGCCGTGGTTCGATCATTGCAGGATGCCAATAAGACGTCCTGCAGGGCAATGAAGAATGGGACCTTTGTTAGACATGTATTTTTGCACGGTTATAAGTAGCGAATCTGCAAACAGGCAGTCCTCAGTCCCTTGCGAATGAGACCTTAATTCCCCAACTAAGGCCAACAGAAAGTCAATTGTAGTTAGTTCTGCTGCCGGGCTGCTAGAATCTGTTTGTGTTGTCAATGAACCTTTGCCTCTAACATGTCTGTGCTCTTAACTACTCTTGATCTTTCATCTTGCCCTAATTCAGTGGTTGCTGAGACATTGACCACTTCCCCCTCATATCCAGGGCCATTTTGTCATGTTCTCATTGAATTTAGGATACAGTGGTACTTACTGATACTTCCACTTGGAGCCTTGTGTAACACGTAACCAATTCCTCCTCTGATAAGATTGTTGGGATACTGCCTCCTATATTTGGTCTATGTGTGTCTCGTGTAAGGACGAAGATGGAGCCTACCTCATAGACAGAGATCCATCCTACTTTGGACCAGTGCTCAATTATTTGCGCCATGGCAAACTTGTTATCAACAAAGATTTATCTGAAGAAGGTGAGTCATGCTATTCTACACAAGCATCAAATTTAGCTACACATCGAGTGATGATAACACCTGTATAACATTAAGATTCACTCCGTAGATGACCCTATTGGTTATGTTTAAGCTGTACTTGTTTGACAGGTGTTCTGGAAGAGGCTGAGTTTTATAACATCACTGAACTCATACGACTTGTAAAGACTAGGATAACTGAACGAGACACGAGTCAGAAAAAGGTGCCAAAAGTCTCACTTACACCCAGTGAATGATACACACATTAGTTCTTCTGTTTACAATTTTTAAATAAAAGTCTGCAGGAAATAAGATGTCTTCCTGTCTTGACTATATTGAATGTCGGTGATGGTTTCAGAGTCACAAGAATGTTTACAGAGTTTTACAGTTTTCCGATGAAGAACTGACAAATATGGTGTCTAATTTATCAGATGGCTGGAATTTTGAGCAGGTAATATGTGGTGGTTTTTTTCCTGAATGAAGCTCATCTTCCCTGTCGCTTTATCATACATGGCATGGACTGTTGTCATTGTGCTTGTGTTGCAGCTAATCAATATTGGTTCTTCATATAACTACGGCTCCGAGGATCATGCAGAATTCTTATGCGTTGTCTCTAAAGAGTACCCCAATCGTCAAGTGGATTCCTCATTGGAACCCAGTGACAGAGGAAAGGTGAGCGATGTTTCTAGCTCTTAAATGAACATCTTATGAAATGCCTTTTGCTTCGGCATCTGTACATCATTCCATCCTTCATCTGTTTGTAAACTTTTGATGGACCCTCTGCATATCAACTAAGGTAGCAGTCAAAAATTTGACATGGCCCTCTCTTATGGTAATTGCTCTTTGCAAGCTGAGGAGCAGCTCTTCATGACCTCTGAAAAAAATGTTAACCCAACATGGAATTAGAACTGCTGTTTCTGAGCAATTAGAAGACCTATTTCCAACTAAATATTCAACGTGGATTGTGTGCTCACTTTGTATAGAAGTTGTCATCCTCTGACCATATGTGTTCAGGTATTACAGCAGCGCGGGTCTCGGATGTGACGTGCCATGTGTCCCCATCACCATGTCTTCCTACAGTCACAAACATACATGGACGCTAGTGACAGTCTCCAAATATGTGTTGTCATGTGCCAAAAAACACTTATTATATTAGTCAGGCTTTTGTCTCGCCTACAGTCTCTGCTCTCACCTGTCGAGCACACCTGCAAGCTATCCTGGCGCATCGTTATGCACCCCACCGTACACTAATTAGCATTCTCCCACTGTTGTACGTCCTACACCCACTTTATGCAATATTTATGAGACCGACAGGTATCGTTTGTGAATGATACATCTGCTGTATATATTCTTATGCCTTTTTATGTTGGTCGACAACTATGCTAATCCCCGATGACAATGCTTTGCCTTGTATCCCGTACATACACCAACTTTGCCTGGTTGTCTTTGATCACCTGTCATTGGTGCTGTCTTAGTGGCTGATGATCCGTTTCTATTACTTCGTCTTCAGCCATCTTTCCATGGTTTATTTCAAGTGCCTTTGATTGCTGTGTCTTGCTTGGTACTCGTAGTCACCATGACATCTGACCTATGCCCTCTAGTCAGGGCACCACTTGTTTGTTTGTATGCTCTCTTAGATCATTTGCTTTCTTGATGTTTGCTATAGATTAGGCAGCTCATAAATTGTTAATGTGTTGTCCCTCGTTGCTTTCTGTGTCCGCTACTAGTTATGTTAGTTCTGAAGGTCATTCATGGTCTTTCCCCGTTACTGTAGTCTAAACTGTTCCTTATAAAATATCTATGCAAAGTATATTGTTTCAATATAGTTTAGTTTAGGTGTGTTTCTTTAGAAAAAAAGGTCATGGCCTCATGGAGTAGATAGCAATATAAAAAAGTTAATTTGCTCATTGTTATTATTATTACGGTTGGACCAACTAAGAGTTCAGAACATGTATGTGACAGGAATCAATATGTAATGAACTCTGTGAATGCAGAACCCTACAGTTCACACATGTGATCAGGTGTTTTTTGTTGTATCATGTCTCAATGTCAATTTGATAAAAGTTAAAACATATTTCCAAATCAGTATATAAAGGTAATTTGAAATATATCTCATTATTTATTCTCCTATTTTACAACTGGCCATGTGGTGTACTCTGCCAACTGGTGTAATATTACTGAAATGCTGGGTTAGATTGCTGCCAGGTTGTTGTATCTGATACCAATTACCATGTTTTTCACTGTCCATCATCTCAGAGCTCGTTTTATATTGTGCATCATTTATTCAGACTAACCACAACACCCACCCCACTTGCTTTATTTATTTGTAAATTTACTACAGTTGGGTATGGTGGTATTAGAATAGCAATATGATTTGTCCTTTATACCCACAATGTATACTTATTGTATTTATACATTTTTATTGATTACAATCTGATAACATATCCATGACTTGTGCTTTTGCTGGCTGATATATTGAAATATTGCACAGTAAGGTAGTTGACCCATTAAGAGGTATTAATTTAAGCTATTCAAACTTTGCCAATATAAAAACAACAACTTTATAAGCATTGTCAACAATAATTTTATGATTGTGTTAATTGGTATCAGATGAAGACAACGTTTAAATCTGCATACATGCCTCACAGGTACATACTTACAAATACCATAACGCAAAACAAGCGTCTTTCATTTTCTGTATATGCCATCTATGCACACAACATTTTGGCAATATCTCGCCAGTAACTTTCAACAAAGTTTTTACAATAAATAGCAAACAATTCCTAGCAACTCAAATGTCATTATTTCCTAAGTAACAAGGTAGAGGTGATTGAAAAGAAAAGCCTTTAACATTTAGAATCTGAACAAGATGAAGTAAAACACTGAGACAAATTCAAACACTTAATCAGACACGAACAATATAGGATCAGACAATGCCTTAGCATTTAGAATCAAGCTACTAACAAATCGATGAAAAAAAATCGCAATATTTGGTCTGTCATTCCCAGTGCAAGCAAATATAGCAATACCTTGAGTACAATGCAAACATTTTTGACGGTAAATTATTGCCTTGGGTTTGTCGAGATTTATGTTCTGTTTCATATGTCAAGGATTCCTTATAAGATTCGGCAGCAAAAGCATTTTTTTTCCCAGAATCATTTGGTGATGCACCCCCAGTGGATGGATTAAAATTGAAAGTATTATATGATGTTCACATCACACCAACCTCTCGGCCTTTAATCTCCTGCTGTACACTGGTGCAATATACAGCATGCATTGGATTGTCAGTGACATCACAGGTCAGACTGGTGCATTTCTGGTACAACCAGAATTTCCCATGGTTATAGGTCTGGCATTTAGCACAGGATATCATGATGCCTTAGAGTTCTCTTCATCACTGTAGTAATGGCTCCAAACTTCTTCTATTTTCTTGCACCACTTGAGTGCATTGCCAGTGGGATCTTCCAGATAGTAAGTTCTGTTCGGCTGCATAGGAGAAATATCACAAATATAAGCAATTGAATACCTCACAGAAACGAAAATGAAACACTTTCACATGCGAGGTAAAAATGTTACTGCCTTGGTCTCAAAAATTAAACTTGTGCTTAAAAGTTTACTGGACTTACTGTATGCACAAAGAATATTTTGAAGTTCTTTGCTTCAGTTCGCATTTGCTTTGACCTGTTCACCGAAAACCACAATTAAAATACCACTTTATACAATCAGTTCTGTTGACTGCCAGAAATTGAAACAACAAACAATGCCAAAGGCTTTGACATGCACAACAAGCAGAAAAAGACAATTCAATATTGACATTGTGATGAGCTGTACGCATTACCAGGGTATCTCTCCTTTGAGAACCATAGCCTGGGGATCAACATAGTAGATGTGTGGCCCCTCTGTCAGAAGCATCATTCTCCGCCGTGAAAATAAACCCTACACACAAGTCATCATGCCATGTCAACAGAGCATTCCAGCAGACTGTTTCATGACATGCAGGGTGAGTCCATTAGTGGTGGACTGGAGTGATTCATACAATCTTACAATCACCAATAACAACTGGAAGTTTACCAGTAGCTAAATGAATAATAAACTGGTCATGATTAATGCAAGATCTACATTCGGTAGTTAAATTACTTCTTACATTGATTACTTTAAGTAATTACTTTAAATCACTCTTCAGTTCAACATCATACAGAGCATTACATGCACCGCTACTGAGACTTAATGTCCCAGATATTGTTTGCATATATACTGGTCTTATACATGTCGTGACCTGATTGGTACACGACATAATTCATAGCCTGCCAAATGCTATTTCCTGTCATAAACTCCCCCATCTGCTCTGACAAGATGGCGCTCACCACACGTTTGTCTAGGAGACCTTGTTTCAGGACCAGGTTGGACTCTACGAAGCGATGGTACTCGTTGTCAGCAGCCTGCTGCTGGATTCGGCGTTCTCTCTCCTCCTTCGTGAACCTGACACAACATCAAATTGACATGTTTAACAAGCAGTCACTCACAATCTCATTCAAAATGTGCCTCAAATCCAAATGGGGCATTGTCTTTCTTATATCTATGTCCATCTGTACTGGATTAGGCATTTTGTCTCGTCTTCTTCAAAATCTCATTTCCCCACATATTTTACACGGATCTATTAAAAGAAAACAACCAAGCCCAAAGTTGGAAATCATGCTCCTAATAGCAACATTGGAACAAGTAAGTACATCATTTCCATTGAAATATGAATTTACAGATTCCATCTTTTTGGGAGCAGAACACGCAGCTCTGGTTGTCACCCGACTGCTGAGACACATGGCAGATTCACAATCGGCTACCATAATCAAGCTCTTAAGAGACTTAATTGACTCAAAAGGGCCAGTAAATGTGCTTAAATACAAGCTGAACTGCTAAAATTTAAAGATGCTCTACTTTTAATATCCGCCTCATGCTTAGTTTATTGACTCCCATAATCAAGCTTTGAAGTGACATTTTATAACAATGTTTTGCTGAACATTTTAGAAGAAACACTTGAACAGCACTGCTGAAGCCGTCGGTCACTCACCAACTCAAACACTGGCCCTAATAAATTCACCATAAATTGGGTTACTTGTTAACTGAATTTCAAAGAATACAGTTTACCCCCTTTGAGACATTCTCTTTAAACATTTCAAAAGGCTCTATTAAAGTTAGGGAGTGGTCACAAGAGGGACCAAGCATTGGGTAATCTACTGCCACACCACGCAGCAAAAACGAACATGCTTTCATCGACATCAGTTTTGGGCCATATAAAGCTTCTTAATAGCCTTGGCAGCGTGGCGTGATCTGCTAAAATATACATAATAATTGTTTGAGAACAAAGATAACCAGAAGGGTTTGATCACATGCTCTCAATCCCCCAGCAATGTGAAGGGTCAAGTAGTGACATCAAAACATACTGATAATAGTAAGTGCAAATAAAGTCACCCCAGAGGGCAAGTGAGTGAAACCCTGATTACACTACCACCGTTGAACCATGTTGCATTACATGTTCCACATTACATGGAGTAAGCGAGGCAGGGTAGGGTGTGGTATGTAACCTTACCAGTCTGTTTTCTTAGGTTTCTCATTGCTTTCTACGGGTATATCCACTGCTAGCTGATCGTCTATACCGGTCAGCTGAAGTCGGGACAAATGCTGGTCGTCCAACCCAGGCTAACAGACACATCACAGTCACACTTACACACATCTGTGGGTTACAACACATGTTATCTACCAAACCAACAACCACAACTAATGAAATAAATATCCTTCATGAATTAACTGACCTAGATTAATCACAAACTGGTTTGTGACTTTAATGATCACCCTTTCCATCACGATTAGGCACCACAGATCAAGTTGTTGTATATTATATCACCAGACGAGGTCAAAGAAAGTGACAAGGTCAAAGAAAGCAAGGAAGCATGTAACATGAGACACAACAACCTACGGTGTGTTTACTCCACAGGTTCTCACTGTCACTGCCAGTAGCAGGCAGGTAAGGCAGTAACTCAGGGGGACTTTCTTCTGGTAAAGTCGACCATTTGATGCCTTTAAAGAATCGGTGTGACTTCAGCGGGCTGTATCCGCCCATAGCTTCGCAGCCCAGTCTCTTGGTTGGATTCAATACCTGATGGAGAATGACAGAGAAATCCTCTACAATATATCCATGATGAATGATAACATTTTTCCTCTTACAAAGCCATACCAAGGTTGTATGCCTGATATACTATGGAACTCACAAGCAGGCTCTGAACAAGATCTTTTGCTCCTGGGTCAAAACCGTCTGGAAATACATACTCCAACTTGATGATTTTCTGGAATATTGCATATTCATTTCTGCAAGCAAGGAAACTCACTGTGACTGCTTGTCTTATGCAAGAGCTGATCTGACAGAGGCGCTAAGTAACGACATGTTGAAGTGTCAAAACTACAACCTATGCATTTTGAAATATTGATAAAGCATCAGTAAAATCACATTCAACAAGGACACATTGTGATGTATATTACTTATCATTAAAACTATCCTTTATTACCCATATTTAACCTACCAAGTCCCACAAGACGGAACCACATATGCAGTGAACTGAACACTTACCCTCCGTAGAATGGCACTTTACCAGAACAGAGTTGGTAGATGATACATCCGAGGGCCCAGAGATCTGAACTGAGAACAAATAGAACCAACATAGCCTCACCACTCACATGACACTACTGCGTATTAATGCCTAGCTAGTCACAAGTGTGAAGGTCATTACAATATCATACAACTTCATGCATAAGAAGCATCTAGATTTTACCTTAAGTAAGAATCTTTGCTGTTCAACACTTCCGGAGACACATACTGGGCAGTACCTACAAATGAATTTCGTCGCTTGTTTTCTGCCTTTGTATCTGCAATCGCATGTATAAACTTACTGGTTTTGTCGAGACAAGAAAGTCATGTATTAACAACATCACTTTACAATGAGATCTACAAATAATCAAAGTTTGAAAAGTGCCCAGAAATCATAGACACCCGCTTACTGTTATCAGGTTTGTTAAGGATTTTTGCAGACCCAAAATCTGTGATCTGTATATGCATGTCTTCATTAAGTAGAATGTTTTCTGGTTTCAAGTCCCTGTAATCAAATGCACAACAATCTCCATTCACGCTAAAATGCTCACTGGATGGATATATTCTTGATATTGCAGGAAACCAACCAGGCTACACCAGCTCCATTGGCAATCGGTGGATTAATCATACGTACCTATGTATGATACCTAAGCTATGTAGATGGTCAAGTGCTAAAGTTATTTCTGCTGAATAAAAGCGTGTGCAGTTTAAGTCAAAGCATCCCAGCTTGTCAATGTACTCCAGTAATTCTCCACGACAACAGTAACTCAATCCAAAATCTACACCAACTGTTAAGGACATAATCGATGCCTTGTTACTTAAATTGACCGATTCAGCCCAATAAAATAAAAATATTTGAATGGCTACTTTGAAACATATTCACCATTGTATCAAACATGACTAAGAATTCAACGAACAGCGCAAATACAACAATAGTCAGTGCATAGTAATTTCCATGTAATTATTGAAGGATACAGAGTCTGTTGACATCTTGGAATGTGAAGTAAAGTTTTACAAAGAAGGGGTGGTTTAAACGAGAGAAAACTTCTTTTTCTCGCATGACATATTCTTGCTTCTTTTCCTGGATGATGTGTCTCTTCTCCAACACTTTGACTGAAACAGAAAGCACATCCAAATAACGACAGCACTAGGTTTCAGCCGTCATATATAGTTAGTTCAAATTAAGCTTCAGGGATCTCATCAATGAAGTATCATTGATCTCATCCTGGGAAATCCTTGATGGTATCATTCAACACTTAATTATTTTCATCACTCACTGGCATATTCTTTTTCGGTGCTGACTTCCCTGGCTAACAAAACCTGACACACAATATACAAGTTATTTATCGTTTCTCCTTTTGTATATAAATTGGAGTAAGCCTTCAAGAATATCATGGCCCAGAGTACATGAAATTATTCACTTGCAACCTATTAAATCAGCTCATAAACTAGAACTTACCGTGGAATAGGATCCTTCACCAATGACTTTGCCAAATATGAAATCTTCTGGTTTCTTTTTGATTTGTGTTTTGCCCGAGCCAGTGGAGGATCTGTCCCCAGGTTGTCCCACAGGACTGGATGCCGGAGGGGTCACTGGTGGTGAACCTGGATCACCGTTCTCTCTTGGCTGCATAAACAAAGTGCAACATACATTATATCAAATGAATACCTGGGGTCGAAAGGCAAAGCAAGATTGGTCGAGTAAGTTGAAATTCCTTCACAATGTCTGCAGTGTTCCTTTAGTGAAGTGATCCCTTTTTGGATCAGGGCTCTCGGGAACCCGAGATTCCGGGTCCGTGACCCGCGATTCTCACAGTGGACCCGCGTCAATACGGTCTGCGGGTCCCGTGGACGCGCAAGATTTGTGATGCCGTGCATCCATTACGCAAAGCTACAAAATTCGCAAGATCGTTAATTGGCCCGCTTGCAGGTGAAATGAAAACTCGAAAGTCGTCGCCCGGCTGGCAAGTGCAAGTTGAAACTACCGACTAAAATAAGTTGCGTCTCCTGACTTGTTTGAATAAAATGGAGCACGCTGATAAGCTCACTCAGCGCCCGCCAGGTCAAGCGCATTCAATCATTGGTCTAGATGATAGTAATGAGAAGGTTTGATTTCAGAGTATTGACACCATCTGGCGAAAGATGTTCTATTGGGAAGAGATATGCAGATAGAATCATTTTCACAGTGTGTTTTACCAACTGAACTTCACACAGCTGGCTTGTCACCATGGCAGCACTGGGCGCTGTGCCCGTGAAACTCAGTTAAAGGACATCAAAGGGCGATTGCGCGTTTCGCGTAGCGTCAAGTCTGTGGCGAGATTTTATTCTGAGCTGCTTCATGAACTTCTCCATACAAGCGAGTTCACAGGCACATGGTTCCCAATCTCAAGCTTCTGTGTGCCAATCCTCTATCCATATATAACTACAAGGTGTGCAAGAGATGCAGCAGCTGCTTCACCCCCACCTCAGTGACACACCAAATCTGGCTCATGGTTGATCCATGATACGTCGTTCTCTCAGCACCACCTAAGTATTTTACCATTATCTAGTACAATGGTCAGCCATGCTCAATGTTAGTGAACCCGTCTTGCTGACGCCAAACAAACGTTTGAAGTTGGTCTGCCCCAGTTGTACAAAGATAGATTAGCTTGTAACTGTATGAAATTGCTTGATTTAAGCAGATACAATGGTGTGTTAACAACATTCCATATACTTTAAAATGTCACCTTGATGATCATCATTTACCATGTGTTATTACATAATAACAAATGTCAAGGCTCAAACGGGGGATGTGACTTATACACACGTGCAACCTACACATAAGTAAATACGGTACTGTCTTCGTAATGTCTCACTAGAATCTGGGTAAATGAAAAGTCAACCATAACACTCATTTCAAAACATCAAAATATGGTAGGTTGTCTGTTTTAATGGTCAACACCCCTCTGAGGGAGTGTCAGCTCAACATCACAATAAGTGGCCATGCTTGTGTCGCATTGTTCATTGTACATTTTTCCAACTCTATAAAAAACGATAGTTATAGTTTACACCCATTCATGTATGATACATCAATCGAAAGGAGACGGTTTTAGTATTATGAAAATTGCGTGAATTATTGACTTGGTTTAATGGGTGAAAAGTGATTTAGTAAAATAATTCGCCAGATTCGCGGGAGGATTTGTGGACTCTTTGAGATCAGGTCGCTCTTGAGGTTGACCAACAGGGCAATGCATCGGCCACATCTGCCGCAAATGAGGCATTGTTACAATCAAAAGCGAAGCGGACTGCAAACTGCTCATCTAACTAGCGTGCGTGAGTTGCTGCACGAGGAAGAGGGGATCAAAGAATAAAGGCGTTTCGCTGCAGAGCGAAAGGGAATGTGCCGGCGACAGCAAGCGTCACCATCGCGCTGGCTGGTCGCGGTTTGGGCATAAAAACGTCAACACAGCTCACCTTCAAACCCCCGTTACTTTTGAACCACTTGAGACAGAAAGATACAAATTTCGTTGTTAATTCATAAGTAGAACCTTATACCAAGTGGTAAATTTGCATGGTTCTACTCAAGATTTGACAAAAATCACTGCACCTCATATTATCTGACACCCAGTTGTTTACTGTCAAAAATCAACCATAGCTGCAAGTGAACGCCTTGCAATGAAAATGTTAATTGGCTAGTGTTTAAAAGGGGCTCGTTTAAAACGTGTAGGGACTGTACATAAAACGTTTAACCACATTTAACTGACCATTTTCAATGCGTGCATTAGTCCGTCAACGACAATACGTAAGCCATTAGACCTAGTCAATGAAATCGAGAACTGGCGAATGAAAGCGGAAGTCGACTTTAACGGAACGTCAGTCATCTATCTCCCATCATCCTGACGATTTTCATAAGTCACTTACCCATGTGTATTCAGAAATGTTTACCAACTACGAAATTCCATTTATTATGATGATTGAACTTTTATGATTTATTTCTGAATAACTGACCCTCTTAAGAATTAAATTGGAAATTATTACATTTCCGAATATACTTACGATTGGAACAGTTGTCTTCCGCCTTACTCATCCGGGCAATGTCTATGTCTACTGTAATCCACCGTGGAAATATTAGGCTATCTTCCATTTTGCCTGTAAGTTGTCAAACGCTTGTGTCATTACTGAACGTTATGTTATTCTTACATTGTATACATGCTGTAGATATCCTTAGTATCTGTTTGTACTCTCACTCCATTCCGTAATGATATGGAACGCTTGAAGGGTTTGTTGACAAAGTTTCCCATGAACAAATCACCGCATCTTTTTGACAGGTGTTTTGAACTGTTAAAATTGGTTAACTATTTGCGATACTCAATATGTTGACAACCTAATTCCATGAATCGAAATGAGTTATATGCTTTTGAGTGAATTTTACCAGCTTTTCACAAAGTACAATGACATGTCGGTAGAGTTAGAATAGCAGCCTTGAGTTTTAAGATAACTTGCAAAGCTAAATGGTGTTCCTCAAACAGTAGGTGTTTGTTGCACTTGTCATGCCAAAAATTGAAACTGCAAGTCTATAATGGATTACTACAGTTGGGCACACGCGTTTGTGTGGCTATTGTTTAAATGTTGATTATTTTAAAATGTGCGTAATGACAGCATTTAGTTTTCAAATGGCTGAAGGAAGCATGGATATATGATATGAGGGAAGAAAAAGTTGAATTTGTCTCTCTTCTCTTAGAGTGCACTTAATTTTAATAATACTGAGAAATCACATTTAGCAGAGTATTCTGAGTATTATTCAATATTGTGTTTCACATACTTTCACATTGTTTTAGTTGTTAAAACATTGTACTCGTTACAGTGCACTAGGTCAACTATCGAATGTACAAAAAGGAAGTATTCAGAACCCTTAAGTGTTATTCACTGATGAAACTAAGTTGGGGGTCACTTAAGTGTATAGAGGTAGTATATGTACAATGGGGTATGTTTTTCAGCTGCAATCTGTACGACAGGTTTTTTGGGGGCTTTTGTGTTGTACGAAGGGGTATGTTTTTCTCTTCCAATTTGTTCTGTGGGTTGATATATATTTTGTTTCAGTATGTTGAGATTTTCTCCTGGGATTTTCCACCGATCGTTGACAATACTAATGCAATGAATGGTCCCTGTGCAAACGCGAAACCTGTTTTTTTGTGGGATTGGAAGGGAGGATTATTCTTATTTACCTAGAGTCAGGGATCGTTAGCAAAATGACCTTATGGTTATCCTTCTTGTATTCTTTATATTTATTTGTGTGCCATATATGGTATTGTTTGAAAATTATGAATGTTTCTTTGATTTGCTGTTTTTCTAGAAGACTAATTTTCATAAAGGGACAGTAAATTTGCATTTTGAAGTGGTGTAAAATTTAATTAAGGATATACCTATAAGATTATCCTTCTGTTATAATATTTAATCTAGTGAAATTAGGGGCAACTCTTTATCACTTACAGACATTGTGAAGGTTTACCGGGCCCGTCGGACATCCAGTAAACTTTTCTCTGGTCCGATAAAAAATGTGATTGTTCACCGGTCCTCGGTCCAGTAATAAATTCTAATATACTACACATGCGAGTACCCCCTCAAAAATGAAAATAAACTCAAGAATTCGCTGTTTCACGTCTCTTTCGTCTTTCTGTCAATATTTATAATTTTCGCTGGTTCGTTAGTCATTCGCCATGCAACGTAACTTCGGAAGTTCGGGTAATTCCGTGGTTGCCGGAAACGCACAAGTAGATTTCACGCAGATTTTTAAAAGCACAGCGTGGCAGTATATGTTTGTAAAAACTTCGGTCCAGTAAAAAAATTCTCAGTCCGGTAAGTTTTTCTAACTTTTCTGGACCGCGGTCCGGTAAAGCTTGAAATTCCTGCTTCACAATGTCTGCACTTATGGGACTTGCCTATCTCAAACACGCCATAAGAAACCGTACATATCTAAGATTCCACATACTCCCCAACTTGCAGTTCTATAAAGGTGGACAACAATTTTTCAAGATAATTTCACATTACATTTGATATAATCTTTTTCATTCCTGACAGATATTTATCCTATGAGATTGTCCCTCTTAAATTGGATGTGCCAGAACATCTTTGACCCTGACCTTGATACCTCAGCATGTGGCAGCTATTTAGTGAGAAGTGTCTGCGGAGGACATGTGCCTCCAGTATTCATTAGGGTTAGCCTATATATCTGTTATATGTGATGTTAAATGGCATTTTTTTTACTCTGATGTATATAGTAGCCTCTATTATCACAGTGATTTGTTAATTTGTCATTGGGGCCTTTTATTTAGGTGAATGCCCTTTTACCAGTGCTGTCTCGTAGAGCCCATGCTGTACAATGGACAGTCCGTCCATTTATAAGCTTAAGGTACATGGGTTTTTTTAAAGCAAACTGGCAGACCCAATTCACTCATGGTGATCTCATATTTTAATATCTCCTGGCAAACTACAAGTCAGTTCTATCTGCCTTCGACTACTGAGTTGTAATTACAAAAGTCTAATAAAAATCTCTTGTACCATGTAAACCCCTTTGGGAAATTGAGAATGCCTACTGTAATTTCTGAATGGAGGTTTAAGGCTTATTTTTCTCTTGTTACTGATCATTGCTGCAAAAGGTTTACTCATTTATTCACCTGTAAGGGTAGTCCAATACACTGAGCTTACTACGGACACAGAAGTTAAATATTGCTTCAATCTTCAGCTTGTTTTCCTTGTTTGGACAAATATATGACCCCATTTATTGATGATTTCTGTCATCCGGTACTTTCTCTTCTTATTCCCATTCTGTCTTCTGTTGATTTGGGGAACACTTTGTTTTCAATAGCTTTTCCAAAAACTTCGATATCGAGAAGGTTACTTGTCCTTTGAGTAGACCATTATGATCCCACCATCAAGATTGCCTAGGTAGGTATTATATAAAAGCCCTTCTACAATATAGTATGCGATTTTTATAGTACATTCATGATTGTCTATCCCAACACCTGTATAGATCATTTGTACTGTCGCCTTTTGTGTACTGATTGTTAGTTTCTATGAACCATTAAGAAGTTATATTGGCTTGAAATCAAGTAGGTTAGATAAAACTTCAGTGGTGCAATGTTGACTGGTCACATTTAGCCGACTTGTCATCTTTGCTGGGTTGCCAAGTTATTTCTGTGTATTTTCCATCGTGTCTCTCGATGAAAGTAATTGCAGATTATTTGACGTCCAAATTAATCCACAATTAAATATTATATTATGTGATTGATGTCTGGCATGGATGTCATAACTTCTGATTCTTCATTCAACATGATGTGTTATTTTATGATCGAAAAGTGCATGTAATTTTGCCTGACTTGAAAGGAAATTAGATATAACCGGCGCAGGGCTCGACCAGTCCTCTGACTCGATGGCCCCGTGTGCCACCGCGCAGTCAGAACAGGCCAGTTCGTTGTACATGCTAATTGCCCGATCGGGCCAGCCGTTATTTCGATACCTCAAACCCACCGAAGTTACCATTAACCCGTGACTTGCTTCTTAATCTCGACTTGCACTCGCCGCACCACGTTCAAAAGCGCCTTTAAACACGCAACCCCCGCCCCAATGTTTGAAGAGGCGCAATAAAACAGCGTGGCATCACAGTCAGCAATAGGGATTGTTTACTTAAAACTTAATACCAACCTGTAGTAGTAATAAAGACAATATTATCAGTTTTCTTATCAAGACACGTTACATATAAGTCCGAATTTTGAAATGGTCAACGTACGAAACATTTTACAGAGATGTACGCATGTTACCAGGATAGTTGTCATTTTCATACTCATCGATGCATGAGTCACTTTTTTCCCGCGTAAAGACATAACCGGTTTTAATTAGTAATTGGTACTGATATGAGAATGCATTTTCTCCCTCAAAGCGCCGCTTCCTGTCAACTACAGAGCGCCACAATTCGGGCGTAAATGATGAAAATGCGCCAAGCTTTCATGTGTCGGCTGCTTTTGGCACGCGTTCTATATACGTTGGGCGCGCTTGAAACCTCGTTGCTGCATGCGATAAACCTCTCGTTATCGGAAGATGAGCGAGAATGACGCAGCGCTGCAGCGTATTAAAGCGTAGCGCGACGGACACGCTGTCCTATAAAAATGTGAAACTTACCATGTTTCTGAGCTTCATTAGCCATATTACACAATTTCAGTTGACATTTTGTTTCTAAGTGTGATTTTAACTTCAAGCCAATACATGGGTATCATCCCCTTGGCAGCGATAGTTACTGGTATGTAGTGTGTTTATCTCATTGATATAATCAAAATTACATCGTTCCATGAACGAGAGCAAAGTTTCGTTTCCCTGCGTTGTGAGCTGTTTGGAGGAGAGCTAGCCCTACAAGACATCTGAGTATATAAATTCATGTTACCGTTCGACCGGAGCTAGAGGAGAGCAAGTAAATTATGTAGAGCGTTATGATACGATTGGACGGCGCGCATGCATATATAACATTATGATGCTTAAAAATGCTTCAGTGATGCGACAATCATAATGAGATTCCCTGGGCCAAGTGAAATACCACGTATGTACGCAGTGCTGGTATAATCAATGTATGTCAAATTGTTTTATTATTTCTTACCACATTTGTGATAACGGATGTTATCTTTAGAGCTGGGTTTCTTTATGAAGACACAGTCTCCTTTGATAAGTCTATGTGTGCCAAGCTGTTATCACCAAAAAATGTCAGGAGCATGATTTTTGAGTGTTTTTGAACCGTTAAGATGGCCACCCAGTACAATCTCTTCTCCATTAGGACAAAGTATAATTATTTGTTCAGTGTTATATGAGTTGTGGACAGCTTGTGGTGTCATTTAGGAACAAACCTTACAAATATATGTATTCATTTGTATCTATGCATATCCCTGTGCTGTAATTACCTACCCCACCTGTTTGTGGTAGTTTGTCTGGTGAAGTTTTTCCAGGTAAGCGATGCATGGGTGTCGTTTTCTTCAGGTGCAAATACATTGTCTGGGTTTCAAACGGGAAGACATTGATACACCTGTTAATTAGACTGGTTGTTCACCTTTCTCAGGTTTTATAGCTTGGCATGCATAAACAGGTTTGTCGAACCAGGTCTGAAGTCCATAGAATTGGTTAATTTAATGCGTCTTGGCCAGATTAATTGGCAGGTTTTTAAAAATGTTTTGGGAATTTCAATGCAGCTCGCACTTGAGCAGAGCTGCTATATTTTCCAAGTTTGCTGTCGCTATTTTGGCAATTGCATTTATCACCATGAAACATCGCCAGTAGAAATTGCTTCTGCTGCAAAAAAAAATACATCCCTGTGCTGGTTCTCGAGCAGTCTCGGCGGAGCCCCGGGCATTGTCCGCGTGGGCGCAGCTAGCCGTCTTTAGCAGCTGCCGTTAGGGTTTTTGAATGCCGAGAAGCGTATGTATATGATGTGGTGGAGTTGGAAGCTGGTGCTAGCCAGATGCTTGTGTCAGTCTGGATTGGTGCTAGTCTTTTGAGCGGTGTCTTTACGGCCAAATGCATGCGCGGCATCTGTTTCTACTAGATCTCTACCCCCCATCCTCTGATTCATAAGACCTGCAAGCTCGCCGCTAGCCTGAAAGCTCTTCACGCTTTCCTGGTGATAATGCCGAGGATTAAGTTGATCCATCTCGTTTGAGCATCCCGAGACTTAAGGGGCATTTTAAGGTCGTGGTGGGGTAGGGATTTGATGAGGGTTGTGTGGGAACGAGGAGAGTAGAGATGTGATGGGAAATTGACTCAAATGCAATGCGATGTCTGTGTATCGTGACTTGAAGTGCAATAGTACTTGGTCTTCGGTAATGACATTAAGCTTAAGAAGCATTCCACTGTAACCACCTGGCTAATTGAAGCTCATTACTCAATCAGCAGGCCAGGTGAATCACAGGGGAGGTGCCTCCTGGTCACCTACAGGGCAGCGCCTCTTCAATCACAGCACCCGTTCGTGGGTCCGCATCTTGATTGCAACACATGGCATTTGGGTGGCGTGCTATATAGTTAGTATATTGGTGAAATTCGATGCTCATGAAGTGATGCAGGAGGCGAGGTTATTACTGGGCATGCCGAGACAAGAGGCGATACACTGATGTTCTCGGCAAGCAGCGTGAGGGTTGGCGTCATGGACCTCAATGCTTGATTGATTTCCCAGGGCCCTGGTAAAAAGTTTCCGGGATGATGATGTTGTGGGGCACACGTAGACTCGTAAAAAGTTGTTTTCCCTGCTGGGCCACCTTGTCTATGATCACCTGAGCGGGCAACAAACAGCACCTGTTGATTGGCGATGCTGCTTCCTCGACAGGTACCTGTGGTTACTGAGATGCGACTATGGCCAACAGGTGTCTATATTGCAGAGAGATGTTTCCTTGTTTCACTGAGTATCTTTTATCTTCATGGTGTGGTCAAACTATGTGCCTTGTTTTCCCAGATAGGGATGATGTTATTTCTTCTTCGAAAGATTTGCAGTCCGTTTACGTTCCATGTCTCCTGCCCATTAACATAGCTGTGCCTCTTACCGATTGTGTCTTCTGCCTGTATAGTCTGTTGTGTTTCCCTTCGTGTAGACTGTTGTGTCTCCAATCTGTATAGACTGTTGTGTCTCCCGCTTGTATAGACTGTTGTGTCTCCCGCTTGTATAGACTGTTGTGTCTCTCGCCTGTATAGACTGTTGTGTCTCTCGCCTGTATAGACTGTTGCGTCTCCCGCCTGTATAGACTGTTGTCTCCCGCCTGTATAGACTGTTGTGTCTCCCGCCTGTATAGACTGTTGTGTCTCCCGCCTGTATAGACTGTTGTGTCTCTCGCCTGTATAGACTGTTGTGTAACCAGCTTGTATAGACTGTTGTGTAACCAGCTTGTATAGACTGTTGTGTCTCCCGCCTGTATAGACTGTTGTGTCTCCCGCCTGTATAGACTGTTGTGTCTCCCGCCTGTATAGACTGTTGTGTCTCCCGCCTGTATAGACTGTTGTGTCTCCCGCCTGTATAGACTGTTGTGTAACCAGCCTGTATAGACTGTTGTGTCTCTCGCCTGTATAGACTGTTGTGTCTCCCGCCTGTAGACTGTTGTGTCTCCCGCCTGTATAGACTGTTGTGTCTCCCGCCTGTATAGACTCTTGTGTCTCCCGCCTGTATAGACTGTTGTGTGTATAGACTGTTGTGTCTCCCGCCTGTATAGACTGTTGTGTCTCCCGCCTGTATAGACTGTTGTGTCTCCCGCCTGTATAGACTGTTGTGTCTCCCGCCTGTATAGACTGTTGTGTCTCCCGCCTGTATAGACTGTTGTGTCTCCCGCCTGTATAGACTGTTGTGTCTCCCGCCTGTATAGACTGTTGTGTCTCCCAGCCTGTATAGACTGTGTAGACTATAGACTGTTGTGTCTCCCGCCTGTATAGACTGTTGTGTCTCCCGCCTGTATAGACTGTTGTGTCTCCCGCCTGTATAGACTGTTGTGTCTCCCGCCTGTATAGACTGTTGTGTCTCCCGCCTGTATAGACTGTTGTGTCTCCCGCCTGTATAGACTGTTGTGTCTCCCGCCTGTATAGACTGTTGTGTCTCCCGCCTGTATAGACTGTTGTGTCTCCCGCCTGTATAGACTGTTGTGTCTCCCGCCTGTATAGACTGTTGTGTCTCCCGCCTGTATAGACTGTTGTGTCTCCCGCCTGTATAGACTGTTGTGTCTCCCGCCTGTATAGACTGTTGTGTCCCCCTGTATAGACTGTTGTGTCTCCCGCCGCCTGTATAGACTGTTGTGTCTCCCGCCTGTATAGACTGTTGTGTCTCCCGCCTGTATAGACTGTTGTGTCTCCCGCCTGTATAGACTGTTGTGTAACCAGCCTGTATAGACTGTTGTGTCTCCCGCCTGTATAGACTGTTGTGTGTCTCCCGCCTGTATAGACTGTTGTGTCTCCCGCCTGTATAGACTGTTGTGTCTCCCGCCTGTATAGACTGTTGTGTCTCCCGCCTGTATAGACTGTTGTGTCTCCCGCCTGTATAGACTCTCCCGCCTGTATAGACTCTTGTGTCTCCCCGCCTGTATAGACTCTTGTGTCTCCCGCCTGTATAGACTGTTGTGTCTCCCGCCTGTATAGACTGTTGTGTCTACCGCCTGTATACTCCCGCCCCGCCTGTATAGACTGTTGTGTCTACCGCCTGTATACTGTTGTGTCTCCCGCCTGTATAGACTGTTGTGTAACCAGCTTGTATAGACTGTTGTGTCTCCCGCCTGTATAGACTCTTGTGTCTCCCGCCTGTATAGACTGTTGTGTCTCCCGCCTGTATAGACTGTTGTGTCTACCGCCTGTATACTGTTGTGTCTCCCGCCGGTATAGACTGTTGTGTAACCAGCTTGTATAGACTTTGGTGTCTACCGCCTGTACAGACGGATGTGTCTCCAGCCCATTCCGACAGCCCTATTGCCTGTACATTCTGTATGCTCGGTCACACAGCGGTTGAATTCATGAGCATTTAGTTGGACTGTCGAGTTATGATCGGCTTCATTCTTGTCTATGTACATGGTGTGTAGCTCTTCTTGGTACTGCTAACCAACTGGGCTGATTAGTAGGCTCATCTTAACATAGTGACCTTTCTTTTCTCTTCACTGACCGATCATTCACTAGTTGAATAGATTACCTAGTGTTATATTCTCACACTGTTTACTAGAACGTGTTCTGTATCAGCCGTTCATAATACAGTTTACTAACTTGATGCAGCCATTTCCACCGTCATATATCTTAGGTCGAAGTCAAAGCAGATCGACTGGTCGGAATTAAATGTAAAGTCAAGTTGTCCTGATTGCATTCATAATCCACTAGATGGCACCTGTGCGTTGCGCTGCTGGACAGGTGGCGCCTGTGCGTTGCGCTGCTGGACAGGTGGCGCCTGTGCGTTGCGCTGCTGGTTAGGTGGCGCCTTTGCGTTACGCTGCTGCACAGGACAGCTGCACAGGACAGCTGGCGCCTTTGCGTTACGCTGCTGCACAGGACAGGTGGCGCCTGTGCGTTACGCTGCTGGACAGGTGGCGGGTGGGTGCAGTTGAGAGCCAGTGAGGTTTTGTTGACTTACGTGAACTTTGCTTACTGTATCATCATACAGTCTGCCATTGCCGGCTAGCGGTGTGTCTGTTGGGAGTGATTCATGTCGTGTTTTGCAGATGATGATATGAACCAGCTGGATGATATACCCCTTCTCGCACTCATCGACCCCGTCATCATTTCCTCATGTTGCTATCTTATATGGAACAGTGGACGCGCCAACTCTTTTCGGTCACTTTTTCAGCAATACCCCATTGATCAATAATATTGCAACATCGTGCCTCATGAAAGTATAGCCAGAAAAGTGGCATATGGGGCAAGAATGCTATTATGCTTTACCTGTAAACTCAACTGCCGGTATATAACACGGTTACCTCTTTGATCATACGCAGGACATAGCGTCTTAATGCCGGGTTTATATACTGTAACTGCGAGGCCTCAGGAGATGGAGCTCGTTTAAGTTTGGGGTGTGTCACATTTCCTGTGGTTGTCAGAGTCTTAATTGCGTAATTAATATGCTGTTGAAGGTGTTGACTCATCTTGTCTTGTATCGCTGCCATCTCTCATACCCGGAGGTCGCTGGTTCGAACCCTCGACGGGTAGCTTTGATAAGCTGAGTTGTTGAGCCCAGAGCTGACCTATGTCACCGGCATTTGAAGTGAATTTCACAAAGGTGGCGGGTTGTGCTCAGTGACATCGTCAACTGTGACTAGCTCTGTTGAACCAAGTGGAGATTGCGCTCCCTCTTGGTTCTCGAAGATGGCATTTTTTTAATGTAGAAAATTCGATGATAAGACCTAACCTTCGCGATATCAGCTTGATTTAACAAGTCCAATTTAATAAGCAATCAGTATTATGTATCGCATTAGAGTCTCAGGAATCGCAACAACTTGTAAATATGCTTAATCGCCTATAATGTGCGAGGCGATTTTCCGACTAAATTCCAATATGGCGGCGAGATTGCGCAGCGTAAGTCGGATTGTAACGGACTTGTTATTATGCTGGATAAAGGAGAGGAAAAAGTAATTTGGTTGGAAAGTTATAAGGAATAAATATAGTATAAACTGACATACCTGTGAAATGTATTATCAGGCAGATGATGGTATGATAAAAACTTAGCAAATTCCGCGCGGTCGTTTACGACAACGTAATGTAAGAGACCGGTTGATGACAACCACCAGAATTCGGAGTGGAATTTCGCTGAAAAGTTAGAAATTAATCGAATATCAGGTGTTCGCTCAAGGATTTGTTAACCATTTCTATTAAATTCAGTCAATACTCTTTCACCGTTGGTGGCTTTAAATTCTTCTCAGTGCGTATTTTTAACGTCATAAGTGATGATCAGTTAAGCATGTTTGTCAATCTACCGGTAAAAGTGGGTTTTCCTGTTAGAACAACAAGGGAGTACTCGATCGACTGTTGGTCTGTTGGGCTAACTGTGACATCTTCGACCGCCAAACCTGGTGCTTACTTCGTTGTATCACGTGATCTTTTACGGTTATCGAACCAACATTCTGTTCCTCCAATGAATGCAGTCTGCTTATGGGTAAATATGAGCCTATGGAAAACTCGATGTTGGCCTACTTGTTGCTGCTTACTTCTGTTAACGCTTCGCAAACCCAACGACGGGATGATTCAGTGGCGTGTTAGACCGACCAGTCATCTGACAGAGTTATCTTCTACTATCCAGTTCAAATATTATTGTTTTCTCGACTCTCAACTGTCCGTTATTAACCGCTATACGCTGTGTGTGTGTGTGTGTGTGTGTGTGTTCAGAGCTGCTGAGATCGCCTGTAGCCTTCCATGATCGAAACCAACTCCAGCTCCCACTGGTGAGTAGTACGATGTCGACCTCAGTGAGAAGTCGCAGTAGTACGATGTCGATCTCAGTGAGAGGTCACAGTAGTACAATGTCGACCTCAGTGAGAGGTCACAGTATTACGATGTCGATCTCAGTGAGAGGTCACAGTAGTACGATGTCGACCTCAGTGAGAGGTCACAGTAGTACGATGTCGATCTCAGTGAGAGGTCACAGTAGTACGATGTCGACCTCAGTTAGAGGTCACAGTAGTACGATGTCGATCTCAGTGAGAGGTCATAGTAGTACGATGTCGACCTCAATGAGAGGTCACAGTAGTACGATGTCGACCTCAGTGAGAGGTCACAGTAGTACGATGTCGACCTCAGTGAGAGGTCACAGTAGTACGATGTCGACCTCAGTGAGAGGTCACAGTAGTATGATGTCGACCTCAGTGAGAGGTCACAGTAATACGATCTCGACCTCAGTGAGAGGTCACAGTTGTACGATCTCGACCTCAGTGAGAGGTCACGCATGGACGTGACGCACATCGATAGCGCACCACACTGGCGAGCGCATGCGCATCTCGCCTCGCCTCTGACCTCCGTGTACTAACTGTCACCGTCAACAAACAACCTTATGTCTCTTCTAATTTATATATACACTCATGGTATGGAGATATTGTTATGAGGACCGCACAGTATGGCTTATCACAGGGCTACAATATCCACGGATAGTCATATTTCAGAGGACGCTGGCAAATTTTAACGAAGGTTGAATTGATGGAAAATATTATATGGGCATGGTTAAAGTGATATATCTTAATAAGAGGGTCCTCAGTGTTGATTTAGATTACCTTTACTCAGTAACTGACAGTAAATGTGAGGTCTTCTGGACGGTACCATCAGCTATAAGTATAAGGTGGTCGGATAGGTGTTAAGTGGTTGTGGCCATAAGTGTTGAAGGGGTGGAGGCGTTTTAGGACACTTTGCATGGCCAGGATACTTCGCGCACACACATCAAGTGTTTTAAGCCATGCGCTTGTTACATACGGTTCAGTTTTTCCGAGCAACTTAAACTCGTCAGATGGCAATAAGTTGACGGCCGTCGGAATGAAATGATACTTACCTGACTCACCTGATCTCATCGAGCCTCCTACTCTCCCCAATGGATCATCCCCTCACCCCCGCCTCTCACGAGCACACCTGTTTGGCCACCGCTGTCGAATGATGTACAGTGCATTATTTGTCTTCGTTGCTCATCCAAATTACATATGGGTGCTAACGATCTAGAGCGCACCAGAACAATGGCTATGTCAAGTATACCTGATGAATGGAATGTTTCTTTGGACGATTATGAATCAAGGTGTCGACTAAAAACGGGCGACCATTTTATGTCTATGTCCCCAAAAACCGATGTTCTGGTCGCTACACATTTGCGCCGGGTGATGGGGAATAGAGAGGTGAACATCTTGGCCCCAGTGCCCTACCAATAAGTTGGACATGATCAATATACCTGTGCCGTCTGACAGGTAATCTGTGAGAAATAGGTTCCCGCGCTGTGACGTCCAGGGACGCTTTGGGGTGGCATAAACTGGCAACGCGGATGTATTGACCGGAGACTTTATTGACCATCGACATTCGTTGCCTATCCCTCTATTTTACGATCCTATCTAAGGCACCGATTGTTCCTTTAGTACCCCTGTACACCACATTCTTTTTTGATTAAAAGGAATATAACTGCTTTATAAAGCATATCTTGTTCTGACGTCAGAAGAATTT
The DNA here is from genome assembly GCA_034190875.2 of Urechis unicinctus. Taxonomy (NCBI): domain Eukaryota; kingdom Metazoa; phylum Annelida; class Polychaeta; order Xenopneusta; family Urechidae; genus Urechis; species Urechis unicinctus. Next base: position 31,596,908 of record CM067347.1, read on the forward strand.
TCTATGTTTTTGCCAAATCTATTTGTATTGCCCGATAAACCATAAGTGTGCTCACCATTGGCATCCATGTGGTATTGTATATTTGTAAAAACATTCGACTCCATCAATTTCATTACAGCTGAAAATCAAACCCACCAGATTCGTTCCACGACCGCGTACCAATTTGTGACTTTTGTTTACGATTCACTCTGATTGGGTAAGTTTTGTTTATCCATTTGGCCTGGAATGTGAATGGTACGCGTACATGATATGGATATTATTGGGTTTGATTGTATTATGTCTAAACCACCGAAGCGCTCCTCTGACATTCAAGGGAAATATTGACTTACCAGGTATATATAAAAATGATTCCCCGCCAGAAAAAGTCACCTAACTCCCGTTGTACATCAGAAGGGTGGCTAACTATCCGTTTCCCCGGGGAGTATTTCTTTTCTCTGTGCTGAAGCCTTACTCCAACGCGTCGCTGAACCGCACTAATTTTTACCTGTTTGACCTAGGTATGTCAGGTGTGGTGAAAGATCAAAAGACCGCATGGCTTCATGAGCAGTATGGGCTGTGTTGTGAATGTTTGAAAGTCTCCAGTACATCAATGCGTCCTTGAGTTGTGGAAGATGAAGAGATTCCAGAACAGGACGGAGGCGGGCGGAATGCAACACAAACAAGTCCTCATCACCGGGGATGAGCGATCCCTGCCACTCACACCTACCTGTGGCCCCATACTCGATTGATGAGACGGCGACGTGAGGTGGAAATGTCAGGTGTCAATAGGTTATGATGAACGCTTGCTGCTGTATGATAGATGGCTGTACACGGTGACGTACGCGTAGTCGACGTGGGAAGTAAAGATGAAGTATATACCTACTCTGGTCGTGTCGGGATAACGCTGATGGATGGATTTGTTTGTTGGCGATGAGAAGTAATTTACTGCTATGAGCTTAAGGTCACCTGTACATAGAACACCTGAAGCTGATTAGTGCGTGTTCCCCTCGTTGATTCCCCATGAACAAGTGGATCGATTTATTTGATGTGTGGACGATCAGGTATCCATCAATGTGATGGTACTGGTGAGCAATTGATGCCCTGTCGAATCAAAAACCATTATCGTGAGTGAATTGGTGTTTGTTTGCGTTGTAGTACAACAGGAATTTTACCTAATGCCACTAAACCAATTAGTTATGCGCCAGTGTAGAATGAATGGGATAAGCATTCATACAGGCAATTATATTGCCATCGGGAACGCTATCACACGGATCTTACGTGTAAACAAGTCAATGTTAGATACACATGTAGGCCAACTTATCAATTTTCTTCATCCCCGCCCATTGCATTCCCACCTCCATACCACCCATCCCTAACCCACTTTGCCTCTTCCGTGCCTAGAACCCTCCCCCTTTCCACCCCATTGCCCAGCCTATTCCTTGTTCTTCTCCATTCCACCATATTGCCCTTCCATTGAGTCGTTCCGCACCATTGCCCTGCCACTTGCTTCACCTCATCTCAACTATTCCATTCTTCCGCCTTTTTTCTCTCTTCCTCTACCTCTTGTGTTTCCATCTGTGTCTGTCCCCTTATATTCTCTCTTGCTCGCTGTCTCTCTCCCTCTTTCTTTGTGTCTATCTCTCACTCTGTCTCTCTCCCCTTTCTCTCACTCTGTCTTTTCCTCTCTCTTCCCCATCTCTCCCCTCTCACCTTTTCCACTCTGTCTCTCTCCTCTCTCTATCTATCCCCTTCTCTCTCCCCTCTCTCACTGTCTCTCTTCTTCTCTCTTATCTATTTCGCTCTATATCTGTCTCCCCTCCGCACCCTCTCTCTCTCCTCTCTCTCTCTCTCTCTCTCTCTCTCTCTCTCTCTCTCTCTCTCTCTCTCTCTCTCTCTCTCTCTCTCTCTCTCTCTCTCTCTCTCTCTCTCTCTCTCTCAATGAGATTACATCAAGTTGAGATCCGTAGTGTATGTGAGAATTCGCCCTGTACGGGATACTGTGAGAGAGTAGCTTTCCTGCGTAGGTAAAGGTGGGTGGGATGGTGAGATAGGTAAGAGGCTGTCGGCGAGCGCACCTGCTCTTCTTATCAGCCGCCCCGACCACTCATCGCGACCAGATATCATCATCACCTCTCCCTCTATTATAACCCAGTCCTTGCTCCCCAACTGTCAGCCTAAGCCAACAACAACTTCAAGGTTACGTTGTAGGTGCGCTGGGGTGAACATAGTTTTTTTTTAGGATGCTGATACGTTCATGGACGCTTCTGTTACAATTTGAGTATGATACGATGTAATCACTGACATCTAACCTCACGTAGGCATTTCTCAAAACAATGCGGGTAACTGAACAATGCTTGAGATGGGGTATAATATTGGTGTTGTCAGGGACGGTTATACAGAACCGGAGGATATCTGCTGGATGGACTGCTGTATAATCGGCGGGTGACAGGCTTGGCTATCTACCTGTGACCATTTACTCGAGTGGGTGGAGCTTGTGACCGGGCAATGGGAAGCCGTATTGTCAAGAGGGAAAACAATTGCTCCTATTGTAGTCACGTTAATAAGACCATACCCAGTCAGTTCGGCCAGTATGTCGACTCGTACTGGGGTCGGGTGAACGCGTGTTGGTCGGCGTTCTCCCCAGCTTCATGCACTGCCCATCAGGCGCCGGCTTTATATGATAACGTAGAGCGGAAGAGATATGTAGCACTTGCTTTGCTGTATTGTCCTTTAACGCCTAGATTCTTGTGTAGAAGAGATTCGTTGTGCAGGGCCAGACACTAACGGTTGTCCGCATGTCCAGGACAAGTGGTTCTGCTTGTGGGGACAAATGAAAAACCCATGTTACTTGTGCAACCTGACAAGTTAATTACTTCGCCGATCGCGAGTCTCACCTAGATCAAACATTTAATGCCCCACAGGCCGAGGTGACAGCGTCTTTCGATGTATCGGACAGAATAATCAGTAACCGTGCAGCACTCATACTTATGCCAATTTGGTGTGTGAAGGTCGTTTCATTGCTTGTCTCTGAGAATCGGTCGTGTACGGTTTCACACTATATGTTAGGAGTCTGCCATCATCGGATAACAAGGTGTTACTAATTCTGATAATAAAACCCAGACACCGCATCACTGATTTCTTGCTGCTTTTCATTACATGTACAAATCCTGTAGCTATTGCTGCATCGGAATGAAATAATAAAGAGACTGAGTGTCATCAATGAGTTAGGTGTCATGGTAGAACAGTGAAGCAGACAATGAGGTACAACATCAATTGGAAAGGGTTCCAAGGCAGGCTACAAAGCTGTGGAGTGGTGGTATATATTGACGCCAGTTATGAGCAGAGGCTACATATTTTAGGGACTGACACTCTCAAAACAAGACGGCTACCTGGCGATCAGATACAGGTGTATAAGACGGTCAATTGATCAGATATCATTAGTGAAGATTACTTTTTCCAAATCCGTAGGCCCGAAAATACGAGCCTCATGGGACATTCGTTCATGTTAGCCAAAACCTAGAGAAAGGTTAGAATTACAAAGGAATAGCTATTGGCACTGCGTTGTCACGCCATGGAACAGTTTGTCGCAGAAGATAGTTTCAGCAAGTTCTCTAAAAAGTTTTAAAATCAGCTTGACATCGAACTCTAAGAGAAAGGGGACGAAAGTGAGGTTACGAGCAGGATTACAGGGCGTATATGGGCCATGTGGCCTTCTTGTCTTTGTAAATCCTTGTAAATCTATTCATTTCCGTATGGTCGCGCAAGGTCGGGATCCACACAGCTATGCTATGGGCACCTTAATTAATGGTTAATGTAGTCCATGTATTGTCAATACAAAAGCGACCATACCACGTGAACTTCCGTGTTTATTTCAGATGGGACAAGTAGATACTGGAAGTAAGTGTCTAACCCTGAATTGTGTCCCTCACAGCACGTAATGTCAACAACATACATGCCCGAGCGCTCACAGTCACATTAATGAAGATAGGAAATGTTAATTATGAAGTTGTCATGATATTAAATGATTGAGGAGGTGATGCAATGGTGACGAGACTGACAGCAAACAGTAATGACGAGAGAATGACGATCTGAGTGTTTCATTGATGATGATGATGATGATGATGATGATCAGATTGAGGGTGATGATGATGGTTATGGTATATCATTATTATGAAGAATTCACTTTATGATAATGTTAATTGGATGTTGATGTGTGTGTGTCCAGGCGGTGGCGCCTTGTGGAGACTCGTCCTTATTTGTCCTGATCAGCCCGACACCTGCTATAAGGTAAGACACCAATACAGGACATTGAAGGATGCTCCAACACACCATAACCCTCAAACACTCCCTACCTTCTATATCAACACAGACTCATTCCTCGCTAGAACCACGGACTATGTTTATCTTTTCACTACCTGTCTTGTTACCGTTTAACTTTCCCCTGAAGTGTTTATATTCCCTGCGATCTGGCGTTTCATTTCGGTCTGACTGTTAAGCCATCATTGTGCTGGTCCAGCACGCCAGACTCGTCCATTCCTGCCGTACTAACACGTGGACGCTTTATCACAGAGTTACAACCGTTTACAGCATTTCACGCAAAGACTGCAATATGAATGACCAATTATATGATTATAGAAGGCTGTCGATTTCGTATTGATTCACCGCTCACTACATCACTTGTTGGATTGGTGCGCACGCATCTCCAGCTTATCTTCTGCATCTTATCAGAGAGCTAGTGACACCATTTAGGAGGTGATGGCATGGTCTCGGTATCGGCCTGTTTGCAATACTGAGCTCATATCACTGGCTCGATACTCGTTCAGTATTCATGGAGATCTGTCGCGCCACAATGATCTTCTGTCTGGTGGTATATACTTAACGTCCATCCAGGTGAGATTTCCACCTTGCGGCTCACCCTCGCGTGGTCAGCGCGGTTATATGCTCGGCACGGTGCGATACGAACATTGATCATGCGTGTTTCTCACAGGTGTATCTAGGATAATTACAAAAAAAAACTGCAGCAGGATGTCTTTTATTTTTGTATTCGTCGCGAGGATGTATTCTCCTCGTAGTTAGCTTGGACAGGAAAGATGAGAAACTGGCGACGCGTCGCTTAACAGATCGATATTTGTAAAATGATGATAGCACCCCCCCCCCCCCCCCCCCCAAATATCGAAATGACACGGCCATGTATTGATGAAGGACAAGCCATCTTCCGAACGTATGGATAGCTGTGTTTATATACCACACCAAACAACTTATCCGTGTAGAGAGTTGGGGGTTGGAGCTTGGTGGAAGTGTTTGTTTCGTTATATATATGTGTGTTTATTTGTGAAGATCAGGCGTCAAAGCGTACTTGAAACTGGCGCTCACACGGTAGAAAAGGTAACAGATTTTCCATGGTGTGCCGACTGCCTGGAACAGGTTGATGCCGGGGCATTGAATCAATTACGCCAGATTGCTTGGCTGTACCTCTAGAGATTTGAGCCCCGGTCGAACGGTGATATCTTATAAACCATTCCGAATCTTCAATTTCCGCGCCATGTCCACCATTTTGGTAAATATAAGGTCACATAGTATTTGTTTGCTCTCCGTTTTTGAACTAACATGTTTGGAATAGTTCGGAATGCGCAGCTACTTCCGACTCGTTATAAAGATAAACTTGTCTACAAAGATGCCACCACGACTGCAATTGTAATGCTAGCCCATGTCAGGTGAATACATCCACTCGTGATCAAAGGTGCAAAATTGTTCATAACCATCAAAATATGCGATGAAACCAAATAACTGGCCAGGTTATATACGTTCTATGTATCTGATTTGAATTGTGAATTTAGGATGTCTATTCAGACATTCTGTAGGGCTTTAGAGTAGCCCAACAGACCAATAGTCGATCGGGCACTGCCTGGTTGATCGAACAAGAAAACCCACTTTTATCGGTAGATTGACAAACATGCTTAACTTATCATCCCTTATCACGTTAAAGATACGGACTGAGAAGAATTTAAAGCCTTTAGCGGTGAGAGTATTGACTGAATTTAATTGATATGGGGTTTTTTAACAACTCTCCGGGCGAACACTTTATATTTGCTTATTTCTAACTTTTCGGCGAAATTCCACTCCGAATTCTGGTAGTTGCCAACAACCGGCCTCTTGTATGACGTTGTCGTAAACGAGTTTTTATCATACCGTTATTGTCATCATCTGCCTGATAATACATTTCACAGGTGAGTCAATTAATACTATTTATACCGTATAACTTTCCGACCTTGTTGCCTTTTCCTCTCCTTTATTCAGCATCATAACAAGTCCGTTTCCTACCGACTTACGTTGCGCAATCTCGCCGCCTTATTGGAAATTAGTTGGAAAAGTTAATGGCCTCCCATATTTTAGCGGATTATGCATATTTATTATTAAATTGGACTTGTTAAATCAAGTGGACATCGTGAAAGTAAGGTATTATCATCGAACTTTCTACATTGGCGAGGCCATCCTCGAGAACCAAGAGGGAGCGCAAGCTCCACTTGGTTAATAAAAAGCTACTGAAACCGAAGACCATGTTGTTCGTTGTGTCCTGCACTATTGAACCCCTCAACCCCACTGGAATGCTAGTCGTGTGTGGATGTATGATTTGTTCACTTAAACTGTTGAACGTTTTGATATTTAGCTAGCGTTATCGATGGAATGGCACGAATAAATCAATTGAGATATTATCAGCACGATTTTCGATCAAGTATATTTTATCAAATTAAAAGATGGTATTATATATATCTGCGTTAAACGTAATAATGCATCAACAAAATGACCCTTGGGGCCCGATATGGGGCTGAACAGTCTCTTTTAGTAATTACTGTGATGCTCGTAAAGATGGGCCGATGAAAGGTGGTTAGAAACTGAAATGTCCATGGTACACTGGCAAGGATGACATGGTTTTGGCGCTAACTTCGTCCTGGCACTAATACTCACCCAGTCTTAGTACCAGTGCAGTCCCATGGGCACAAACGTCGTCTCTGGACGAGAGTGTTTATGTATACACTGTATGATCACAGGCCCGCACATCAAAGGGGACGAAATGGTGGTCATTGGGGCTGAAACATTGTTGTTTTATCTCTTGTATGGACTCAGGACTTACCGCGCGTTAATTCACTAATTAGTGGGATTGCAAGTTTCTATCGGGGTTACCTTCTCACATCAACAGATCAAAGCATCAGTTTCCAACCATGTGAAGATGTCATCCTTTGTCACTATGGGCACATAGTTGCCGCGTTTAAAACAGCGAGGGTTTTTCTTGACGCATTCATTTGCATTTGGTTTCAATTGTCAACCGTCGCAGATGAATAACCTGCCATACGTGGAGCGTTTAGCCAATATATAACAACTAATCTTTGTTTGTGACCGTTTGCGTGTTAAAGAGATTGTTCAGCCACATATCTGTAACGAGGTTGCCTACCAAGCTGCTTTGCAACCGCACATTGGAAACCAAAAGTTTAGAGTTTTCCTACTTAACGTCGCTACGCGGCGCTGCCGTCTCTGAAAATAGATCTTTACTTAGGCTGTCCGATTTCTGCTGTACACAATGAGTATTTCCAGTCAAGTGATTATGTTGTAAAATTATCCGCATGATTCTTTTAGATCAAGTAAACATTGCGGCACAAATTAAAAGAAGATATTATTTATGTCTGCGTTAAACGTAGTTATGTAATAACCAAATGATCCCTGGGTGCCCGATATGGGGCTGAACAGCCTCTTTAAGGATTATGACTTGCCGAGTATCTGTGGGCCGCGCCAGGACTGTTCGGATGGCGACTCTACCCGTGTTTCTATCATAACGTTCCTCACCCGTTGCCAGCTTGAGCAGTTCTTTATCTCCAGGTTCCGTTCCTTCAGCAGTTCAAGATCGCTTGTGTTGAATTTACTTTGGTGACGCAACTGCGTGATATCTTTGCCAAGGGGTTTGGGAGCCTCCTGAATCGACATCGATCCCACACTATGGAAGTTGTTCAAGAGCCCCCGAGCGGCTGACAAAACCGGTTTTACTGACCTTGAAGCGCATCCATCCATCCCTCCCTTGGCAATAACTTTGTTTGGACTCGCCCAGCACGTGCCAGGAAGAAGGAGGAAGGAGTCAGGAAGTTGACGAGGGGTGGTAGGATGTGGCTCTGGTGGAGAGATGTATGGCTGGAAGATGAAGTGTATATTGAAAACATTCGCTAGACGCCGGCGCTTCTGAAGCGGACCCTTTGAAAGTTTTCAAGACATATACTTGGTATCCCTCGCAACATTATTCTGATATTTAATCTGTATGATAATGTGCTTTTTAAGATCCAGGCCCAGATATTGTGCTAGATTTACTTTCAAGTCAGTTTTGGGAGTTTTTCCCCGGCTAGTGAACAATATATAGTCGTCAATATTGATCGTAAGTGTTAGCGTAACATCAAGCCGATATTGATGGTAGAGGTGGTAAATGTAAGCCGTTACTTTAACTTTTTGAAAGTTCTTTCTCCCTAGGTGAGGATTGTTCCAAGTTGTAAAAAGTTTGCTAACTTAGCAAAGAAAGTTCTCGCCTTCTGGGTGGCTTGTTGTTTGGCGGCGCTGGCCATGCCTGATTGGTTAAGATGATTGCGCGGCTGTCTTCGATGAGCTTCGCGATGCTCATAAGCGCTCGGCCTCGCATCCGGGTTGCCGTCGTTATCCTTCCCGTTCCTCGAAGTTTCCAAAGGTTCCCTGCATTGAGTGTAGAGGTTGGTGTCTAGTGCGTACATCTGGCGCTCGCCTGTTTCGTTTGGTGTGAGGTGGTGATGCGGTCGCAGCAACACAGAGCCGTGTCGGCGATTAGGAGTCGGGCGGGTCGTCGTGTAGTTAGCCGGAAACTAAGTCATGTCCGTCCGACCCTACAAGTGCCAGCAGTATAGGCTCAGCCTGCCTGCCATGGGGACAGCACCAACAGTCGTGCTTGGTTGACTGAGTGGTTATTATTTATTCTGGATATTTATTATAATTTATTTATTTATTTTTTATTATCCGGCTGTGCCTCTAATTTATTTGCCAAGCACTCCACCTCGACCGACCAACTACCATCCACACCGTTCCATCGAGTTCTTACCTCAGCCAGCCTACCACCATACGATCCACGGATTGTGTGTCCGAGCGAGTGGCGTGGATGTGTCCGCTCAAGTGACCCAGCCTCCTGGTGAAGCGGCTTCTGGCGCAGCTGGTCTGCCGCCTCGACGTCTTCCAACACCGCCACCTCGTGCATTACCTGCTCCGCCATCCATCCGAAACACGACGAACAGTTGCTGCATTCCACTCTGCCTCGTAACCCCCGCCCTGTCATCAGGTCGTTCTGATGAACCCACCATAGCCACCTCACACACTACTGTCTCCGACTTCACTCCTATTCACGGCTAATGGACAGGTAGAAATGATAGATTGAGTGATTTGATTAAGTCACTGGGACTGAGCATCTCGTGGAGGACCCAGTATACGGTCCTCGACCTTCTTGTTTGGTTGTATGGTTGTGAGTTGCCTCGACTATTCGAGGCGACTCGCATGAAGTCGTCAAGCTGTCGTCGTCGTCGTCACCATCGACAGCGCCTAACCGAGGTGGTGTGTCCGAGTCCCTCAAGCGCAAGCTGAAGCAACGGCTTATGAGCCAACAGCTCAAGAGGCAGCGCCAAGAACAAGAAGCCATAGACTCCAACGCACAACCTCACATCTCGGACACATCATCCGCGCCCACGTCGTCGTCCTCGTCCTCATCACCGCCATCCTCGTCGTTATCATCGTCGTCGTCGTGGGTACAGCCAGCAGTCGGCCGCAGTCTCATCGCTCCATTTCCGCCTCTCATTACGTCATCACCTCACGATACGTACGCCGCTTCACCTCATATCAGCAACATTGTCAACAACGTGGTCAACAACGCGGTTGTCACCAACCACATCCTCGTTAATGCTGTCAACAACGTGCAACCTCTCTACATCAAACCTAACACTACCAAGACTACCGCCAACAAAGCCAAGAAGTCCACTACCGCTAAAGCAAGTACTACCAAATCCGCTGCAACCAAGTCGGGGGCCAGCAAACCTAAAGTTGTCAAGCCGGTGTCTAGCGTGGCACCCACTGATACTTCCGCTAGTGCATCCCAAGAGAACCAGTCCGGAAGCCCCGTTGGGACCCAATCTGGCAAGGCCGGGAAAAAAACAGCTCGTTTGTTGATTGGAGACGGAGTTGGTACAGCTCCACCCGGAAACACACCTAGGAAAAGACGAGCGAAGGTGAACAAGAAGAAGGATAGTAAGTGCCCGGTTCTTGGTCGTATTCTCCCCGGTGGGTGACGGGGCCCCGTACCCCCTCGTGTCACTGTATGTACCGGAACGTGGAAGCGAAAGATGGTTGGATGAGCGTGATAAAGTGGTGTGTGATGCTGGTGTGCCGCTTGGAATGATTGTCCGTACTATTACCCCTTACCCCAATGAGTCACTCAGACGTGTGCAAGTTGGTGGTGGCGTATTAAACCCACTTTCCCGCGTACGTCGCTGTAGCTGCATCCCTGCCCCCACACTGCCCCCTTTTGTACATCGTATGCCCCGTAGGCTTCGTTAGTTGTTACAGTAAGGTTGTCTTCTGCTATCATTAGAGGTCATACGGTGCGTTTGTTACGCGCTTGTGGCCGAGCTTTGAGTCTCTCGATCTCCGACTAGTGCGCTCGCTCAAGTCTGTTCATCATTTACAGTACGTTGAGCGGTGTGTAGATATGTTCATTGACTGCCCCCTACAACATAAAGAAAAAAACCCGTTTCCTGGATGCGCAGTGAGTGCGTCACTGTGATGATGGGTGCTGCATTCTTCTGTTCTAGCGATGCGCGCAGCTCCGGGTGCCTGACGCTTGTCCAACTTCCCCCATCCGCTGGATAAAATATAAAAACCGATTTCCAATGACCAAGGTCGCCACCAACGCTACACGTCTCCGTTAGGGAGAGCTTTGTCTTACGGGCTTATTGTCCGGGCATTTCATCTTCGTCATGTCCTGTTGCCTCATGTTATGCTAACTCTAACATTCCGCGCCGCATGAGGCGATTTCACCATTACCATTAAACAAACCACATCTTGTATTTTTCAGGCTATGCAATGTTTGAGCAAGTTCCAAGTTGGTAGAGTTTTTGTTAATTGCTAGACGCCCACATGACAGTTAGATCTTCACGTTATCAGATTGCTATATACCTTCGAGTTATAGGGTGATTAATCAGTAATTATGTATCACGTTTACCCATACATCACGCATCAAACGAGCGGGCATTGGATTCGTGGTGCATTCTGGATATCTCTCAGCTTGAGTCTCACATGCGGTGCCGCCATGTCATTGTAGGCTATAACACTTGTATTCAGTCCCTGTTATTCATCGTCGTCGTCATCATCATCATCTTACTCATCGCCATTCGAGTTCGTCACTGTTGCCATATATCCTAGCTCCATCGAACCTAACTACATTCACAACCTGGTTGATACCGTCGTTGGGCCAAAATGACCTTCAATGTTGATGGCACTGTCATATCCCATGGCTTATACCAGTTTACCTTTTTTTGATTTATGAAGAGGAAGATTCTCGACATGAGACTCACCGACTACAATCTCCTCCCGTTGTCATGGTTGCTAGAGGTGTTGATAAGATGGTGTATGTGGGACATGCTGCCGCCGACAGCCGGTACCGTCGTGGTTATGACCAATGAGTCGTGTTTAGATGTGCAGGGTAAAGCGGGGGGGTGGGGGCGGCATCTCGCGTGCTCTACTGCCATGTGCTGGGTGCGATATGCGGCAGCAATGGGCGCTTAATGTTTTTGTTGTGGGATCGAGGTGTGGACGAGTGGGTGAGTGGGTGGATATCAGCTTCCCGCTGCTATAGACATCATTGGGCGGCCCAAGTGTCGTCGGAGAATCTGGTACAAGTTGTAGTGTATTTAGATCTGGTGGAGGGATGACAGCAGTCAAATAGACCGGTCCACTGGGCTTATCGTGGGCGCCCGAGTGCCGACCGGCTACCGACCGGCTACCGACCGGCTACCGACCGGCTACCAGCCACAACGACAATCTCGGGTGAGTAACTCGGAACTGTTGTCGTCTCCCAGGAAGTCTCCCAGGAAGTCTCCCATGATGCTGCGTATCCCTCGACGGCTTTGCGGGAGGGGAGTTAAGGCGTAACCGGTATCCCGTGTATGTTTATCTCACACGCACATCCTTGTTGTATTGAACTGCGCATGCGCCATTTTATCTAACTCTATCGTCGGACTTGCTCTGCCGAGATAAAGCTGTGACATAAATAATCAGCTGTTTAAGATAGTGAATAACTCAGTCTTACTAATGACATTCTGTTTCTACCGGACCGGTTATTGGATGTTTCTGTTGAGGGATGCACGTAACAAATGGACGCTGGTTGTGACTGGTCGAACATGTCTGGCGTCTGACTGCTGGTGAGTAAGCTGGTGATGATGTGAAATGAGGCGGCTGTCTGGTTACCCTTCACGCCTAGGCTTCGGGGCTAGCGGCCTACCACCTCATCATTGCCTTACATCTGGTCACAGCAGATATCTTCACGTGTGCTCATGCGCACCATCCACTTCCGTCTGGTGTTCTGATAAAGCACCTTAGAGGCGCCTTTGAGCAGTGTTGAGTATGCTTTCTGGTATGATGGGGTGCTGCGTAATGGTCTCATCGCCTCGCTGGCCTTTCTGCTACAGCTGATCGCGCCGCGTAGCCGTAGGAATGCGTCGTGGTGACGCCAGCCATGGACGCGCGTCACGCGTGACGTCCGTGCAGCTACTTTATCCGCCACTCTATACGGCGGCCATGTCTCTTACCTCACAACTTTACTCATCTCCTTCAAAACGCATCATACTTCTCTCTCTCAACCCCATCGACCATAGCTACCCACACTTAAAATGGCCCACACTACATGTAACTTGTAAGACGTACGTAATTACCACCCATGTGGTCCGCGTTACTTCTTTAATGCCTCCATCATGGGCGACTAGATGATTTGGAGCGAAGGAACAAACTACTGTACTTTCCCATTCCAGCCTGGTCTACCAGCGCTTGACGACGAAAGTCGACTATTTTTCTAGGAATTGACAGCGATAAAACGATGGCAACATTGAAGGCGAGATTGTGAAGTGACGCCCAGTTGGAGACTGGTGTACTGCTAGGTAGTAACTGCTTATCGGGTGTGCCCATTTCCAGCGTGTTTATCTCCGCTAGTTTACATTACACGGCCGTGCATACATGCTGACCCGGTCTGCACGTGCATCAAGATTAACACGTGTGGTATGATGCGGGTCTCTCGCCATCAGTACCCTCTATCTCTCCTCCGCTTCATCACCCACCCCTCGCCTCGTACAGCTGTCGCCAGGTCAATGCAACGTAAGCCTGACCTATTTATTTACTTCACCGATGGCCAGTTACAGCAGCTTAGCTATTTGCGGCGTGTTATTGCAGATGGCTGGATGTGTAACCACTGATTCTGTTTGATCACCCCACCTCAATACGTTATCCGTCGTGATGAGAGACGAGTTGTTTGCTTTTCGTCTACCCTATCATCTTATCTTCCTCCGTTGCTTTCACAGCATGCATTTCTCTAGCTGGATGGAAGAAATCAAAAGAATTGCCTGTTGACACGTCTTTAAAGCGATGCTGATAAGGCTACCACGGTGACCGTTTCTAGGATGCTGATCCATTTACTACTCATGTATTGGAACTCACCTCTCCACTAATTGTTATGGGCAGAGCCACTACTGTGGTTAATCTCGCTCATGTAGCACCGAAACGTGATACAAGGGCTGCTTCTACGATATAAGCTGAATGCATGCCAGTCCGCCCCAGTAGAACTGACATGTTTACATTAGCAGGAACTAATTCACTAATTCTCATGTGAACTCTGAGCGGCTCTTACAGCTCAGCTATCTTCTGAGTCTGACCGCCGCGTTCACGCCACGCGCTGATCTTCGCGAATCATCTTCCCACATATGCCGTTATTTGAGAAGGTCAAGTCGGTATTTAGATGAATTGATCGCTTACGTTATGTTTATGGAGACTATTTTATTGACGGGAACAGAATTCAGCTAATTACTGGGCCACCATCGAGAAGTGATATATTAGCACTGACGACATGAAGTGAGCCTGGGATGGTGGTGAACGTAGTCATAATGTATGTCAGCTCCACTGTAGGGTGTACTACTTCTAGCCATGCTACAGAAGAGACGCGGACTACACACCTTAAAGCCCGCCAGCTAGGAATGGTATCCTCTTGTGTCTTCTGTAGTGACAATGTTGCTGTCCATGTTGGAGAAGGCGCTTGGGGTTCCTCTCTTGGGGCGTGTGGCAAGGTCATGATTGACCTTATGTGACCTTCATGATCGATGAGGTCGATGATGATGTTGGGGCGTTGGTTCCGGTGGATGAGATGTTTAATTTGGGTGGATGGCGAAGGAGGGCTGTGTAAGTGAGTGGATGAGAGGTTTAGTTACGGTGGATGAGGTGTTTAGTTGGGGTGGATGAGGTGTTTAGTTGGGGTGGATGGCGGAGGAGGGCTGTGTAAGTGAGTGGATGAGGTGTTTAGTTGGGGTTGATGGCGGAGGAGGGCTGTGTAAGTGAGTGGATGAGGTGTTTAGTTGGGGTGGATGGCGGAGGAGGGCTGTGTAAGTGAGTGGATGAGAGGTTTAGTTAGGGTGGATGAGGTGTTTAGTTGGGGTGGATGAGGTGTTTAGTTGGGGTGGATGGATGGCGGAGGAGGGCTGTGTAAGTGGGTGAATGAGGTGTTTAGTTGGGGTGGATGAGGTGGTGTTTAGTTGGGGTGGATGGCGGAGGAGGGCTGTGTAAGTGGGTGGATGAGGTGTTTAGTTGGAGTGGATGAGGTGTTTAGTTGGGGTGGATGGATGGCGGAGGAGGGCTGTGTGTAAGTGAGTGGATGAGGCGTTTAGTTGGGGTGGATGGCGAAGGAGGGCTGTGTAAGTGGGTGGATGAGGTGCTTAGTTGGAGTGGATGAGATGTTTAGTTGGGGTGGATGGCGGAGGAGGGCTGTGTAAGTGAGTGGATGAGGTGTTTAGTTGGGGTTGATGGCGGAGGAGGGCTGTGTAAGTGAGTGGATGAGGTGTTTAGTTGGGGTGGATGGCGGAGGAGGGCTGTGTAAGTGAGTGGATGAGAGGTTTAGTTAGGGTGGATGAGGTGTTTAGTTGGGGTGGATGAGGTGTTTAGTTGGGGTGGATGGCGGAGGAGGGCTGTGTAAGTGGGTGAATGAGGTGTTTAGTTGGGGTGGATGAGGTGTTTAGTTGGGGTGGATGGCGGAGGAGGGCTGTGTAAGTGGGTGGATGAGGTGTTTAGTTGGAGTGGATGAGGTGTTTAGTTGGGGTGGATGGCGGAGGAGGGCTGTGTAAGTGAGTGGATGAGGCGTTTAGTTGGGGTGGATGGCGAAGGAGGGCTGTGTAAGTGGGTGGATGAGGTGCTTAGTTGGAGTGGATGAGATGTTTAGTTGGGGTGGATGGCGGAGGAGGGCTGTGTAAGTGAGTGGATGAGGTGTTTAGTTGGGGTTGATGGCGGAGGAGGGCTGTGTAAGTGAGTGAGTGGATGAGGTGTTTAGTGGGGTGATGGTGGATGGGGGAGGAGGGCTGGTGAGGTGTTTAGTTGGGGTGGATGAGGAGGGGGCTGTGTAAGTGAGTGGATGAGGTTTTTAGTTAGGGTGGATGAGGTGTTTAGTTGGGGTGGATGAGGTGTTTAGTTGGGGGGGTGGATGGCGGAGGAGGGCTGTGTAAGTGGGTGAATGAGGTGTTTAGTTGGGGTGGATGAGGTGTTTAGTTGGGGTGGATGGCGGAGGAGGGCTGTGTAAGTGGGTGGATGAGGTGTTTAGTTGGAGTGGATGAGGTGTTTAGTTGGGGTGGATGGCGGAGGAGGGCTGTGTAAGTGAGTGGATGAGGCGTTTAGTTGGGGTGGATGGCGAAGGAGGGCTGTGTAAGTGGGTGGATGAGGTGCTTAGTTGGAGTGGATGAGATGTTTAGTTGGGGTGGATGGCGGAGGAGGGCTGTGTAAGTGGGTGGATGAGAGGTTTAGTTAGGGTGGATGAGGTGTTTAGTTTGGGTGGATGAGGGCTTTGTAATTGGGTGGAGGTGGTATTTAGTTGGGGTGGATGAGGTGACTAGTTGGGGTGGATGACAGGTGAAGGCGGTGTTGGTAGGTGAGGTCGGTGTAGGGTCTGCTCAGATGCCATGTGTAACCAGTCTGCCATGAGCCGCCAGAGCACGCCCCGCGAGAGGCATGGGCCTTTCCATCATGTCTTAGCTTACATTGACCCCCCAGGTCAAGATGTATGTGTGTGTATGGCGCCCTTCATGATTTGACGTGGACGCACGGAGGTCAGCTTCATCGCGCAGCTCGGGTCATCCCAGTACAGCGCCTGCATGCTGCATATAAACATGAAGAAAAAGGGTCGAAGTTGTCAGCGAGCCGATGTGTAAATTGCTATGGTTATCTGCGATAGCATCCTCTATACATGAAGAAAGGAAGGGTGCTCCTCAGGTCATTACTGGCCTTTACTCTGCATAAGTCATCACTAGTCTCGGTGTGTAATTCTGTCCGAAAAGCTCTTATTCCCTGGTAGGTTTCATCATGGGTATTAGCGGAGTAGCGAGTTCAAACGTCCGCCTTCTTGGGGATGACGGATGTCTGTGTGTGTCCGGCGTGTTGTCATCGCCCGACTTGCTGGGGATGTTACTCGGGATGACGGATGTCTGTGTGTGTCCGGCGTGTTGTCATCGCCCGACTTGCTGGGGATGTTACTCGGGAAGACGGATGTCTGTGAGTGTCCGGCGTGTTGTCGTATCCTGCTGACTCAGCACGATGATCAGATAAGCATGGCATTCTGGGGGAAGCTGTATCAAACATAAGTCCTTCATACAGGTCGCCCTTATCGGCTGCTATCATAGGCGAGACGAGAATTAGCATCCGGGTTGAAATGGCGTGGAGGTGGTTGGTCAGTCGTTGTTGTTATGAATGAGGGCCTCCAGTGGTCATGTTTATTATGGTCCGACCCACACTCATCGGCAGCTGTCTTCAACAAGCACAGGCGTCCATCACACACATGCTGATTAGTAGCGAGTCGCCGATAAGCCGCTTGCTCTAATTACCTGTTTGCCTGCTTCTGGATGCTGCTGCTGCTGCCGGCGGCGGGTTTGGCTGGCACCCAACTTGCTCGGTACGCCAGTGCCATGGCTGAAGGTTGTGAAGGTGGCGTTTACGTGTTGCGTTTTGCTGCCTCAATGACACCTACGTTCTCGTATTTCACTAGTCCCATTCCTACACAACACCGCACGCTGAACCAGCAGGCGCCCGTCACCAGACCCCGTTATTGGCTGCTACCACGCCCGCCCCACACAGCAGACATGACAGGGCAGGGCAGGGCGCCAGCCAGCGGGGATGTCCTGCAAGGTCAGCCAGCAGCCCATATGTCATGCATGATAACGTATGGTTCACCAGCAGCAGCAGCGGCGGCAGCATAGCGACATAATGACCATGCGTGTGTATGATATTGGTGTTAGAGGGATCACGCCTGGTGTTATTGGTTCAATCCAGATCAAACATCTCCCGCACCAGCCGTGCATCTGTTTATACGAGGCCCGAATTAAGACGTGCTGTGTGCAGGCTGTAATAACGTGACAGGCACGTAATGACAGCCAGATGTACTCCACCAAGCACTATCATCGTCACCATTAAACCACCAGTGGTTCGCTGACAACCTGCCTTACAAACTGCACCCAGTCACCTCACTTGGGGCCTGCCTCTTTGCATCCTTTCTTTAGTGCTATAATACACCTTCCGCCTTGTCTTCCCTCTCTCCATCACTCGCGATGACCCGCTTCCATACACCGCTATTCCCCTACTCGCCCACTGACTTCTCGGCTTTTTTACTGTTTCTCACGGTTTCACGTGACTCGAAATTCGATTTGCCTAGCTGGTTATCAAGATTTTGATTTTGCTTCAAGTACTGGAATGTTTACCTTCTCATGCCCGTTTCCTCCCGCCTTCTCGCGCAGAAAACTCTGAAAAAAGCCGAAAATTTATGGTTCTTGGAAATTCTCCATCGGGATGGACAGGTCCCATCGGTAATTGAAGTGAACGGTCGGCTATGTGGTCTTTGCCTTTGCTGCTATAAGAGTTATTTCCTGACACTTGGTGTTGCCGCCACCCACCCTGACCCCGTCGCGTCACCCCCTACCATCCCCTCCCCCGACAACTCTCGTCATAGGGGGGATTTGGTAACTTCTTCATACTGAAATTAAGTCAGGTACCCAATAATGGCGGTGTCTACTAATTGTACAGGTAAAGAGGCTTGTGAATGTTAAAGTAGGTGGAGGAAAATGTGGGTGGGAGAAGGAAGAATATCTCGCCATTGACTAAAGCGCGACATGAAGTAGGTTGTAGCTGGCGCCACCGCCCGGGCCATCCCCCACTTGACACGCACCGCTCGTGCGTCTCACTAACAGCGGATGCGAGTGTGTTGCCATGGCGACGGGTGTGTGTGTGTTTGGACAAGACATGGCAAGCAAGATAAAGTCGACTATTTGGTGGTAAGGAAGACATAAAACTATGTAGGCTGTGGACCAGCGGGGATGTCAAGCACTGGTCGGGCTGATTTGGGGCAGCTTGTGCTGTCTTTGCATATAGCTCGCTACCTGCTGGCATCCGAGTAATGGCCTCAGGCGTGGTGAGCTGGCTGTGGAAGCTGGCTGCTGCTATGAGGAGATGTTATGTCATGTGCGCTATGGGTCGCTTGGTGTCGATGCCTCATGTCCTGTTTATATGACGCTCTTCCATGAAGATTTATCAACAAAGCGCCTGATGTATGGTGGACTGCAAATGAGCTGGTGGATACGGGCGTGTGTTGTTGTGGTGACCGCCAGTCAGCCTGGTCTTTGTTACGCTGTCTGTTTACCTGTGGAAGTCGCGTATGGTGCCCATCCGCTGAAGGCGATCTGTTCCGGGCGTTATGATGCAGTTTGACCATTATGATAAGCGGGATAAGTATCAACAAAACCTGGTTGGTCAGATATCGCGCTGCTTCGTACATTCACCGCCTTGGCGTGGTCGGTGCGGGGGCCAGTTAGCTAGATACACTTATTTCCGATTATTAAGCACACATGCGTTTGCGCTTAGTATTTATGATTCCATCATCAAGCTCGAATGCAGTACAGTAACATATAGCCGTGCATGACGTCTTATTGGTATATATTTATATTACCGTCGTGCGCGGTTAAGTAACATATAGATGTATACTCTCACAGACACACACGCACATACACCCAGGGCTCCTCTTGTGATGATAACATGATACGAGTCTTGTTGAGCGAGTCATGTTGCCAGCGACAGACTGGCGCGGCCGTGACGCTATCAGATTCCACCCCCGCGTCCACGTGTCATCACATGGCTTCGTGCATGTAGCCAGCTTGGTGTGGCTGCCTTGGAGGCTGCAACTCGAGCTGTGTTTAGCGATTGTTGTAATATCTGAGACGATGTCTTGTTTTGATAATCAAGCGCCTTGAGGGGTTGTTTGGTTACGAAATCTCCCGAATAGTTGGCGAGTCTATCGCTCATGTCGATGGATATGCCATCTTTAATCCTGCAATCAACTGGCCGTTATATCGCTGGCATTGAACAAAAAATGTGTTATCAACTAGCATCGTCTTATTTGAGACAGTTAAGTTGGTGAATAAACCACCCCACACGATGGGGGTGGGGGGTTGTTAGTGGCATACCTGGGAGCTGTACCGTGGCCGGCTTATAAGACCCCAGCCAGGTGCGAGAAGACGGGAGATGTAGCGGCTCGTGAACATCTCGTAACTTTCATTGTTAGGTCGTTTCAATGCTGGTTTGATCGACTCTGCATATGCTGTAATTGTTGTAGTACGTACGTAATGGAGGCAGCAGTCGCGGTTCTGTGTTGTTCTACTGACGTGGGCAATTTGTGAATTTCTATAGTTAGGCTGGGCTGCGAAAAAATGTACGTCTGGAAAGGTCTTTATGATTCCGCTTGTGTAGCTTAGTGATTGTTGGTGATAAACTGACATGGAGAGTACAAATAAACAGTGTCTGAAATTGTCATCAATACTTGGGAGGCATAGGTATAGGTATAGCGAGCAATGAAGGAGTGGGGAGCGTTTGTGCTGGATTGTTAGCCTCGTATCGTCTCGTCGTTCTGAGCTGCCGACTTCACAGTTGTGGTTGCCATGCGCGTAGTTATAACGAGACTGTCTTCTCAGCTGTGTGATGGTCCAGTGCTAATGAGCTGCCATGCTCCACTGCGTGCGTCCGTGTGATTTGAGCGTATCCCGAACGAGAACTCAACGTTCTTGTTGAATTTTGTGATGGGTCTTGAATTGTTTAAAAGTTCGCTATCAAATTGTCACGGAATCGCGTATGTATAGTGACTCTCCATCATCAAGGGACTTCCATTGGCACCTTAGCGCGTCAACTAATTAACAGTCAAGGTAGCGGTTAGCATTCTCCGAAATAACGTCCTCAATATACTGTGGTTAATGTGACGTTGCGTAGAGCTGATTATGACCGTTCCATATGTGTGTGTGTTGCCAGGTGGAGAGAAAGCCGTCGCTACAGTCTGGCCCTCCGCATTCACACCAACCACATTCCTACCTATCGTCACCTCACCTGACGTCAGTATCCAATTGAGTCCACCTGTCAATGACCTGGTAGCGCGGGCAGCCTCCCTGTCAACACTTCCCGCCAAGCAACAGCTCGACCCAGAGGCTATCAACTTTATCCACCGTATCTACTGCCGGGAGTGTCAGAAGATGGAGGAAGACAAACAGCAGCAGCAGCATCCCGGCGAGCAGACTGCTGGCGTGAGCGAACTGACCAGTACGGGCGACTCATCCTCCCCGTCCTCGTCCATGTCACCCCCGGCCAGCTGCCCTGCCCCGCTGGCACCCAACTCACCCATATCACCCCTCACGTCCGTAGAGGAACAGTCCCTACAACAGGCCATGGACATCAATAAAGAGTGTAAGTATTTGCCCTGGAACGTCTGCTTTAAGCATAGCAACCTTACTGTTTCTTATTTTATGTACCTGTACAAGTGTAAATTGTAACTTCGATGTAGCAGACGATTTGATTACAGTGACCTTTAGGTAGCATTCCAGTAGGATAGGTGTCGCTCTTATGACAAGTATTAACAGGCTGGATTGTGGGAAGACCAGAGAGGTGTGGGTAGCTGACTGATGAAGAAGTAGGTTAATAAAGGAGTCATAACTCGGGCAGGCTGATTGCCTGCTGTGTCTTAATGTCGCCTGACTCTCGGCTGCTGCTGCCGCTGGTGATGATGAGTAGGTGTATAGAGGTGTAGGCTGGTGAGCTATGATTTCTCTGTTTACCTTGGCGCCTTGATGGTGCGTTAACTGGCCATCAGCACGTCTCAGTCTCACTTAGTCTGGCCTCCACAGCCCTATAATGGCCTGTTGCCTCGCCCTCCTCACCTCTCATACCTGAAGGCGTGCCTCTCAAGTAGGATAGGTGATGCAGCCACATGAAGTACAATGACCCTCCAAGAGCCCTCTTATGCATCCATGCCACAATATTATCTGCAAACCCTTACTCTTGCCACTCCTCATCCTCTCCTCACTCTCAGCCCACCCAACCCCCTCCACTTCACCTTCATTTATATATATATATATATATATAGATAGATATAGATAGAGATATATATATATATATAGAGAGATATATATATATATATATATAGAGATATATATATATATATAGGGAGACATACAATATACATATAATATATATATATATATATATATAAAAATATATATTATATATATATATATATCTATAATATATATATATAGAATATATGATTATATATATATATATATATATATATATATATATATATATATATATATATATATATATATATATATATATATATATATATATATATATATTATATGTGTGTGTGTGTGTGTGTATGTAAGCACCAGGATGTAGTAATGATACAAGTTGTGTGCTCAGTCCACAACCAGGCACTGTACCCATGTCCACACATGCCTCTCCTTCTTGGTCGACCATTTGCTCGATCGCCCCATCCATTACATCCTGAAGAGAAATGCGGCTTTTGAAGATCCGGCCTAATGATCCAACTATGATGTACACTAGATGAGCGTGTTAACTTTTTCCTCTGCAATAGCATCCGTGTAGCTATATACATGACTTAGGCATGTTCCCCTGTTCATGTTAAGTGTTTCCCCTGCGTGCACCGTGACACCGGTCATCAGACCAGGATGTATGTGGATGGAGGCATAAAGGCACGATAGGACCCGATGTGACTGCTGACCAGACGTCTCGTGTACATGAGATGGATATAGAAATAGACGTTGTGTTGGTGATAATGGTGGATTTAGAGTTTGCTACAATGTGGACGTAGAGTTAGCGCAGTGTGGACGTAGAGTTAGCGCAGTGTGGACGTAGAGTTAGCGCAGTGTGGACGTTGAGTCAGCGCAGTGTGGACATTGAGTCAGCGCAGGGCTGAGTTAGAGTTGTCGCAGTGTGGATGTAGAACTGGCGTTGTGTTGACGTAAACGTGACCCAGTGTGGACGAATGGGGACATAGAGTCGGAGCAGGGACGCATCAGGGCAAAGAGTGAGCGTAAAATGGGCGTTTGCCTGAGGTGGACGTAGTGTTGAGACCATGTTACTCCCGCTGATGACCTGTGATTCTTTTCCAGCCCTCAAGAGAAAGCTACTCATGCGTCGGTCTGTCAGCGAACTGCGCGAGCAGGGAATCTACCCGCGTGAGTCTCTTCCACTCTCTCTCTCTCTCTATAATATCACTAGTGTGATAAGCACGATCGAATACAATGCTTAATGATAAGCCCTTGTGTGTGACCACATGTGAGGGTGTATATTTATCATGTATCGTTCCATATTCGCCTGTCTTTTATTGCCTACGACGTATATATATCTGATTGATAGTGTGGGGTCATATACAACCAAGGCGTACATGCCATCCGCAGGCTTATTACGTCAATACTAACACACGGCTCGTATTCTCACACCCTGGCATTAATAGACCATCACAATCAAAACTAGTCCTTAGTGGTATGCCAATGGCCTGTTGGTATTCTGCGAAAGCTCTGTAGCTTTTAAGTGAAAACACGCCTGGGCTGTAAAAAAAAATGGCATTTTAGAAGCCGGTAGATTTTTTGGGCGGTAATGCATCTTCTCCCAGAAAACCGCGCGGTCCACGCAGGCTTTTTACTACAAGACCACTGGTCTCGTTCATCAAACTCCCTCCAGCTACGGACTGTGGGGCCCAGGAGAATATCTCCAGGTTTCGAAATAATAAGAGTTAAGGTGGGAAATTCTCGAGTTATGATAAATTGGTGGGATTTGCGTGAGCGGTATGGGGTGTGTCGAGGTAGCAACCCCCGTACCACCCGCGTCAGAGCTAACATCCACCACCTCCACCCCGCCCCGCGTACCCCATCAACTGGCCCATTCTAAAAAAAATTCCATTTGTTTTATGCAGCGTTGAAAACCCCTCCTGCCTTCGCTGAGCAGAGCAAACATCTCGAGCGTGCCAAGGTAAGTGTCGAGCAGACCCGTCCTCTGGCTCACCTGTTGTGTTGAAGAGGAGTTTGGGTTGGGTTTCCGTTAGGAGGTGGGGCGATGGATAGAGGGGCGGATTTAGTAGGAGGAGGAGGAGGAGGCGGCTGGAGCGAGAGGCCCATGGGCAGGGTGATGCTTGGCGGCAGATGGTGTTGATTTCTTCCATGTAGCCCGCTCTCGTTACCACCAGCATGTAGCCATGCTCCTACCTGTCCTTATCACTCCCCATTCACCTGTCTTACTTGTCACTCCGTTTGATTGGATTTCACTTTACCTTTCCACTACCCGATGATATGTTTTTCTGCATGTGTTCCGGACGCCGTGGCACAGTGACCTTGACCTTGGTCGCATGTTTGAGTGAGGCAGCCTCTTGACCTAGTTACGGTTGTCTTATCTGTTTGGTCAGCCCACGCATCTCTTACTTAACATGAATGTGCTTAGTGGAGGGAGACAACACTCGTTGCAATGGCCTGTGTTTACCTTCCACTGGCACATGTGTATATTAGCAAGTCATTGGTAAGCGCGATAAATAAATACACAGCGTTGCTTGGGGCATGTGGGATATCGTCTGACATGTGTTGATGCTACTGGGGCCCCCATCTTAATATCCCTCTTGCTCCCTCACACAGCATGGTCTACAAGAACTCACTTCCCCGTCCCATATAACCGGCACACTAAGCATGTATCATCATCATCTACGCATTTCCCTGCTACCCGACAAACGCACGTCTTCTTAGTGAACCTGATCAATGTTAAACCAACTTGACTCACTGCATGTAGTTTAGGTTCAACCAGCACATTTTGATACAGGTACACGTACACCTGGAATGCACCCCACCTGTTGGTTTGCTTCCTATACTGCGACTCATCTATACAGTGTTTGGTGATGGGATATCATCGTGGCATTTTGTGTAGGCGCCAACATCAATATTACAGTGATCCTGATGGATCCCATCGCCGCAAAGTGCCCCCCTTCACTTAAGTTCTCTAGAAATGTGGATGCATTGTGTATTTCCAATGTTGAGGAGAGGATGTATGGTGGGCGTTGGAATGTGAGGTCAGTAGGTGAGCCCTCCCCAGCCAACATACACACACATGGCCAGCCCTCCCTTGAAATATCCTCCTTCATCCCATGCTGCCGTACCCATTACTTGCCTCCTTCTGAATATTGTCTTGGGCTGTCATTGTGCAACTCTGTATATTCCTTGTCTGATCTGCCCGGTAAATGACCACTTAACCCTGCCGCTACACCTGGCCAGTCTGATGTTTGGTCTGGGTGATTAGAGGTGTGCCGAATACACACCCTGATTTCATAGCACCTGTCTCTGATTATCTATGTTTGCCCACCTGAAGGCCATGATGATGTTGACATGCTCACCTGACCCACTCACCTTCTGTGAGATGGTGTCGTCCTGTTGTGTTCTCTGGAATGGATGTTTTTCTGGGTTTTCTCTCTCGGTTACTCGCTGAGCTACAATGTTTTGCAAGGATCATGTTGATAGTTTCCATGGTAATCTACCTCATTCACAGCTACCTGTCTGTAACAGATTTGTGTATAACTTTTGTTTTCTTTACTTTTTATCCATCCAAAACGCTTTATTTTCATTTCTACAAATCTTGTTGTGCAGCTTGGCAGTTGTACATGTGGTTGCTTACCAACCCTGATTTCTCGTCAATAACAGATCACAGTTAATGCTTGGGTTGATTAAGGAGCATCTGGCTGTATGTATGTTTCACCTGTGATTGCAGACGGGAGATATCCTGAGCAAGAAGTTGCAGCAGCGACCTGATCGCCGCTCCCTTGTACAGCATCACATCCTTGAAGGTACTCACCAGACTCTTGTCACTGCTTACATGGAAACAATATGTCCCTAGATCATGCTTCATTGCTGTTTAATAGTCTTCATCAATTGCCGAGCGATGGCGACAGTATCGATATTAGTTTGTATCCAAACCACACCTTACAGAATGACGTCTTGTAACCTTGCTGGCTCTGCCTGTGTGTAGACTCCAATGCCAGCCCGTCCATCCAGGAGAGGCAGCGTATGCTGAAGAGAGCTCGTCTACAGGACAGTCTCAGCAACAGTCTAGCACACCGCCCCGGCCCGCTCGATCTCGTACAAGGCAATATTATACCCGTCGACAGTCAGCTACGCAATGCTATCAACGGTAATTCCACACTCAATCTTTAATTTCACCAACCATGTATTGTATGGGTCATTCTGCTAACATTAGTTAAATTTCTTAAGTCATTTGGGTTTATATATATATATATATATATATATATATATATATATATATATATATATATATATATATATATATATATATATATATATATATATATAGTTTAAGACTGAAAGAAGTGTGATTGATATGTTAGGGTGACATGGATTTGTTTTTGGTGTACAGATGGTCAGATTCCGTTTGTCACGGCAGAAGATGACTCTAGTGAAGATGAGGGAGATGTATCCAGTGATGGGGGTGTGTCGTCGCCTGGCAACAACACAGTGACAGAGAGCTCTGATGGTTGTTCGCTGCCCAGCACGTCCCCATCCCCGTCGCTTATTCCCATGCCTCCCGACATCACCCCGTTGCTGCAGCGACTCGGCCAGTCTCCCATCACCCTGCCAGGCTCCACATCGCCTCACAACTTCAACTTCTCGCAGCAGAAGACACCGGTGACCTTTACCGGCTCATCAGGGATACCTTCCAGCAACTCTTCAGGCTCGCTCTCGGGCCGCGTAGTGGTTCGTTCAGTAGTGGCTGCAGTGGTAGCAGTGGTAAGAACAACCTGAACCGCATCAAGAAGAACAAGAACAAAGCCAGCGCTAAGAGTAAAGTCATCAAGTTCCATGAATATAAGGGGCCGTCGTCTGCCAGCAAAATAGCGCCTACAAGCCCCTCTCCCACGCCCTC
This sequence comes from Urechis unicinctus, assembly GCA_034190875.2. Lineage (NCBI taxonomy): Eukaryota > Metazoa > Annelida > Polychaeta > Xenopneusta > Urechidae > Urechis > Urechis unicinctus. The sequence continues at coordinate 31,623,467 of CM067347.1, forward strand.
CCCCTCCACTGAGTTGACCATGGACCATCAGACGGCCTACAACATCCTTCTGCAGCAGCAGCAGCTCTTCCTGCAGCTGCAGCTCGAGTCTCAGCAGAAGAACCTGCCATTGACGACACAGCAGCTCTGTGCAGCGGCGCAGCAGTCCTCGTCGCTGACATCACCAGGGGCGTCTGGTCCTACCGGTCAAGTCACCGCCTCCGTATCCCCCCTCACATCACCCACACGCTTTGTGGCTAACCCCGTCAGCGGTAGTCTCATCAAAGCTCCTGTGGCGGTCAGTGGTCAGGCCATGAGTGTCCAGCAGATGGTGGTCACCTCTCCAGCTGGTCAGCCCACCACCAAGCCTCTTGCACTCGGTGGACAACCCATAATGATCAGCTCCATAAACGGACAGCCCATGACTATAGGCGGAAGGCCGGTGACATTTACTCAACAACCTGTGTCATTACGGACCAAATCTGTGACGGCTACAACTCCCCCTGCTCCAGTCATGGCTAAAGAGGCACCTGCATCAATGGTGAAAGCACCTGTGGTTATGTCCCCTGTGGTGAACTCTCTGGGTCAACCTAAGGGGGTGATGAATGCCATAGTGAAGGTGGAGCCCAAGTCAGTGAGTGAGGGTAAGAATGAAGGTATGCTGGTGGATGACATGATGAGACAAGCCCTTATTGCGGCTCCTACAATGACAGCCATTCCACCCCCTCCCCCACCACCTCCCATTCCTCACTCAGCCATGACTAAGCAGGATATCAAACCTACGATTGCCTTGGTGAGTCCACCTGATATCGAGAGTGTCCAGGTCGTGCTGACTGCCGGTAACAACAAAGCCACCGCCCCAACGATTGCCCTCACACCCACCGCCACGTCAGGCAAGTGTGTCACCATGACATCAGGCTCCACAGCAGCTAGCATCGCAGTACCGCCAGGCTTCAAAATCGTCAAGTTAGAAGAAATGAAAGTCAACGAACTCAAGGCCGAGTTAAAGAAGCGTAATTTGACGGTTTCCGGTCCCAAGCCTAATCTGATTGAAAGGTTGAAGCCACATCTTGGTGGGGACACTCTGCTTATATCTACAGCTAAGCCACCCAGCAAGGCTATCAACCCTCCTAAAGTGGGCAAGATAACTGGTGTAGCCAACCAGGTGGTGGCAGGGATGCCCCCGTCGGTGGCTCCCTCTGAGCTTGGTGATGATGCCATGAACCTGGGCAGTCCCCATGTCTCCCCAGACATCCCCTCTACAGCCTACCTCACCATGTGAAATGGATGTCATGTCTCCCCCGAATTCCGCCGTGTTGGCCGGGGAGGACAAAACGGAGGTTGCCATGGAGCTGAAGCAGCCGTCCAGACCCGCGTCTGCCATGCCTATGGATGTGGATCTCAATCAGGACATGCTAGGTATTGTTCCTCAGAAAGGTGTTACCTGCACTAAAACTGTCTCCCAGCCTGGTCAGTCCTCAACTCAGGTGATCACCATCCAGCCCCAATCAAATGCTGGTATCACTACACTGTCAGGCTCTGTCTACACAACGCTGCCCTCCATGTGTAATGGCATGCAGGTGCTTCCATCACAGATCACCCTCAGACCACCTGTCCAGGTTGCGCGGATATCACAAGCTTCCACGCTGCCCAAGAACCAGCGGACCTTTGTGGCGATGGCCAAGCCACAGCAGGCAGTCGTGGCCAAGCCACAGCAGGTAGTGCTGGCCAAGCCGCAGCAGGCAGTTGTGGCCAAGCCGCAGCAGACTGCCATTGTGAAGCCGCAGAAGCAGAATGTGGAGGTGCAGCCTGAGCCCCCAGACGGCAAGACTCCTCTGTGCCGAGTCCAGGCTCAGTCTCCTGCCAAGACGCACGTGAGCCTCACTCCAGTATCCTCGACCTCAATCATGGGCGTCCAGACCCCGGTGGTGTCGGTTGCCCCTGTGGGACAGCCACAGGTGATGTCACACGAGGAGCTCCTCTCTCAGCAGCGGCAACAGATCGCCCAGCTCGTCAACCAGCTACATATGTCTCAGCGCGAATTGATCGACAAGGAGCATGCATTACAGGAGAAGACCACCGAGCTGGTGGCCGCTCAGCGAGTCTACACCGAACAGGAGAAGCTCCGTATCCAGTGGGCACAGCTACAAGCGTTGTCAGCGGCCCAGGGCCTCAATGCTCAGCTGCTTGTCAATCCACCAGCCTTCACTCAGTTCAGGATCCTTAATACCCCTGCAGGAGACACAGCGGGGACACCAAGCAGTGCTACACTACCTGTTTTACCTGAAGTGAAGACGGAGCCTTCCTCAGAGCCTACCCCGATGCTTCAGTTCACCAGCTCACTACCCAACCATCCCAGCCAACCCTTCATCCTGACTCCTAAGCTACCTAGCAACCACCTGTTGGTGTCTCCATCTTCATCAACAACATCCTCACACACCACAGTCAACTCACCAGCCTTACCTACCGCCCAGAACAGTCTGCTAGCACCACACACCACCACAGTGTCTCCACAAACAACTCTCCTTACTTCTCAGCCTGGTATTGTCATTTCATCTACAGGTGGTCCACCTGTAAAAACTGTTCCACATTCACTGACAGGTGTTGTATCATCTTCTCCTGGCCTCATATCCCAGGCAGGTGTTGTTACCATTCAGCAAGGTGGCACCCCCACGCAGCCAGCAATGATGAACATTCAACAATGTATGATGTCCAATCAGACAAGTGTGGCTACCAGTCAGGCAGGTGTCGTGGCCATTCCACCTGGACAGATGGCCATCCAGCCTGGTATGCTCTCAGGACACCCGGCTATCATGAACTCTCATGCCAATGTGATGACCTCTCAATCTGGTGTCTTGTTCTCCATGCCTGCAGGATTAATGGCCTCCCAAGCAGGTATGATGAGCTCACAGACAGGTGTGATGAGCTCACAGACAGGTGTGTTGAGCTCACAGGCAGGTGTGTTGAGCTCTCAGGCAGATGTGGTGAGCTCACAGGCAGGTGTCATGAGCTCTCAGTCCAGTGCCATGGTTTCACAAGCAGGTGTCATGGCTTCTCAGCTGGGTGTGACAGTTTCTCATTCAGGTATGATGATGATGGCCAGCTCAGGTGTGACCACAGCTGGCAGTAGCTCCCAGCCGGCTGTATTTGCCTCCAGCTCATCACCCTTTGCCTCACCTTCTGCTCCACCAATAGTGTGCACCAGGTATGCTATGATTCATCTAATATTTCATGACGTCATTCTGTTGATAGCTCTGCTGCACTCCTATACTGCTCTCTGTGGTGATCCAGTATGCACTCCCATTCCCAATCTCACCCTATAAGCCCACATAACAGAAGCTTTCATGTGGAGTTGCCGAGTGGATACAGACATGGTGTAATGCTCTTGTGTTTTCCTGTGATCAGGTCGTCATCAGTACCTGGTTCTCCTGTACCTGATGATACAGAGGCCCAGATGAGCCAGCTTCATCGTTCAGCCACCACCCCGGGTCTACATACATCCATAGATCTCCCTAACTCACTCAACACATCCTCCTTCAAAGCTCCACCCAACTACCAAGAGGCTGTCAAAAACAAGCAGGTACCACTGCCGGCTTTCATCTCCTCTTTGATCATCCCTCTGTGATATGTTCTCTATGTGTGCGTGGTGTGATGGTTGTTATTCATGCCATGTGCTGCGTCGACCTGGTGATTATGATGTATGGTGGTGTATCAATAATTGACTGCCTCTTCTAGCTGTGTGTACTGACTGTATGTATGGTGGTGTATCAATAATCGACTGCCTCTTCTAGCGGTGTGTACTGACTGTATGTATGGTGGTGTATCAATAATCGACTGCCTCTTCTAGCTGTGTGTACTGACTGTATGTATGGTGGTGTATCAATAATCGACTGCCTCTTCTAGCTGTGTGTACTGACTGTATCTATGGTGGTGTATCAATAATCGACTGCCTCTTCTAGCTGTGTGTACTGACTGTATGTATGTGTGCTGTGATGTAGAACCTCTTACAGACCCATACGGACAACCTGATCAGCCTGGCCACCAAGAACAACTCCATACTTAAGAGCTCCGTCATGGATGACGTCCTCGAAATACTGATACGCAGCGGAGGTATGTAACACAGTGTCACCTCGACCTTATGTCCTTGACCTATAGTTCTCGTCTCTGTCTGTTAGAATCTCTGGAAGCTGATTCCTGACTCTATATCTGATTAGCTCTGTTGTTGGCATATAAAACAGTTTGGTAAACTGTGCAGGTGATCAAATGAAGTGATGCTATAGATTGATCAGCCTTTGTTGTCTTCCGTTTCAGAGCTTCCTCCAGATGCGGCCCAGGAACCACCGCCCGCTCCCAAATCCACAGCCAATCACACACTGCCTACAAGTCATGTGACTACCACCTGTGGCAAAAATAAGACTGTTTCAGTGACATCCAATGGACTGGGGACTGTTATGGGAGGTGATTATGTGATTGTCCCCAATGGTGTTCTGACCTCACTGGAGTCTAGTGGGACCACCCCTACCTGTGTTGCTGCGGTGACAGCCACCGTCCAGCAGCAGCAGCCGGGCACCTCACCATCTCCTCTGCCTTCTGCGCTTGTCCCAAACACTGACTTTGCCCAGAACACGGCCTCTCCAGACCTCTCCTACATTGACCAGCTGTCTTCCTCATTCTCTCCATTCATCGCCATGGATTGGGATGACGATGGAAACTTGTCTGAAAATTTCCTCGAGCCATCACAAACACACGTATGTGCAAGCTCAATGAAAGACGTGAAGCCCGAGCAGGCTGATTCAGTGGACCTGTCTAATATGGACTTCTTATCATCCCACTCTGACCTGACCTCCGACCCCGGCTTGTCCACCCCCAGGCCAGAGAACTCTCTCGGTGATATTGGCCTCAACATGCTTGGCATTTCAGACTGTGATTTGTCAGAGGATGCCAACGGTATCACTATGGATTGGCTGGATGCTATCATGCCCCAAACATCACAAACACCCTCTGTATCCACGACCACCACACCCTCTTTCTCATCCGACCCTATACTGACCCCCAAACCACTGGATGTCCTTGACCTTTTCAACATGGATGAGTCTGACCTGTATCTTCCATCAGAACTTGGGGTGGGCAGTTTTGAGAAAGCCATGGAGACTGCGGCATCCTCCTCGTCATAGTGGCAGGCTGTGGCCTCGCTGGACATTCACGGGCAAGTGCAATACTAGTGGTGTAGCCTGGCATCGTTACCGAGCACTTGCTGCCTGAGAAGATGGTGTGTGTGGTGTCGGTATGTTTCCATCACAACATGCCAATCAGGAAACTTCACACAACTGGCATTGACATCTGCGGATGTTAGTAACATCTCCTGGTCAAGAGATCTCATCAGGGAGTAGAACATCTGGTTACAGCTGGGCATCTGGTTACAGCTGGACATCTGGTTGCAGCCGGGCTCCAGGCAGCTAACAACTAATACACGTCGACCAAGACAATGGCTAATTATCATGCCGTGATTAACCTCAATATCTTGCATTATCACTCCCCTGTAATACCTTTACAGATGATTTGAGGAAGCCTACTCATAATATTTCATTACTCTATCAAGGTGGTTTGTTCAAATATTGACTACGGTCACAATATTTAAGCATACAACTATTTTTTAGGTGTGAGTATGTTGTTGAATTATTTACTGAAAGGTCTCACTCCACAGAAAACTGGGCCAACAAAATCTCTTGGTAGATTTTGACTATTTCTTTAAGGGGGAGGGAGAATGAAACCTGGTTTGCTTTATGTATTAAATGGGATGTTGGGATAGGTGCAGAGTATGTCAGCATGTGGAGCAAAACCAATCCTGCTCAAAACAGTGGTAATATATGTGTGTGTGTGTGTCGTATGTCGCATAAGTCACAAGGTAAAACCTCAAATGAGATGTGTATTGAAGAGGTGAGGTAGATGTCACAAATCAGAGTGACCAGAAAACCATTCCCAAGTGAATGAGAAGTAACGAGTAGAAGAAGTAGTTTAGCGTTTAGGATGTTATGGTCTTCATGACGACGGCGACATTTTGTTTTCTTGGTGGCCACATTTTATTCCCATGTGTGAATTCCATCTGATCACCATTCCACGTCTCTAGCATCCCTTGTGAGGCAGACAGCCTATCGCTAGGTCATTTCTCCTAACCCCTTCACCCCAGTGTCGGCATCAATAGGTCATGAATCTCAAGGTCGTGGTGGGTGGAGGTCATGTCATGTGTTGTTTCCTTCTGGTAAATGTCTTCCAATGGGTCCTGGTCAGGAGTAGGCGTCATCTGAAGAATGGTCTTGTTAAAGTGACAGGTTGATTGTAACGTGTAGGGTGCCTTTTCATGACAGTATCCTGCTCTAGTTGCATACAGACTCCTGTGACCTATGACCATGGTGGATGCGCTGTCTCTCCCCATCTCTGTCGACCATCACCCGGGATCGACCCGTGATCGACTCGTTCTCTGTTACTCTTTATTAACCCCTTTGCTCTTTTTGCTCCCTGTTCAATTGCTTGGCTCTTGCGTTTACTAGTGACTCTTTTGGCTAATCGCGTTACTTGGATGCACATCTATGTTGGGAGAAAAGGATGCTAGACTGTAATAGATAATTGCTCATTTGTCTAGTGTGTATGCTGAAAATTGTGGTCATGTTCTGACCCTATTTCAACCGACCTTGTTAGGGTCATCACAAGCCTACAGTTGTGACCTTGACATTTGAAGGCTTGTCCTACACCTCAATTGGGGCCACAACCTAATTAGTTAATTAAGAACTATATACTGTATCAAGACTATCTCACACAAACATAGATACATACATACATTCATACCCTAGGACTCGCATGGTTTTGACAGCTTAACACACCTGGACAAGAAAGGTAACATTCCACTTGTACTGACTCAGTTTCTTGGTTTGCAAGTCCCCTTGAACTCGTTCCAATGACATAAAAACTGAAATGAATTCCATAAAGCTGGCCCTGAAGACCGACATGCGCGGCTGCCCATTGAGGTCACCGCCTGCTGATTCAGCATATTTATTGTGTTGTTGTGTGTTTTAAGGCTTTGCATGCTGTTTCAATTCCAAGTTCCTTTGTTGCTGGATATATAGTTTGTTAACAACAAAAAAAAGTTATTATTTGTGTGTTACAAACATTAACCGTGTTTCTTTTATCAGATATATATCTATATATATTTTAATGGCAGTTTAGTTAGTTTTGCCCCATGCACTTGCACTTCCCAATGTGCTTACCATTGCGAGGTTTGAAGTTATGCAATGGATACCCAGAAGTTGGAATTCACCACAGACGGTAGAAGCCTACGTCCATAATGAGTATGGTTTGTGTGCCTCATGTTATGTGGCTGTTTCACAACCACCATCTAACTTGGACCTAGCCAGAGACAGGTCTTTTTGATAAATGCATGTGGTTTTTTCTTTTCATCAAATCATTTATCTGTATCTTTGTGTTTGTCAGAAGAAAGTCATCTTCTCTTTGCTCCTATTTTCACCAAAGTACATGTGTGGTTGGTTACCACTAATGTCCAGTATAACATCTGGCAAGGACTGGTCATATTCAATAGGAGTTTCCGCGAGGTGGCAGCATTGTTATTTGTGGGAGAACAGAATAACAAAACAGATGACACGACACCTTGTGGCTGCTGTAAGACGATGCGGGGTGGGAGGTTGAGGAGTCCTTGGGTCTTTAGTTGCTGTTGCTAACGAGCTGTGCATATTGCTTGCCTTGAGGTCTCATTTAGCTGCCTGTGTTACGCGCCTTGCTTCGTCATTGTGTTGCTAGTTTAGTGAGGAATCAACAGGCCGCGACGAGTTTTCTTTAAAACGCTGTTCTACTGAATAATGAGTTCTCCATACCATGTGCTGACTGAACCACACGTGGTATTCTTTACTTAATCCGCTACTTAAATCGCACTACCCTCACACTGTAGTCCATGTGTTGTGGGTTGACTGAGTTTGATGGCCTGATGTGATGCTATTATGGCGCTTGTTTTGCACAGTTCAATGTTTCTGCTGTGTACGGACTGTTTTCATCTTGCATGAAGTATTATTGTTGAAATCGAATGTCCGTTTCTCAATTTTTGACACGTCTTATGTCATTGATCGAAGAATTCCTTAACCAGTCCAACATGAAACAGTGGTGCTTAATTTATCACTCATGACAAGAGCATTTGATATGTTGTAATCCTTTCTTGTGATGACTTTAACAATTGTGGAATATATGTGCAGTTCTTGACTAGACTGATAGGACTTGAATAACAATCTCCTGCAAGGTATTTCTATTCCTGATTGTGGTGCCAACTCTTTCTACCGACTAGATATATGTGACCCCATGTTGATTGTATGTATAGAATGATCTACGGAGACCGTGTACGTATGTAGTGTACTGTCTAAAGTCATATTATATCTTGCACAAATTGTTGGTGTGAATAGACATGCAAGTAAACACGCTTCATGCTGAGGTGGGTCTTCGTCATGTTTGGTGTTCCATACAATACACGTGTTTGTGACCATTCACGCATGTAAACACGAGCATACATTAGTCATTAAAATGGCACTATAAAGTTAAATAGTGGGTTGACATATTGCGTCTGAGTTATCCCACATGTTATCTCCATTATTATCATCGTAAGCATCGTAAGGAAATTGAACTTCTACCTTATCGGGTTAATGCTCCTGTTATGCGATTAATTCTGCTAGATTCAGCCGACACAAATGGTCTACGTTCAGTCGTGTCCCATAACCGCCTCATTCAACTTTGATAAAGACCAATATTTCCACGACACGTTTCACAAGGCCGCTCGACTGTAAAATACTCGGTTTATCTACATGAGGTGTTTATGGCGTTTCGCGTGGTCAATATCACAGAGACGCGATTCATTCAAAATAACTAAATGTTATTTCGCGATCACATCGTGTTTTGTCTTATCCATTCGTCATCCTATGTGCTACTAAACCACTCTCGACTTCGACCTACAAGCTTCACTCGGTAATACATTTTCAAATTATTTGCCTTTATAACTATCTCGTAATGAATAGTTCAGTTAGGCCGCAAATCGAGACATTAGGAACCAATCTTGTTTACTAGACCGCTTTTCTGTTTCTACTCAAGCATGCGAGGTGAGTCATAAGAAAATGCACATTTAACGCTTGTTGTTGTAACCAGGGCAGACTACTTCGTTTGCAGTTGTTTCAAGTTGTTTACGCCCAAGTGAACAGCTTATTTAAGATGCGAGATTGTTTGGCCTGGCGGGGAAAACCATTGATGTTATGGCCAAGTCGGCCTGATATAAATGACTCATCGTCGGCCTATGCCATGTTAATCCGTGTATTCACTGTCATAATATTTACCAGAATGCGTTACTCATTTGGAAACCTACGCTACTCATTATACTTAAATCAGAAGTGTTTTCAATGAGACGGAACACTCAGATAGTTCTTTTTCATTCGTGAAAGGGCAATTATTCTTGAAATAGGAGTTAAAGTGGATAATATAAGAGTCGGTCAAATAGCTATGAATCCACATACACTCAAAATCGGTTACGATATTTGTGGTTGGTCTAATAGGCTGCGAGCATGATGCCTAACAACTGTGTTGGAGTCGTAATTTTGGTAATGCTCGAGATGTTGAACTGCGACTACAAGTGACGCTATTTGGAAATTATATGGTTAGAGCAGCCTGCTTGAAGATGTTGTTAGAAGTAGCTTGCCTTTCTCACTTTTGTAGCATATTAATGCCTTGTCAATGGATGAACTTGACGAGAGAAGAGTATTATTTGTCAGGGCCAAATCCCGGGAATTATACAACCCCCAAATCAAGGTTTCATTGTCCGTCTTATATATTCCATGCATCAGCTCAATTGGTTTAATCTTACAGTGCCCAATTCATGGAAGATGTGCAGTTAATGATAGTTGATCTCGCTGTTTGGTGGGGTGGTAATGCACGTATCTCGTTATATGACGTTGGGAACCACACACGCGCACTGGAGAGGTGGAAGTTTTGGAATGCCGGGCACATTTGAATGGACCACTTGAGGAATCGTGACATCATCGGATGAGAAGTATTAGAGTATTCTGAACACATCCAGAAGGTAATATATCACCAGCCAATCGGAACGGGGCCGGTGATGCGTTCGTCAGCAACTGCTGGAACCTGTGAAGATCATAACGCATCAACACACCGGGGGGGGGGGGTGAAACCATCAGACAAATACAGCGAATCATAGTATTAGCATAATCATACGCTCTCGATGAACATTCACAGAGCATTACCAGAAATGATAATGAATTCCTGGCCCACCAAAAAACCCTAAATCCACATGTGTTGGTATGGGTGTTCAAGTAGGGTTGAAGAGTGTGAGAATCCATTCTAGGTAACGCGCCACTCACTATACCTGTAGATGTGAGGCATAAAAACAAGCCAACACTATCTCACGCGGTCTTGATATCTTAGTGTTGGCATTAGTTGTGTCAACTGACATCCATTGAGTAATAAACAAATTGAAGTGCCTGATTTTCGTTACTTTCATGTAGAATTCACAAAGCTGTCGTTTTCTCAATATGCTGGGCTGGGTGGGGGATTCCAAGTATTCCGAGTTGAGGGTGGGTAACTTTGAGTAGAGTCTCCATGTCAGCAGGTTTTTTCTGCAATGCATTTAATGTGTGATATTTGGTCAAGAGTGGAATTGCATAATTGTTCACATAGGCCACACTTTGATTACATCTATATGTACTTTAAAGTGATACTCAACCCAACTGAACGTGGTTATAATGTCATGAACTTCACTCATTTATTGAAAATTTCCGGTCTTTATGAACGCTTGTTACGGGGCTGATTTCATAATCGCCGCCATTTTTTGTGGTGTGACGTCACAGGCGCAAACAGCGCCAGCAAGCGGTCACGTTTTTTTTACTGGCAGTGCGTTGTCGATGAGCAACTCGTTTTGCGCGCGTCAAGAATATGGCTTTTTTATGCATTACGTTGCGGTTTGAAAGTGGAAAACTTCCGCCTTGCCAATTCGAGCATCATCACTGACATTTGAATAGCATGGCAACAAGTTACTTCGTTGGCATCACCAATAAAAAAAAATCGTGAGCATGATATACATGTGTCTTGTAAGTGCACGATATATCCATTATAAACTAAACCTTGTCCAGGACAACAATATATGCAATAGAATTGATTAGCCATTGATTAACATATAAGGGCGATTTTTTGTCACAATCAGCTTTTGGTAGTCATAGGTGTAAAGTGAGTTCCATAGATAAAAGAAAGTGGAAGACTTGAAATATCGAAAGAGATCAGAAAGGGAAAAAGCATTGACTGTTTTCTGCTTATTTCGGGCAAATCAAAGAAGTCCTTTTACCCGGTGCATCGAACCAACAATACTGGGGGATATAAGGCACCTCAGACTCCAAGCCAAACTGGTCAAACACCACTGACGGATGAAGCTTTCACAGAATAACTTCGTTCATCAGTTCGAAATCCTGTGGTCTTGGAAGCAAACCGCTTGCGACTCAGGCATCAGCGTTGGCCCATCATTTTGTTGAAGCATTCATCAACTGGAAAATAATAGCGTATAACTCATCGATGTTAATACATTTATGATAGATGATACAGAATCACATGTAATATTAACGGGTAGCCACTGTGGACTATGGAAAAAAAAGAGAGTAATGCTTCCCTTAAACACAGAAATATTTCTCATATTCCTTTGAAGGAGAATATTGTTCCTACAACAAGTAATTATGTAAGTGTGCAAGGCAGGATTGATAGAGTTATTTCATTACAAGGCCCTGACAGATATATTTCATTATCTCGAACTATAACCCTTTTCAGCACAATAACATTTAGTGGTCAACGCAAATCAAGCTAGCAGAAACCACAACATATATGACTATGTTTAAATCTGCCCCAAAAATAGTACACATGAGGCCTGAAAGCAAATGAGACTACCAGCTGATAAGCATAACATATGGTTACTATACTGTTACACCCATACAGCAATGATGTGATGAAATAACATGTTCAGGGCACTGAGCCTGACCTTTTATTGATGCACTGGGCTTACTCAGGGGTGGTGGTGTCAATCCAATGTAGGGCTGGGCAATCATTATCCATGTTGGATACATGAAACAATTGTTCTGAGGAGAAATAAGTAGTTTCCGTAGAAGTTGCAACCACAAACATAAGAGAGATTAAATTCAAACTTCATTTCTATCAAGTTACACTTAAATCCTTGACCGCATTTAGGAATATCCCTGACCAGTCACCCATGACTATGACTGAACTTTAGCGCTACACTACTTGCATTTTAGTCTTACAATGTTCTTTAAGGTTGAATGAAAGTCAACTACCTGAACATAACTTGATGCATATCACAAACATCAAGCAATCATAATTATTGAAAAGGGATGTTCTATGGGAAATAAAAAAATTAAATCCGAAATTAAATTAACGGGAACTGTCAGCGTTTTCCTCGGTTTGTCTCTTTTACTTGGAAAACCAGACAGCTTTGTGTCTTTCAGTGACCTGAAGACCGTAATTCGCTGCTTCAAATGTTTATTTTTGTGGTAAACACTGGTTACATCCGAACGCAATACAGAGCGCCATATTCCTTGTCCACAATAACTGAAACTTCGATGACAAATTCCATTGCTCGCGAATTATGCGGTGTATCCGGAGAAAGAAAGGCTTGAGCCTCTGACGTCACCAAAATGTGCCCACCAAAATGGCCGCGCCCGACGAAGAGAACGCATCATTTTCCCAAAGTTAATAATTAATTAGAGCTAAATCATTTTTTATAAATCAGGCCAACTTCACTCAAACCGACTTATCTTCGGAAGTTTTATAATAAGGGTCAACAATATACACTATAAAGGGCCCATAAACGTGTTGTTTAGCAACGACATTAAATTCTCGATTGATGTTTGTGCAGAGTGTCCAAATTAGGCCAAACTTGAAATGTAAGTAGGTCGGTTACTACAAACCAGCATTTACGTTCCATGTCTTTTTACAGAGTGAGTTAGTTACGCTGTGATCGTAATATTTGAGTCTCTTGGAAGAGTCCCCGTTGAACTACAAGGTGCAGACAATGGGGGTGATCCAAGAAGACTGGTATGTTTAGTTTAGTTTACCATTTATTTTCGAGGACACATTTGCTCTCACTTACGGTTCTGCAAGATAAAACTGTAGCGGAGTTACCCGAAACATTACGAGAGAATAAGCACTGTCTGATGGAACGTTATGATACCCGACAAACATATGCGCCCAACTTACAACTTGGTTGTCGGTTAATTACAGTTCCAATAATGGATCCGTCAATTGTGGTGAGGCTGTTTCAAAAAGGAACGGGTTAAGCCGTACACTACATTCTGAGATGCATGGAAAGCCGTCTACAGTCTATTGTTTGTAAGCCTT
>CM067347.1:31641891-31839391 GCA_034190875.2 Urechis unicinctus
AAAGTTCAAACGCGGTCCTCAGTTAACAACGTGCTTGGTTGTAACATACGAATGACGTAACGGGGGACCATATTGTTACAGATTAGCTCGGGAGTGGCGATGATAGCGTAACACGGGAGATCCATGAAATCCCCCACCCCTCACGTAATAAACTCTGATATCGCAACTACCGTCACTCGTGATGACAATTTTATAAATACTTAGCGTGCTTTAATTAATCGCCTGCCTGTTTATATGTCGCTGATAAATGGCAATTCCCAAGGTTAGAGTTAAGTATCCCCCCCCCCCCACCCGCTTGCTGACACCGCCACACTTGTAACGATATACCTCCGCATTTCCATAAGTTAAACAATTATCGTTTGGGCATCACAATTTCTCAAATATTGTCACCGTCGTACGGCCAACACACGTGGGTGAGTGTATCTTTCCCTCACCAGTGTTATCCTTTATATACCAAAAGATCTTCATATATATTTAGACTCTACGGACATGGAATACGCATAACAACCTAACGAGAAACATCAGTCAGTACACAAACCGTGTCATCAATGATGGATTCATGGCACACATTAAACTGACAATAATCGCAAAGGTCAACCCTGTCGGTCCCTTGATGTCAGAGTTCACGTTTCTACCTTTAACATGAAGAACCTTGTTCATTGAAACACACTGTCGATCAATCAACTGTACTCAGGCCTCGCTCAGCTTATAAGGACTCATGCAGTCTGCTTTCGCCACCAGCCATCGTCCGTGAGCTCTTCACTCTCATTTTGAAGGACACAGTACACACTCCTACTGGCTGTTACCAGCTTTCAGGAGACGAATTAATGAAGTCGTATTGTTCGTCTGCGTCAGGTAACTAACTTGTGTGATCGTTTGACCGCTTTCGTGGCGTTATTGTTACCGTCCATTGATTGTCTCATGCGGTACACCTGAAGAATTGACCGCAGAAGACACACCCCACTCCAAGCCTCTCATGACCTCGTATTGGCAGCAGACTTTGATTAGTAAAGAGAAACCAATCGTCGCTAGTCTGGTTCATACTTACTACTGATAAGGATACTGACAACATTACTGGTGGAATACTGACAACATTACTGGTGGAATACTGACAACGTTACTGGTGGAATACTGACAACAATGCTGGTGGCATATTGATAAAATTACTGGTGGCATACTGACAACATTACTGGTGACATAATGACCACATAACTGGTGGCATATTGACAAAATTACTGGTGACAGACTTACAACAGTTCTGGTGGTATACTGGCAGCTTTACCTGTGGCACACTGATGACAGTACTGGTGGCATATTGACAACATTACTGGTGGCATATTTACAACATTACTGGTGGCATAATGACAACATTACTGGTGGCATATTGCAACATACTGGTGACAGACTGATAACAGTTCTGGTGGTATACTGGCAGCATTACCTGTGGCACACTGATGACAGTACTGATAGTATACTGGCAACATTACCTGTGGCACACTGATGACAGTACTGGTGGTATACTGACAGCATTACCTGTGGCACAATGATGACAGTACTGGTGGTATACTGGCAGCATTACCTGTGGCACACTGATGACAGTACTGGTGGTATACTGACAGCATTACCTGTGGCACACTGATGACTGGTGGTATACTGACAGCATTACCTGTGGCACACTGATGGCAGTACTGATGGTATACTGACAGTACTGGTGGTATACTGACAGCATTACCTGTGGCACACTGATGACAGTACTGGTTGTATACTGACAGCATTATCTGTGGCACACTGATGACTGGTGGTATACTGACAGCATTACTTGTAGTATACTGAAAATAGTACTGGCAGCATTCTGGCAGCATCACTGGTGGTATGCTGACTTCATTACTATTGGCACACTGACATCATTACCTGTGGCACACTGATGACAGTACTGGTGGTATACTGACCGCATTGCTGGTGTCGGGCCGATAACATTACTAGCAGACTTACAACAGTATTGGTGGCAAACGGACAACAATGCGGGTAACATACCGACGACAGTACCAGTGGCACAATGGTACCAGAACTCATGGCATACAGACAGGGATACTGACATGTGATACTGACACGGATACAAGATGGGCCTACTTACAAAAGTGCAGAGATACTAACCATAGTACAGGCATACTGACAACATATACCGTCACATGATGCGCGATTCGCCAACGGTAATCTTTCATCTTTCAGTGACTGCCCTCAAAATTATGCTTTAAAGAAAGACCACGAGCCTCATAGTTCATTAAAAGAATAATTATGCGAAATATGTTCTCAATATACCAGACCAATGACCATCAAGAAACTGCATGTCACCCGTGATTTAGTAGCGTAATCATTAATCATCGTGTTTATTCTCACACAGCTGCATTCAATGATATAAATCCGTAACGCCGAGACAAAGGGATACTGGTATTGTTTCGATAGCCATGCTATTCAGCTCAGCTTACATCTATGCACTTTTATTGTATCAAACAAAGACAGGAAGTAGTGCGGTCTGCATGTCTTTTGTCCTAGCTGTGGAGTACATTTAATGCTGCTGTTCTCGCCAAGGACACGTTACGCCGTTCTTCGGTTAACACGCTCGAAAACTTTTTTATGATCGTCAATTACTTTCTAAAATACGACGGAATTTTGCCTGTCTTTATTGTATGTATGCAGTTCAGAGTACGCAATAGGTGCTCGATGTGAGAAAGAACTTGAGTTGCGACAACGCCTCTACGTCTCCGTAATGAGACTGTAGGCACTAGGGATTCCAGATCCGGATTGCGAGTTGAGGTAGGTATCAAATGCTGAACTGTAAATGAACATACCCGACTTAAATTAACTTTCTCCTCCCACTGCGTTTTATTGATGTCGTGAGACGCATGTGTTCGCGAAGACTCGGTGATAGGTCTGGGGCCGTATCCATAAAGAAACTTAAGTCCGCAAACTCAGGTTTTTGAGACGGCAAGCTGAGCTGGCCGTCTTATCCGTATCCAAAAGTGCTCAACTCTGAGTCAGCAAGGTAGCTGACTTAAGATCGCTAGCTCAAACTTAAAAATGGCGGTCCAACGGTAATGTTTCCAGAGAAATGCTTTTACAGATCTAAATAAGAACATGTATGTTCTTAAAATGAACCAAAACATAATCAGCCGTTCGTTTCGTATGACACACCTATTTTTATCGGGTTATTTGAATTATTTACGCAGTAAGTTGTTTTCGTAAAAACGAAGCGGGGAATTCTTCATAAACAATCGGGTCGTTTAGGAGAGAGAGGCTGTTGTTTCCTAGAAAGCGAGGCAGCTTGCAGCATAGCTCCGAATTAGGAGTGTTTTGCGGGATAATCTGAGTGGATGGGAGTTTCCAAGTGAATAGAATATCCATTCACGATTGGCCATGTCACAGATAAATTTCTTAAACTTCATTAATCAAAACAACGGCGCCAAGATTCACATTTCGTATGATTGAATATAAGAAAAGCAGGTGCCAAGCCTACAGGTATATAAATCCACTTCATGATAAAATGGCAGATATTGAAAGTGCCCCCAAAGCACACCAACGACAAGGGTTATTTTGCGATAAAAAAACCTGTCAAACAACAAAACTCAACAAGGATTGTTTGTATTCATCGCGGAATTATAATGTTATTAGTGCAAGCATGGTCGATGGAATTATTTCCCAATCGTGTGGATTAGCCGTGATTATATTGCCGATTATAAGAGCTAGCCAGTTTGCAAATCGTCTCCATAAGAAACAATGGTTCATCGTGCCGCTGGCGTTGTGGTCATGTTCATGGATAACAATCATTACATTTACAGTGCCGTAGATTGTAGCCGTGCACGACGTTTATTAACGTCGTGCGATGATCGTAACCAAATGCGGCGCGACAATACATGAGTTCCAATTATACACGATTATTACAGACACGTACATATGAAGAATAATTTTTCACATAATTGAATGTTTATTAACAAGTTGAGTTATTTACGTGTGAGATTTCGTCAAAGGCGATTTAATCCAGCCACACAAATTCTGAAAAGTTCATGTTTATTTTGAACGACAAGATCGGTTTCTGCGCGCATGCGCAGACAAGGTTCTTCGCAAGCGAACTTTTTCTTTCTGAATTTTATTATTTAAGTATATGTGTCATTTTGTCAATGATTATCTTTTGGAAATATCTACTTTGAAGGGCGATATGAATTCAACGATATCACATTGACATTTAAAAAAAGATAACACTTATTGATTCCCGCAGTCTGGAGGGGGCACTTGGCCTTGTCCTGCGTAGGGGTGTGCAGGGCTAAGTCCACTCCTGTTTTAGCCCCGGTCGGACGTCTAGACTACCTCTATTCAATTTTAAAAGATAAATCTGAATACAATTGCTTTTGTCATTAGTGTGGTCATCTTTGAGATGGAATATAAGAAGTTGATTTAAAGACATGCTCACATTTTGATACTTAAATAATGCTTTCACGATTGAATGATATTTGATTGGTCACCCAGACGCACCTCCACCGAATCAACGCACTGTCGGTTGATGGGGTGCCCTGTGCAGACGTATTATGTAGTATTGTTTCATGTATCCTAGGTTATTTTTGATAATAATATAATATTTCAGGACATAGCATATACTAAAAACATTGATGCAGCATGAATCTAGTCATCATCAATTGCATATATATATATATATATATATATATATATATATATATATATATATATATATATATATATATATATATATATATATATATATATATATATATATATATATATATATAGATATATATATATATATTGTTTACAATTATGGTGTTTCTTGAGGCCGAATGTTTTTGGTTTAAGCGAACTTATGTTAAATGTTAAAGGATGAGAAAATGAAACGTCCAGTGCCTCATCTCATTTGCCACAAGCCAGTTTTGGGTGGGTGTGGGGTGCGTTATGATAAACCAACAGAGATCACACCATGGTGGACGCCTGTTCGTCAGTAGTGAAATATAAGTACCTCTTCGTGAACTGCGTCGATCGATGGATGAAATCAAATTTTATTTGTTTGAAAGGCTGAATTGTAACTAAGCAATCAAGGTCAAAATTTATCGCATTATAGTGAGGCTCTATGACAGTATCGTAACTTATGATATCTACGCCTTTTTTGTATATATGGCGGACAACTGAATTATTGCAAATGTGTTTAAAGAAAACTCAATTGTGTCCCGTTAACCACGGGGCAAAACTAACGCGCATGTGCCAAGTGTGTTGTTTTTTTTTTGGCGTTGTTCTTGGGTGCTGTGAAAAAGGTGCGTTTATCGTTAAATAACATCTTTTATCAAAACAGATATAAGTTGATAGGGTTCCGCATGTTAGGTAGCGCACAATTTCCAAAATCAAAGGACAGTAATCCCTTTCTCATGGCTGGCAACAACAGCAGCCATTCCATGGTTTTTTTCCCCAAACAACTTCTGAACCGAGATAAGCCGCTTCCTGTGGCGTAATGGTATACTGCGTCGCCTTTCGACCCACAGGCTGTGGGTTCGCCACCAAGGTGTGAAAACCTGAATGGTTCACCGTGACTCGGATGATCACATTAAATTTCGGTCCCGTCTCAGAAAGTGGATGCACCCGACCCGGTAGTCCTTGCTGGACCTTAGTCCCAGTGGTGAAGGTTTCGCCGCCCGGTATGGGCAACGGGTTTGAGTCAAATGGACGCTTGCACTTAGGGAAGCTGTCCAAGCATCACAATCATCCTCATCAGTAACCGTCGCAAGAAAAACCCCAATAATACCTTACCTTACCTTTCAGGTCTGAGTTAAAGTTTAATGTTCCCTTGACGAAGTTATTTCATGTAACTGTACTTAATAAACGGAAAAAGGTAAAACACTTACCCTGTTTAATATTCCTACGCTACCAGGTCTTTGAGAGTTAATAAGCCTGATGGAGTACTTGTTTTCTATAGTCTGTAGTGGCAGACGATAACAAAAGTAGCTAAAGGGAAGTAATTTATTTTGTAATTAATGCGCTGTTTGTCCTTAGGCAAGTTACGAGGGGTGCATATAGCAAGGACGAGATTGCTTCATCTCGCAGAAGGAATGGAATGATTCTGTTGGAGAGTTATTCAACACCACCACACAAATAAATTATTTCACGAGATAATTCAATAATCCCATGATGATTTGTCTTGCAGGAGTTGTATATATATCCCACGAGATTAATAATTGAATTAGCCCGTCGTTTTTCTCACCCGAATCACGCGGCGTAGGCTCACGGGGCTTGCTTAGTTTCAGTTGAAATCAATTAAGTTATAAAACAGTTAATCTTTCATGTTGCGCACTTCCAGAACAACCGATTGGGAATCGGGGTAGACAATCGCATGTCATAGCATCACCGCACTAACTATGTAATTACGCGTCAGAGCATCACCGCACTAACTATGTAATTACGCGTCAGAGCATCACCGCACTGACTATGTAATTACGCGTCATAGCATCACCGCACTAACTATGTAATTACGCGCCAGAGCATCACCGCACTAACTATGTAATTACGCGTCAGAGCATCACCGCACTAATTACGCGTCAGAGCATCACCGCACTAACTTACGCGTCAGAGCATCACCGCACTAACTATGTAATTACGCATCACCGCACTACCGCAGCATCACCGCACTAACTATGTAATTACGCGTGCATCACCGCACTATATGTAATTACGCGTCAGAGCATCACCGCACTGACTATGTAATTACGCGTCATCACCGCACACGCGTCACATCACCGCACTAACTATGTAATTACGCGTCAAGCATCACCGCACTGACTATGTAATTACGCGTCATGTTACCGCACTAATATGTAATTACGCGTCATAGCATCACCGCACTCTATGTAATTACGCGTCAGAGCATCACCGCACTGACTATGTAATTACGCGTCAAAGCATCACCGCACTGACTATGTAATTACGCGTCATAGCATCACCGCACTATGTAATTACGCGTCAAAGCATCACCGCACTGACTATGTAATTACGCGTCAAAGCATACCGCAAAGCACTGACTATGTCGTCAGAGCATCACCGCACTGACTATGTAATTACGCGTCAAAGCATCACCGCACTGACTATGTAATTACGCGTCAAAGCATCACCGCACTGACTATGTAATTACGCGTCATAGCATCACCGCACTATGTAATTACGCGTCATAGCATCACCGCACTAACTATGTAATTACGCGTCAAAGCATCACCGCACTGACTATGTAATTACGCGTCAGAGCATCACCGCACTGACTATGTAATTACGCGTCAAAGCATCACCGCACTGACTATGTAATTACGCGTCAGAGCATCACCGCACTATGTAATTACGCGTCATAGCATCACCGCACTGACTATGTAATTACGCGTTAAAGCATGACCGCAGTGACTGTGTGATTACGCGTCATAGCATCACCGCACTGACTAGGTAAATACGCGTCAAAGCATCACCGTCATAGCATCACCGCACTGACTATGTGATTACGCGTCATAGCATTACCGCACTGACTAGGTAATTACGCGTCATAGCATCACCGCACTGACTCTGTGATCGCGCGTCATAGCATCACCGTCATAGCAACACCGCACAGACTATGTAATTACGCGTCATAGCAACACCGCACTGACTATGTAATTACGTGTCATAGCAACACCGCACTGACTATGTAATTACGCGTCATAGCAACACCGCACTGACTATGTAATTACGCGTCTTAGCATCACCGCACTAACTATATAAAAATACGCGCCATAGCATCACCGCCGTGACTATGTAATTACGCGTCATAGCATCACCGCACTAACTATGTAATTACGCGTCATAGCATCACCGCACTAACTATGTAAATACGCGCCATACCATCCCCGCACTGACTAAGTAAATACGCGTCAAAGCATCTCCGCACTGACTATGATTCTGATTTAGTAATCGCTCTTTTACAGTTGTCGTCGCCCATCGGGGTGGTTACACGGAACACGGAATATCACATCAGTGTAGGGTAGCGCCAGCTGCTGTGTGTAGAGGCTGACCACAGCTCAATAGTAACATCGCTGCCATAATTCGACATCATCACCATTCATCAGGTTTTGTGTCGCTACATCAACAGTCCGATTTTAACCTGACAATAATCGCAAAGGTCAGCGAGAGTTCATCATATATTCACGCTCTGTCCGTCCCTTGATGTCAGAGTTCACTTTTGTATCTTTAACAGGAATACGCTTGTTCATTGAAACACACTGTCGATCAATCAACTGAACTCAGGCCTCGCTCAGCTTATACGGACTCATGCAGTCTACTTTCGCCACCAGCCATCGTCCGTGAAACTCGCTTTTTCAAGGACACAGTACACACTCCCATTGGCTGTTACCAACTTTCCGGATACGAGGTAATGCAGGTAGGATTCTTACGCCGTTTGGTTCGTCTGCGTCAGGTAACTAACTTGTGTGTTCGTTTGACCGCTTTCGTGGCGTTATTGTAACCGTCCATTGATTGTCTGATGCGGTTCACCTGAAGAACTGACTGTAGGAGCCACGCCCCATTCCCAGGCCCGCATGTCCTCGAATTGGCCGTCGGTGGTAGGTGAAAAACAACTGGTGGTCGATAATCTGGTCGTATTTACAACTGTTGATATTATTATCACTCTTAAATGCAGGTGTCCACATTTACCCTCACACCCCCCCCCCCTACATACACACACACAAACACCACACACACCACCACCACACACACCGCCATCACACACACCACCACCACCACACTTACCATCACATACACCTCCATCACACAAAAACCACCATCACCACACACCACACACACTACCACCGCACACACCACCACCACACCACCACACACCACCATTACCACACACACCACACCACACCACACACCACCACCACACACACCACACACCACACACACTACCACCGCACACACCACCACCACACCACCATCACCACCACACACCACCATTACCACACACACCACACATCACACACACTACCACCGCACACACACACACACACACCACCACCACCGCACACCAACACACACACACCACCACCATACACACATACACACAGGGGATCTATTCATCAATTCAGCAAAATGCGACCGTGAATCCGCTCACCATAAACTAGCCAAATACTTAAAAGACATTATTTGATTGAGAACACCGACACCACATCGTTATATATGTACTGAGAACACACCACTCCAGATAATACATTCGCCACTGCCAAGTTCACACATGTGAACCCTGGAGCATGTCAGCCCAGGAGCACATATTAAAGCTCGGTCATTTTGAAGCAACTATCATTTCTGAAAGCTCGACCCATTACCTCAATGAAATCACTAACATTGACTAGGACCAACCCCCACCCGAAAACCCATCACTAACATTGACCAGGACCGACCCCCATCCGAAAACCCATGAACTACGTTCGGTCACATCCCCAAGTTAATGGTGTAACGTTAAGCTTCCGGCTGTCTGTCACTGGGGTAGATTCACAAGCACGCACCACAATGCGTGCCATTGACAGGCAGCATCAGGGAAATGCTAAGAGTGATAATAGTAAGAGTATACACACACTGATAACAGTTTAGTGCTACAGTCAGTAGTAAAGTGATGCTGATAACGGTAAATGGAGGATGATAACGGTAAAGGGAGGATGATAACGGTAAAGGGAGGATGATAACAGTAAAATGGGAGGATGATAACGGTAAAGGGAGGATGATAACAGTAAAGGGAGGATGATAACGGTAAAGGGAGGATGATAACGGTAAAGGGATGACGATAACGGTAAAGGGATACTGATAACAATAAAAGGAGGATGATAACGGTAAAGGGAGGATGATAACGGTAAAGGGAGGATGATAACGGTAAAGGGATGACGATAACGGTAAAGGGATACTGATAACAATAAAAGGAGGATGATAACGGTAAAGGGAGGATGATAACGGTAAAGGGGGGATGATAACGGTAAAGAGATACTGATAACAGTAAAAGGAGGATGATAACGGTAAAGGGAGGATGATAACGGTAAAGGGAGGATGATAACGGTAAAGGGATGACGATAACGGTAAAGGGATACTGATAACAATAAAAGGAGGATGATAACGGTAAAGGGAGGATGATAACTGTAAAGGGAGGATGATAACGGTAAAGAGATACTGATAACAGTAAAAGGAGGATGCTAACGGTAAAGGGATACTGATAACAATAAAAGGAGGATGATAACGGTAAAGGGAAGATGATAACGGTAAAGGGAGGATGATAACGGTAAAGAGATACTGATAACAGTAAAAGGAGGATGCTAACGGTAAAGGGAGGATGATAACGGGAAAGGGAGGATGATAACGGTTAAGGGATACTGATAACAGTAAAAGGAGGATGATAACGGTAAAAGGAGGATGATAACGGTAAAGGGAGGATGATAACGGTAAAGGGAGGATGATAACAGTAAAAGGAAAATGATAACGGTAAAGGGAGGATGATAACAGTAAAAGGAAAATGATAACGGTAAAGGGAGGATGATAACGGTAAAGGGATACTGACTTCAGTTAAGGGAGGCTGATAACAGTAAAGGGAAGCTGATAACAGTAAAGGGATGCTGATGGCAGTAAAGGGATGTTGATCACAGTGAAGGGATGCAGAAAACGGTAAAGAGATGCTGCCTTAAGTGCAGAATATTAACAGCAGTACTGCTAGAATGACAAGGGTACAGTGGTGCTGCTAGCAGTACAGCGATACTAACAACAAAACACTAATGACAAAAGTATACTGGCAACAGGTCATTCAATGGTGCTGACAATGAAACATTGTTACTGACAGTACAACAGTGGTACTTAGAGTAATACAGTGGTGCTGATAGTTGTCCATTTGCATTGACAGTAGTACAGTGGTACTAACAGTAATTCATTTGCACTTACAGTAGTTAAGTTGCACTGACAGTTATACAGTGGGGCTGACAGCAATTCCGTTTCACTGATATTTATGCGGTGGTACTGACAGCAATACAATGGTAGTGACCGTAATTCAGTTGCACTTATAGTAATACAGTGGTAGTGATAGTTATACAGTGGTACTAACAGTAATACAGTGGTACTAGCAGTAATATAGTGATGGTGACAGTAATGCAGTTGCACTGACGGTTTACAATGGTACTGACCATGATACTGTTGACCGACGTGCTCGACGGGCTGTTCTGGCAACCGTGTATCACTCAGGCAGCTGCGGTCAGTCGAACTCGCCTGGACCGAGATATGTTACTCATTCTCAAAGCCGGCTATTGAACTGGCCAGACGGCATTCGGTCTAGAGACTGCACTAATGCGCGTTGGTTAACCGTCGGGCAATTACACACGAGAAAGCCTTACGCGACAGGGAGAATCATTTAGAACGTATAAGATAATCTGCATGCTTGGTATCGGGTTAGGAGAGGTATATTACATACTTACACGTTAAATGCTGATGACAACAATAAATGGTCATATTTTTGACGATTGATGCAACCTTTAACTAATGGGGGAAATGTCCACCATGAAATCTTTATCGATCATCCATCATCAAAAGGCAACTAGTACGCATTTACGACGCCCCTTATGTGTTTTGTGCAAGAACAACGTTATGCTTATTATTGATAGCACATCATGACAAAACGGATTATAACACGGGCATTCAATCGTGCAAATACCAACCAAAGGTTCATTTACATGTATTGCATGTCACTGCAATGTTTATTCCCATCCGTCGCCCAGTGATTACATATATAGCATCGGGTTATATGTCCTTACTGTATATACCGCGGGTGGCGAAGATATTGCTTCGGTTTCTTTTCCAAACTTGCCCAGAGCTATCTTGACAGCATTCGATTCCCCATGAAACGCTATTGGCACTAGCCCTATAAGACGTACTCTTTCTGGAAACGACGCAACGCGAATTTGTATAGATCGATTCAGACAACTACCAAACACCAAACATACACAAGTGATGGAGTTATAGAATGCAATGATGTTTTACGGACAATTTTATCCTTTTTCGGCGGGGGATTTCATCCATGGTAATTATTTATAGTTCGATCAATTTGGGAAGCGGTAAAAAGTCCGAAACACAGCAACATGTTTGTTTTCAAGTTCAAGACCACGTGCATTGCGCATGCTCAGAAAGACGACGACTAATGCTAAGCCCGGGGGTAGGGGGCACTTAAGTGTATAGATATAGTATAAATGTGCCGCGCGAAGGGGCATGTTTTTTCGGCCTCTCGACTTGTACGAAGGGTTATACATTCGCATAATACCTTGTACGACGGAGTATCCTTTTTCCCATTCTCAACTTGTACAACGGGTACGGGTTTTCGAGGTCCCGCGGCCCACCCCGATCCGAGTAAGGGTAAGTGCCCCCCCCCCCCTTGGGATGCTAAGGCAATGCGGGAAATCGCGGGAATTAATATTTTCCAAAATGGCAGACATCGTATCGCGATTTTCTCGGAAACGAACTATCGATGGCATTTATTGAAGAATACCGGCGAGTGGGGGTAAGTTTTTTGGTGCGCAAAGTCTATTTTTTGTAAAGGCTCTTGATATATGTTATTTTCTAGTTGCGCAGAGTAGCCCTTCAACCCAAACGCGAACGCGGCGACGCGTGTATAATGATCGCATCAGAACGGTATAAATTCATGTTACCGTTCGACCGGAGCTATATTGGCACCAGATGAAAAAAACAAGTGTTCAATGTGGATTGTATGAACCTCCATTAACAGGGTGGTAAGATGTATTTTTATATATCTTCATAAGGCGCTGTATTCTTTGAATTTTCAACAACGAGATTTTCCGAGCGAGCAGCAAATTAAACCGTGGTTAGAGTCGGTAAGACCGAAGATCAAGGGCTGATTACTTTGTTGAAGCATCGACTCAACATATTACCTGTCTAAGAAATTAACAAAGAGAATGTGATCTGCTCTGATAAAACGTTGAATGGGACTTCAGTTGCAAAAATGGCGTGTGTTGTTAGATCTGGACTATTTGACAAGTCCTTTAAATAGGCTTGATGTATATAGAGCTTATTTACGAAAATCGCCAATTTTAATGGTTTCAATAGACATTAGAGGACTTTTCTACAAAGCAAGGTAGCTATCACCTGATAACATGAAGGCGCCAGATGAGGAGAATCTCGGAATTGCCTCAGCTTGGTTCAAACGGCTAGGTCAATCGTGCATTTACAACAAAAGACAGCTTTTATACAGATGATTTCTCAAGTTGACTAGACGACTAAGATCTGAGCCACGTTCATGTAAAACTAAGTGAGGAGTTCATGACGATTTCATTACTCTCATCCATGCTTCCACTTAGACTGGCAACCAGACTTAACTATCATTGACATGTCCGGCGATAGGCCCAATTGAACTGTGATCGACAATCAAAGTTCCACATTACTGACTTGACAGTAATACACATCCTAAGATGAAACCATCCCTGTGTATTCTATTATATCTTACCGTGCTCATTGATATGTAAAGATCGTCATTGCCTCACTTGATGTGCACAATAACATAAAACAAATATTCCTCCGCCCTTTCTCGCCAATTTTGTTGAAGACTCCGATTTAGAAAATTACTTCCTGGACCAGATTTGCGGTCAAGTCGTAATTATCATGGAAACCAATTTTTCTTGTATGACAATATGAACACTCAATCTTGTATTAGCATTTATCTTTCCCATCATTCCATGTAAAGGAAGCATTTGATAAAGAGCATCCTTTGCATATCTACGTGTGAAAAAGTGTTGCTATTCTCCTGTGACTTACACAAATTAGATGAGCAAAACAATAACGATATGGCTAGTTCAAATGGATGAGAAGTAGGGCGAAGAACTACTTCTCGATTGACCACTTAGAGACACAGGGGTCGAATGTAGGGCTGGCTTCAACTGTGTTGTTCCTGGGGGCTGACAACAGAATGTTACACCGATTGGCACGGACAGTCTACGCTCCGGCTTTTGTATCAATCGTCTTGTGACCTTAAAGCCCGTACTATACGCAATAGTCTGGCGATCTTAAAGCCTATACTATTCACAATCGATCCAGGTATTGTGTCTGGACGCGTCGGTCAGTGGTTCCACTGACAATATAAGATTATATATATGCCTCCCTCCCTCGCTCCCTCTCTCTCTCACTCGCTCTCTCTCGTATTTTTTAACAGCCCCTGTAGCGATTGGTCAAGGGGAGTGGGAATTTCTATCAGTTCGATTCAAGAATGCATTCAGTAAAAGCAACTGTATATATTCACGCAATGTCTTGACCTGCCTCTTTCGGATTGTAAGTACGAGCGCAAACCAAGCCATCGGAAGCAATCTGACGCAGCGATGGAGACGGTGAGTGGAACTGAATAAGTAGGGCAGACGGTGGGTGACGCAGTCGCTGCGTCATATCAATGATGTCTCAAGTACGCGATCATTGATCATATCATTGCTCTCATTTCAAGTATTCGTATATCAGAGGACTAAGTGATAAGATTGAAACAATATAGCTTTGATTGACGCTACAAGAGATATGACTTCTAAATGGTCCGCGATGAAAAAGAAGGAACTATTTTTCGCGTTACACTTGACCGATTCTGTCTGACCTTATTGACAAAAACAGTTTGACTTTGAACACGTTTATCGGCATGTATGTATTTTGGAGGCTGTTATGTGCCGTGTGTGAGTGTGTGGCAGATATATAAAGGGTGAGATAGCGGGAATGTGTGTGTTCGTGCGTGCGTGTGTTAAGGGTCAGGGGATAAACACTTCTGCCGTTGTATCAACAAATTGACGCATCGGATCCCGACGTGCATACCTCCCCTCTCCTTCAGCGTCGACCACCGTGCGGTGAGGTTTATATATCAAGTGTCCATACCTTCTCATCAATATTGTGTACTTACGTATCAATATTTGTCGAGAATCGAGATGAATATCTCGTGAACGACACTATTTTTGTTATCCACTGTCTCGTGATTATTGAGCAATTGTCACATAAACTTTGAGAATCACATCTTTCGTTCACGGCAACCTCTAACATGGAAATATGACGTCACATTACGCAGCTTCAGATTCACTCGTGGCTGCGGACGGGTCTCGGGGGTGATGGGGCATTTAAGTGTTCAGAGGTAGTATATATGTGCCGCGCGACGGGGTATGTTTGCCCGGCCTTTCGGGCTCTTTTGTTCCTCGTACTTGTACGACGGGACATGCTTATTGCCATTTTCACCTTTTTCACGACAGGTACGAGTTTTCACACCCCTACTCAGGACAAGGCCAAGTGCCCCCCACCACTCACTCACTCACTCACTCACTCACTCACTCACTCACTCACTCACTCACTCACTCACTCACTCACTCACTCACTCACTCACTCACTCACTCACTCACTCACTCACTCACTCACTCACTCACTCACTCACTCACTCACTCACTCACTCACTCACTCACTCACTCACTCACTCACTCACTCACTCGCTCGCTCACTCACTCACTCACTCACTCACTCGCTCGCTCGCTCGCTCACTCTCACTCACTCACTCACTCTCTCACTCACTCACTCACTCACTCACTCACTCACTCACTCACTCACTCACTCACTCACTCGCTCACTCTCTCACTCACTCACTCGCTCACTCACTCACTCACTCACTCGCTCACTCTCTCACTCACTCACTTAATCAATCAATCACCCAAACATCCTCTCTCTCCTTTACTCACTCACTTATTCATTCATTTATTCACTTACTCGCTAACTCATTAACTCACGCACTTACTCACTTACTCACCTACTCACTCACCCACTCACTTGCTTACTTACTTACTTACTACTAACGCAACCACTCAATCACATCTGGCGCCGGCAAACGAGGCTTCACTGATAGCAAAAATTAAAAATAGACCACGGAGAAATAAACTGAACCGCTACATACCGGTTTTATTAGAGTTCGACAATTGTGTAAAACAAGTGCGGGGCAACTCTTACCTCCTCAACCCTTGGTCATTACAGTGTTGTTAGTGACTTAATGTATGTAACCCATTGTCCTGAAGCAAGCGCAGGTACCACCCAAAACTAATCTCATGCGATGTGACCTGACTGTGGATTGTTGACCTGGCATGGAAGGTTTAAATAGTGAGACGATAAGGAGAGTGGTTTGAAAGTTGAAACCCAAATTGTGATTTCGTAAACTGGTAGAAGCTATGGTATTACCTGCGCGGTGGTTATGAAGGTCATTTACTGGTTCCAAATGGACGGTCATCGCCATCCATAACCGTGGGGATCTATCAGACATGCGGATCTGGGCGTGACCGAACTGATTGCTAATGGAGAGTGACCAGTCGCGCCCGACGTCAAATGAGGAAAAAAAGGGGGTGGGGATGTCTATTATTTCCTGTCACCGTTTGCCATCATAGAACTTTGCAATGATGGCCCATAATTCCCCCAACTGCCTTTATTTATCGATCATTTATTGACCGACTCAAGTTGCCACTGGCCTACGCTTGCATTTCATATTTGACCCAGAAGTGTAGCTGACTAGGGCCAGTGGTGTATTCATGCGGGATATGTTCACTGTATAGTGTGGCTGATCAGCGCCAGTGGTTTATTCATGCGGTATGTTCACTGTATAGGTGTAGCTGACCAGCGCCAGTGGTTTATTATTGCGATATGCTCACTGTATTTGTGATTTTTTTCCTCATGATGACGAGTAGGCAGCCTAAAGCCTGATAGCGGCCGCTGGTCGATGAGGTGGTGCGACAGCTCGTGAACAATACTTGTTATTGTTTGAAGGACTTCATCCCGTCAGCATTGTCACAGCACGGCTCCAGACGCGTCTATTTAAGTAATGGTTCATCCATAAGCTGCCTCATATATTTCACGTTAGATATCAAATGACTATCGATAGTCACTGAATGATATTGAATTATTTCGTATTGACATCTTTTAGGCAATGTATGAAGCGCGAACAACCGATGAAAGCTGTGATCGCCATCTTGAAAGTAAACCAACGCGGCCACAAAATGGAAGTCTATTGAAGTCCCGCAATGACGTGATTACGGCATCGCTTCCGGTTGCGCCGGACGGAGGCTGGGGTTGGATTGTGTGCGCAGGCGCCTTCACGTGCATGGTCTTAATGGATGGAA
Source organism: Urechis unicinctus (assembly GCA_034190875.2). Taxonomy (NCBI): domain Eukaryota; kingdom Metazoa; phylum Annelida; class Polychaeta; order Xenopneusta; family Urechidae; genus Urechis; species Urechis unicinctus. The sequence continues at coordinate 31,659,096 of CM067347.1, forward strand.
TATTGTTCTCTTTCGGGGTCTTCTTCCTGGAGTTACAGAGTTTCTTTGGAGAGAGCAAAAGTCGTACAGCGTTTGTTGGGTCTCTACAGATGGGGATGAGTATGATGGGAGGTAAGTTCAATGACGCATTTATATGTAACTTATATGTAACTTATACGAACCAATCGAGCAATATCTTAGCGAGTGTATATTGACATTCAGCGACGGACAAGTGTTACACTTTATAGCGTACTCAATGCATAGCTGGTCGAAGTGACCCCTCTTAGTGTAACTAAAATTCTTTGCTGCAATGTCATGACAGACGTTATGACGAGTATTGTCAGTAGAGCGTATCGACAGTGATTAGAAATTGGTTATATCTGAGAAATCGAGTTGTTGTGATTAACGCTGGTGTTTTTACCTTATGTCTTTTCTAGTACCGATGTCACTGTGTCACATTAAGATTCATATTCCTATTGAAATCATGACGCTCAAATTATAATTGTTGAAAAAAAAACACGCCTGTTATTGTCTTTCTTGATGGCCGCTGTTGCTGATGACGTCATGTAGGACCCCTGGTGAGCATCATGGTAAACGCATGGGGGCCGAGGATTGTAGCTATTGTCGGTGTGTTTGTGGCTGTCATCTCGTTCTGTATCAGCACATTCGCGCCAAATATCACCATTCTCACCTTCACTTATGGATTCATGGGAGGTAAGTTGGCGTTCACTTTTAGTATGTTTGTATGTTAGGTGTAAACAGGTATATTTCTCATATGGTGGTTTATCTATTTTAACTTGTGTACGAATCATCTTTGAGCACGTACGGTTACATAGTATCGCATACGACGATGCATTATCGTGGAATTGTAGACGACTTTAAGATTTTGATGCCCTTCAGGTTTCGGTATTTGTATGGTCTACCTCCCAACGATAATCATCATTGGTTTCTACTTTGACAAGAAGAGGGCGCTGGCAAATGGAATTACATCCAGTGGTTCAGGGATCGGAGCGTTCCTTTACGCCCCTCTGTGTAACACCCTACAGAGGGAGTATGGCTGGAAGGGGGCACTGCTTATCCTAGCCGCCATTACTCTGAACGGTGTGGTGTGCGGCGCGCTCTTCAGACCTCTTAGACAAGCACGATCCAGATATGAAAACAACCCTTCTAAATCAAAAACAACGCTAACGATAGAAATTGGTTTGGATCCTGAATCCGACGACCAAGGCAATGATAAAGGTGACGCAGGTCAAGAGGAATCTTTAGATCGGATAAATGGAACGCATGCACACCCCACTATTCTGAGGCTAAAAAACAGTTCAATAGCTCATAGTGCGCACGATGTTCGATCGTCAATTTTTTCCGACAAACTTCTACCCAGATCGCGCACACACGCGCTTTCCCCGACAGCACCTTTGGAGGGCACTATGATCGCAAACAGTCAAACCTCGAGTTATGGCCTGTCACAGGATGACGTCGCCGATCATGTGACCCTATCGTGTAGCCACCTTGGACCCACAATGCACCACGAGACGGAACTCAACTCTAGTATGCACAACCAATACCACAAGGAGCTCCTCAAACCGCTGTCGCGTAAAGACATCTTCTACAGCGGTAGTCTGTTGAGGATCCCGGAATACATCGCGTCCAACAACAGCATGTCTGTCCTATATTCAACTCCCCATTTAGACAGTGACTCCGATGATGGGAGTTTCTGCCATCAACAGAAGCATATATGCAGTAAAATATCCAAGACTTTGAGGCGGACTTCGCGGCTGCCCTTGCTGCGTAGTCCCACGTTATATCTCTGTATTTTCTCCTGCATCCTCTGGACGGGTAAGTCCCAATTGCGCATACATCACATCGTCTCTATTATTATCACGATGGATAGTCGATTTGATCCGGGCTGGATTTGATCCGGGCAGGATTTGATCCTGTTTCAGCTCACTCCAGCATCCTTACTCTCCTCCCGGACTACGCTGTCCAACAAGGGATCAGCAATAACAATGCTGCCTTGGTGCTTTCTGTGATCGGAGTCAGTAACACTGTGGCCCGGATCCTGGCCGGCTGGATCTCTGATCATCCTCGCGTCGACTGCATCTGGGTGAATGCCACTGCCCTCTTACTTGGAAGTGCTGTATGTGTAGCGATAGCGTACACGAAAACACTCTTTCTCCTCGCCATGGAGGCCTGTGTCTTCGGCTTGTGCATGGGTAAGACTTCAAGACACATTTTTTTTATGTCATTTCGTGATATTCACTTTTGGATCCCGTTTTGGTCCAGGTGCATAGATAAGTTAACTTTAGGCCACCACTGGTATATGAATAAACCATCTATCGCCATTTGTCGACACGAGGACATTGAAACCAGCGGTGAAAATTGTACACACAAAAAACAAATTACAAGCGAACAGCATGATCAATTTGTACATGATCAATTTGTACATGATCAATTTGATGGGTACCTCCATTATAACTCGAACTTACGTTCCTATACCCGTTATCCTCTTGTTGCTGAAAGTGCAACAAAAAAGTTTATAGCTACGCTAAGCAGGCTCACTTCGAGTGGCTCTGTGGTGATCGCTTCCCTGATTATAATACATTCCAATCGCAAGGTGGCTACCGTGACGCAAACAAAAGCACATGGAAATTCTGGGCTGACGTCACTGCGATTGATAAGAGCGGGAAAAATGTCGTTTCGCAGAGCCTTGCCGCTGCCAAAACGCGTCACACATTAGGCTTATGAATAGCGAAAATAGCAAGTACACTATTTAATTAATGTCATCTTACCCGGTCTGGGGTATATAGTTGGCCGCGATGGACATAACGTTCAACTGTTGCGCGCAATTAAATGTGTAGTTGCGCGCAACTTAATCAGCCAATCAGAGAGCACCTTTTAATTGCGCGCAATTTAATTCGACCAATCAAAGCACAGAAATTAGTTGCGCGCAACTAAATCAGCCAATCACAGCACAGGAATTAAATGCGCGCAACGTAATCAGCCAATCACAGCACATGAATTAGTTTTATTTAGATTTATAAGCTGCATGACGATTATGAAATTACTCGAAAGACACCCCGACATTAGGCCAGAGAGTTTATAGCTACGCTAAGAGGGCTCACTTCGAGTGGCTTTGTGGTAATCGCCTCCGTAATTGAAATACATTTTAATCGTATGGCTCTACCGAGACACAAACAAAAGCATAGGGGAATACTGGTCTGACGTCACTGCGATCGATGAGAGCGGGGAAAATGTCGTTTTCGCAGAGCCTTGTCTCTGCCAAAACAATAGGCTTATGAATAGCGAAAATAACAAGTACACTATTAAATAAATGTCAGTTTGATAAAGTACCCGGTCTGGGGTACACCTAGCCCTACAAGACGTCTGCGTAGACGTCTTACCGTTTCTCGAAACAACGCAACGCAATTATTTGTAGATCGATTCAGACAACTACCAAACACCAAACATACACAAGTGATGGAGTTATGGAATGCAATGATGCTTTACTGACAATTTCATCCCTTTTCGGCTGGTGATTTCATCCGTGGTAATTATTTATAGTTCGATCAATTTGGGAAGCGGTAAAAAGTCAGAAACACAGCAACATGTTTGTTTACAAGTTCAAGACCACGTGCACTGCGCATGCACAAAAAGACAAAGACTAATGCTAAGCCCGGGGTGGGGGGGGGCACTTAAGTGTAAAGATATAATATACATGTGCCGCACGAAGGGGGTGTTTTTTTCAACATCTCGACATTTACGACGGGTTAGACATTCGCATAATACCTTGTACGACGGAGTATACTTTCTCTCATTCTCAACGAGTACAACGGGTACGGGTTTTCGGGGTCCCGCGGCACACCCCTATCCGAGTTAGGGTAAGTGCCCCCCCCCCTTGGGATGCTAAGGCAATGCGGGAAATCGCGAGAATTAATATTTTCCAAAATGGCAGACATCGTATCGCGATTTGTTCGGAAACGAACTATAGATGCCATTTATTGAAGAATAGCGTCGAGTGGTGGTAAGTTTTTTGGCGCGCATAGTCTATTTTTTGTAAAGGCTCTTGATATATGTTATTTTCTAGGTACGCATAGTAGTCCTTCAACCCAAACGAGAACTTGCCGACTGTGTTTGACGAACTCTTCGTAACGGTATAAATTCATGTTACCGTTACACCGGAGCTAGGGTACACCTATCTAAAACGGTTCGTCTCTAACAGCATGCGCGCAGTTTACGATCTTTAATGTCCGCACTGTGGATGTTTAGCCTCTCAATAACTGTCTGGAGCGAGGAAACTGGCCTGGGGTTGACATTAAAGGGAAATGCTACAGTTCACTGCCGCGCCACCCAGCGACCGTCGCGTAGCTGTTCGTCCTTGATGGAGCCACATTAGACGCGCTGTGCGTATTTTCGCGTCCGGTGTGCCCGCGTCTGCGCTGCAAAGAATTATTTCTGTTGAGTTTACACTTCATGTACGACACAATCCAAGCTGTTCAAATATAAATGACCTTTTGTATAGCTACGGTAAGCTTCGTGATGATTATGAAATTACACGAACTACATCCCCGTCATCAGGCGACGATACCATGAAATCAACAAAAACACATGGATCTAACCACTCTCCATGGCAGACATGTTTGACGCTTTGCTAACATAACAGCCTGCGCAGAAACCGATGCGCAGGAGATCGGGATCTAACGTCTTGGGGGTCGCGGCTGTTAAAGATATGGAGTCATCTGATTGGTCGAGGCGACTACAGCTCCAAATTAAACAATAAATTTCACGTGGTTTTAAGAGACGCTATGACAAGACGCTATGACAATAACGCTTCGGCTAACAGGTGGCGTCTTCACACATTTCCTCGGGCGGAAGGCTCGAGTGAGCGCTCTTAGCGAAGCTATAAACTCTTTGGTGCAACCAATGAGCTATCTGGACTTGACATTCCCATTGATCAAACCTGCGTTACCGACTAGACTCGATTTGACTCAAAGTAGTGTCCAAAGCGGGGTAACAATACAAAAATTCCACCCCACTTAGCGATACGCAATTTTTGAACGGCCTCTAATCGGTCAGTTAAGATATATTCACCGCAAAATATGGATGATTGTTATGAAATGCCCCTTTAATTAGCTGTGGTGCGATCAATTTTGTTGCACTCAATCGATGGTCAAGTGACGGGAAACGTCCCACTGAATCTAGATCATGCATTGAAAGGCTCAGTATTGTAGTTATCAAGACCACACACTCGTTAGTGACGAGTATTTGCGCGATTCTCTATGATGGGGTCTTCGCTGATTTTCAGGTACGTGGACTTCTCTACGCCCCATTATCCTCGTCGACCTGCTGGGTATTGACAACCTTACCAATTCTCTGGGGCTCCTGGCTATGTTCCAGGGGGCAGCATTCTGCATTGGGCCACCAATAACAGGTTATCTCAGGATTTCTTGCTCACTTAAAATGTATCTGTTTAAAGTCGTTTGTAATTATGAAGCTTCCAATAAGACTCGTTTCTGTGGTGTATCAGGTGCGCTCTATGACCACATTGGGTCATACCGCCCGGGTCTGTTCGGAGCATCTCTAGCCTTCCTCACATCTGGCATCGTCTCCCTCCTCTTACGCAGGGTCATGGCTTGTCAACGCTGATGGCGCTGATGATTTCACATTTCAAGTTCTAGGATCCAATCACCGGCACCTCTTGCTCTCTAAGATTGCTTCACCAGCAAATTAATTCATTGTTTCGGCGTGTTCATACCAGTTGATATACGATATAAGGTTCTTTAGATATGACGTTAAGTTACGTCGTGTTGATGACGTAAAGTTACGTCGTGTTTTGCTGAAGATCTGGTTTCTTTGCTCAAAACTGACGGGTGAGCTGCATTGTTACATGAACACCGTGGTACTACGAGGGAGGCAACGAGCCGACATACATCTCTGTTGGTTTATGCATTTGACATGGTAGATATAGCAACAAGAGGGGGATCATTGATCGCATTGTGCCTTCTGGTTGAGCCCAGCACGTTGATTTATTGAATATGCAGCAAATCTACATTTTTTTATAGTGAAATATTTACCTTTTTCATAAAATAATCATTCTATTTTGTGCACTTCAGTATTGTTCTTGATTATTTGATGTGATCTCTTTATTAGATGTTTGAAATGCACAGTAAAAAAAATTCTATTACGAGCCTAATATTTGTCACCACGTTGTACAATGGCAGCCACTCAAGACCGGTCAAGTCCATGGGCGTCTTGCTCAGAGGGTGCGACCAATAAGTACATGTCTGAAAATGGACAATTATATGATCTATTCCACTGAATATGTGTGTCTAGCTTATGAGATTCCAACGGAATCGTCATGTTTGAGGAGAGGGTTATGAAGTTGAGCAAAGCAAAGAGAGTATACCTGACTTCCATCACCCATACGTGGATTCCCTCAGATGCCGAAGATATAAGGCAATAAATAATGCAGGAAAGTTGATACTATATAACATCCCTTTACAGATGACCTTTCGATAATGAGAAGGTAGTCAAACATATGTCCCAAACCATCAGATGTACTCGTGACTTTATGCATACCCGCAGTCCCCCGTCCAGGCAAGCTAATTGAATGGATGTAGAGGAACCGTTATGAAGACATCCCCGTACAAGAAAACCAGCCATTTCCACGTACATGTTGTCATGACGAGCGTTGGAGAATAGTATCATTGAAGCCAGTAAGTCTTGAAGCGTTTCCGCATCATTCTAGCGTGAATCACAAAGTATCATTCACCAGCAATAACTTTCCTTGTGATGTTTGCCTTTTTCGTCTGATTCAACCTCCAGTTTCATTCACCTAAAAATAACGCCATTCACCCTTAGGTGAATCATCCATCAGTTATTGAAGCATAGTTTTAAACAATGGTGCACTAAATCGTCAAATTTTTTTGTACGAAAATATAATTTTCATGCCTCAACCCACTGCTATTGTGTCAACTACAGAGGGTAACGGTGTATGGCAAATAAATGAATGCTCGGTGGCCGGGATATAATTCGGTTGGAATTAATACTCCTCGTTATAATTGTTCACAAGATGTGGCGAGGTACTCCATAAAACATCAGTTTCAACACTCAATGTGCACCTTTTAGATGACTCAGCTGTGATTATTCCACTCTTGTTTAGAAATGTACTATATCCAGTTTATTTCATTACGTAGCATATACAAAATGATCATTGCAATGTACAAAGATATACGCAATAAAAGCATCCAATTCGTTATCGTCATTAACTCCGTTGGTCAATATCGCATATTGCCAGCCAGGTGGCGCTGTGTTTCCGGAAGACCAGTGCATTTTAAATGGCGTCACAAACCGCGAACAATCACAACTTGTCTTTTAGGCACAAACAGGTTTTCTCGGAAGTGTTTATAATTAGACCGTGACGTTGGCTATGTCGAATGTGGCGCCTAGATACAAACAAGGAGAATGCATTCAGAGCGTGGTTCCACACCATTCCACAGGCTTACACGGGTTATAAGATATATCAGAAAACCTATTTGAAAATAACTGGCAGTTTTAGTCTGATCCGAGTCATAGTATCGCGTTGTTTACATACCATAAACAAAAAAGCGTAAATAGCGAAAATTTCTTTCCAACATTTGTAATATTTGAAGTGCGAAGGAGTGATTGAGGTAGGTGTTAGAGCGTCAATTCACCTGCATTAATCACGCCATCGGCCATGGAAGGTGTATCAGGTGTCCGCACATGAGCCGAGGAACCTGGTACAACAAATATACAAATTATAAATGACATTATCGATCAACAGGACAGCAGAGAACAGCGGGTGACAACAGGCTAACCTAGTTTTGGATTGGTTGAATGACGGGTAAGGTGGGTGGGTGGGGGGGACTCACCTGTTGTATCAGATGTCACCTGTAAGTCTGTAGGATTTGTTGATGGGTAGATATAGAAATCATCTGGAAAACCCAAGGTATATAATCATTTAACAGTTCAAAGTACCAATCTGTTTAAGGTACATTTAACAATAATCACAAAACCGAACAGATGGACTTTGCAATAATATATATTTTACACGCAGAAAGGCCTTTACCTTTCTCATCCGATGGGCTGTTGTAAAATACTGGATTCTCCACAACAGTAGCATATTTGTCAGGAACATTCATATTCTGCACCGAGATGGCATCACTGTGGGAGAAGATGAAGATAGCGATGAGAGATTACGAGTAACATCAGCAACTCGCTTCCCTATATAAAGAGGCGTTTAGGTCTTTAAGATGTACACTGACGTTAACTACTCATAAGTAATAAGAAAACAACAAGCTAACGATGATGAAAACATAAGTAACAGGCGATAATAGACTACAAGACAAAATCGTTCAGGCAACGCCCTGCCTGATATTACCCCGTTGTTCGAACCCCAGTATTTCATTTCGTTACGTACTAGCATCGCCAACATACAACTAACTCATACAACCCCCATATCCAATAACAACGGACCAAGTTTCGCCACCATGTTGCGGCTCAACATCCAATCAGCCGAATACATCAGCATTTCCGACATTTGCAAAATATGAATCACCAGCAAACTACGCGTGCATTAACGCAATGCAGCTGCGTTAGGAGAAGCCAATAACATATACATGCATCCCTTTTTAAAATTGGGTTAGCCCAATATCTATGAACAATGTACATAATAGCACGCAGGAAAAGCCATTGTATTTCCAGCATGCTTAAGTGACTACATAGCGCCCACCACAACCATATATTCGGACAATGGATGACCTTAGCTGTTCTTATATTAACAATGCCTCAGCTTCACAAACAAACAGAATTACTCGAGGTAACACTGCTACTCATTTCAAGTCTAATCGAGTCAGTCGGCAGCTGTTAGAGAGCATCGTTTCCCTTTCATCCTTTCTATAATTTGTGTGCGTCATACATTGACAAACTTACAGAACCTTGTGAACAGCCTACCTACCCGCGAAAGTTTTCCTCTGCAAAGAGACCAATGAAAACACCACAAAAACATTCTCGTTAATCTTGTGAAGGGTAGCATTAATTCACAACTTACTTTATGTTTACATATTCATTGAATCGCTCATTACAGAATATGTTAACAAAATCGGTATACAGGATAAAATCTATTTAAATCGATTTTCTTCACCGGAGGAGAGATAATTCATAACAGCCGAACACAGCGTTGACGCTCGATGAAACGGCATGGTTGATGCAGTTAACGAGCGAATAACAGGCCTTGTACGTCACCTGCTTGCGTCTTCCGTTTTTTCTGGTATGCCATACACGCGCCCACAATGACCAGCACAGCGAGTACTCCCACCGAAACGCCGACCCCCATGGCCACATCCACGCCACCTGCCGCCGCCAACCGAAAACATCATGGAGATGTAACGAAATACTAGATTGGATATCAATACAGGATGTTGTTTCAGTGAAAACATGAGATTATCTAAGCTTCGCCTAGCGTGCTCTACTCAACACAAATTCAACGCCTTAAAAAAAAGACTATATGTAATTTATTTGTATGGCATGGTATTCTGGATTTTACACCATATAGGTACAAAGTGTACAGTACCTGTGTCAGTATCAGGATCCGGCGCCTCTGTACCATTTGATACCGGTAGGACTGTACCTTGGCTCTGTGTACTTCCGCCAGTGCTAGTCTCCCTGCCCTCTTCGTAGGCCAGTAGCTGGAACACGTTGATGAGGTGAAGGTCAAACGGCTGGCCATCCGGCGGAACGACGTACTCCGTGAACCCCAGATGGGGGTCTATGGTGTCATTGAGGGTGGTGGGAGCCGACTGAGACGAGCTGGACCCAGTAGCCTGGGTAAAGTGCTGCAGACTGAGTGAAGCTGGATCCCCGGTGATTGTAACCCACTGTATTATCACCCTGTCCACGTCCAATTTCACATCGGTAATAACCACAACAGGCCAGGCTTCAACACACAACAACGCCTTTTATTTATTTACATAATAGCCCTCTAAATTCGCTAATAATACTTCCGCTTGACTACCCAATTATAACAAAACATTTATAAGATTCTAAGGGAAAGATCAATCCACAGTTGGGATATCTTGACAAACAACCAGCCTCGATTCTGATGATGACACGAGAAATCTAACACAAGAACAGGCTGAAAAAGCTAAGTTACCGGAATAGGGTATTTCATGCCGACTTAGTACTTGTAAATATATGAAATAGTTAATCTTAATACTACCACATACCCTTTGTTTGTGACGTGGTCAATAATCCCTCGCTGAGGTTGTACATGGAATGATTATTGGCCGCTCGAATCATTAAGTCATAGGAGGTGGCTTGTTGTAAGTCCGTGATGAGGTGCGTGATATTTGTGCCGTCTTCGGGGTCGGGGATACCGTCTGCCACGAGGGTGAAATTGTCACTATCAGAGTTCTCAGATGAGCGATAATAGAGCGAAAATGTTTGACCGTCAACACCGCCATTATATCCGGCTGCCCATTTGACCAGAACGCTGAACGACGTTGCATTTACTGTCTCGAAGAAGAGTGGTGTGTGTGGTGGTCCTTGCTCAAATAACTCGATGTGGAAACTTCGGGACACGGGTTCGTTTGAGTCAGCCATTTTGTTGGTTACCAAGCACGTGTAGCGACCAAGTTGCGAAGGATCCAGCATGGTGATGTTGGCCGTGAGACCCACGACGGGTACACCGGCGTTGTCAGTCACTAGGCCATCACCCATAAACCACGTGATGACACCGGCCGGTGACATACAGACGTCACACGTTAAGGTAACATTACTCCCTAGCGCTGCACCCACACGCACGTGACCTTCGAACGCACCTGCCCACATTGCTGGGTCTAAGGGTCAAAATGCACGAGCATGTTAGTTTTACAATAACCGAAACTTGCTATCAATACCCATGGAAACTTTTCCTTGCTACAGAATATAAAAGCTACCCCCTCATTGGCATCATCGAACATCTATTAGTCAGCAGCCCAACCCCAGGGGGTACTTGAATATATATAGAGAGAGAGAGAGAGATAGATAGAGAGATAGAGAGATAGAGAGAGAGAGATAGAGAGAGAGATATATATATAGATATAGATATAGAGATAGATAGAGAGATATAGAGAGATAGAGAGAGATATAGAGAGAGAGAGATAGAGAGAGATCTAGAGAGAGAGAGAGATATTCTAGAGAGATAGATAGATATCTATCTCTATCTCTCTATATCTCTCTCTCTCTCTATTATATATATAGATCTATATCTCTCTCTAGATATATCTCTCTATATCTCTCTGTATATATATATATATCTCTCTATATATGTATCTCTATCTCTATATATCTATCTATCTATCTATATATATATATATATATATATATATATATATATATATATATCCTATATATATAGTATATATACGTGGGTGTGTGTCGCCTGCGAGCGACAGATTAAACTTACACTGTGTTGTGAGAGCAATTGGTGGTGACAATTGGGACGTCTTGTCGGCGTAGCTAGCCTGACACTGATACTGGCCGTCAAATTGAGTGATGTTCTCACACGTTAAGCCATCAATATCCACTGACATATTCACATAAAACCTCCAGCCATCCTCCACGTCATACGAGTAATTTCCAGCTTCATACAGGCGTTCTATAGCGTATAAGTGAGCATCAATTAGCTCGCCATCTTTGAACCAAGTGATATTCAGGTCAGGTTTGCCTGACGCAAGACAGCTGAGAATAGACGTGGTGTCGTCATAGGAGACAGTGACGTGGGTTTCTTCCGTTGGTTCAACGATAAAAGGCGAAACTGAAACCAAAAGCGATCACATTCTGGTCAGTTTGGCATGACTTGTAATTCCAGGCCTCCCGAGTCCCTTTTAAGTTATTACTTCTATTCAGAACATGATTTAATGAACTGGTACAGGAAAATGAGTTGATGAACTGGTACAAGAACATGACTTGATGAACTGGTACAAGAACATGACTTGATGAACTGGTACAAGAACATGACTTGATGAACTGGTACAAGAACATGACTTGATGAACTGGTACAAGAACATGACTTGATGAACTGATACAAGAAAATGATTTGATGAACTGGTACAAGAACATGATTCGGTAGACAACATGGTAAGAATTCCCAGTCAGTGTCATGAAAACAAGACAGAATTGAAAATGTCACAGCCCCTATATGCTACAATATAACGCCACAAACCCATCCTTCTTTCCTCTCATTTGCCTAACGATGGCATTCTCACACCAAAGCACCGTGTTGCAACAGTCTAGTGCATAGATATAAAAATGTGAAATGTTTTGCAATAGAACGAGTTTTTGGTAAATCGCTGATGTTGTGAGGTCAAGAATGAAACGGGTTGAGACGATTGCCATGGTGATGAGGTTCTTTCCTGTCATGCGATGGGTAACCAAAGCACCGTGTTCCAACATCTAGTGAAATTATAATGATGTGAAATGTTTTCATGGTGAAATCGCTGATATCATTGCAGTTTATCAATGGTGAGAGGTGAGAAAGCATATGCATTCGTCAAAAATATCTATGTAACGTCAAGCGTGCCCAATGGCCCAATTTATCTGTCGGAAATGTTACAAGCACTTGGTGGGAAACGATTCGTTCTCACAATAACCGCTCAAAAACTAGATGTCGATTTCAGTCATTAATGTGATGATCCGTGAACTGTGCTGCGGGTTCGGGTTGAGACGATTGCCATGGTGATGAGGTTGGTTGTTGTCATGGCGATGGGTAAGGCTTATCATGATGATGGATATAAGTTATCATGGTGATGAGATGAGTTGTCATGGTGATGAGATGAGTTGTCATGGTGATGAGGTGGGTTGTCATGGTCATGAGTAAGTTATAGTGGTGGAGTAAGTTATCATGGTGATGGAGTAAGTTATCATGGTGATGGAGTAAGTTATCATGGAGATGGGAAAGTTATCATGGTGATGGAGTACGTTATAATGGTGATGGGTAAGTTATCATGGTGATGGGTAAGTTATCATGGTGGTGTAGTAAGTTATAATGGTGGTGGAGTAAGTTATATGGTGGTGGAGTAAGTTATCATGGTGGTGGAGTAAGTTATCATGGTGGTGGAGTAAGTTATGGTGATGGGTAAGTTATCATGGTGGTGGAGTAAGTTATAATGGTGGTGGAGTAAGTTATGGTGGTGGAGTAAGTTATAATGGTGGTGGAGTAAGTTATCATCGTGGTGGAGTAAGTACTAATGGTGATGGGGTAAGTTATTATCCTGGTGGAGTAAGTTATCATCCTGGTGGAGTAAGTTATCATGGTGTTGGAGTAAGCTATCATGGTGACAAGGTAGGTTGTCATGGTTATGAAGCAGGAAGTTGGGTTACTAACCTAAACAGTCAAACCTCGGTCGACGTATTGTGGGAGTTAATGTCCGTCGATATCTTACCGAACACGATGAGTTGGAGTGGGGCTGATGAAGGTCCGTTCTGGAGCCCTCCTACAGGCATGTTGGTACCGTAACAGACGTACTCTCCCTCCTGCTTTACACTGGTCATCTCGAGCTGGGACTCCCTTTGAGTTGATGTCATTATGATTGTATCATCCTGTAGCCAGGTATAGCTTGTTGCTGGTGGGTTACCCTGGTCGAACGGACTGCTAAAGCCGCATGTTAAGGTGAGGTTGTCGCCCACATAGACCGGGGAGGTGGAGAAGTTAGCGACGGCCGCCCCGGGTCCATCTGATCACGGGTCATACGGCAACGTTGGGTATGTTATGGATAAAAGGGCGACGCGGGAGAATATTACAAAGCTTGTTTCAAGTTAAAGGTATGCTGATCATGTTCAGGTGTAGTACAATAACAGGTGACTAATCAGTAGCTAGTTAACCCACAATTCACATCAATGGAGACGATGTAATTCTCCGCATTCCCCGCTTCGTTGACGGCTAGTATGATGACGTCACCACTACCATGGCGCCTGGCATCTACGTCATCAGTAGCCCACGTCAGCAGCCTCGTTGACCTTGTGAGAAGGTCACGTACTCCGAATCCTTCATCTATCTGGTCCGTCATAGCGAAGATGTCGACTGGAGAAGCGAACGAGATGTTGGCTGGCGGACGAGATGTGAACCGCACGCTCAGAATAATGGTGTCGTCCATATTGGAAACCTGTATGCTTTTCGGAATCTCGCTGACAAGAGTTGGGACAACTGAAAACATGTTGTTTTCGATTAAAGTAATGAACCGCAACAAAGTGGTTTAAACCTCGGCTATCTGGCAGAGATACATAACCATGTTATGTCGTGACCATCGATAGAGCAGTTTTTATGCGTTTGGGAATCTGGGAATACACCTGTCTAGTAACCGGAGCAACCCGGGCATGCATGGCACATGGAAACTCAACATCAAGAACGGACCGGCCAACAAATTAGTGTGTTTGGAGTCAGAGCACGCTTTTAACAGACTTCCCTTCGTGAAAGCGGTTTAAATCTCAATAGCGCTAAATAGCAAATAGAACTGTTCACAGAATTAAACGGTGCCATTTACACAAAACAACGCAAAACTCCGGGTACCGACACCTGACAGTTCACATGGGTGCAACAGGCTAACTTGATCGATTAACTCCAGAGCAAAAACAACATCCAATAATACATGCAGGTGTAATGTTATCCGGACCTCACCGGGTGCATTCAAGTGTCATACGATCCAGACCTTACCTAGCGCAATCAGGTGTACACTGGCCGACTGCCCCTCCCCGATCTCATTAGAAGGAACGCAAGTGTACACATCGTCGACTGTGACGTCATCGAGTGCTATTGTGATATTCCCGCCGCTATTGGCGATGCTTATGACGTCTCCAATTTGACGGGACCATGTGTATTCGGTGTGTGCAGGGTTTCCCAGGTGGTCTGGATCTACCCAGCATTCCAATGTGACGGTGTTATCATCACCAACTATACCACTCACCTCATCCAGGGTCTGGGCGCCCACCGGAGCATCTATAAACAAACGTCATCTTATTAGCTCGCTGCTAATTAACATATCAATATACTTGATCATAAGTGAGTTATAAAGAATGTATATATTCTGGACCAAACAAGTCTTTGTAATCCTGAAACAAAAATTCCACAGGAAAGATCGTTACTGATATTTCGAAATTAACCTCATTTGACTGAGAGAAGGGTGCTGATTGATTAGATGTTTGAGAACAACCGAGACCAATGTTTTTCTGCAGGGACATACGAGTAATCCATCCATTAAGATGGTGGGAGGTTCATGTCATCGCAACTTGATATTTCCTTTAATGCCTCAGTGACCTCATTGCAGACAATACATTGACAGAATCAACGCACAAATGAATGTGAAAATGTACCACGTGATAAGATGACCCTGAAGCAAGGAACCAGGTGTTTACAGCGTTGACTTAATTTGGATTCGCGTGGCAAGAAGACGTACTGCTTGATCAGCAGAAAATGTCTCCGGTAGATGTGATATGGAGCAAATTGGTTTCAGATTACAGTACTTACACTTAACGTTAATGGAATACTTTGGAGATCGCAGAGTGACGTTAAAAACGTCCTGCACTATTTGACACCAGACGTAGACGCCATGCTGTGTCCGGTCAGGGACAAACGTCAGATTGTTGTAGAGTACCGAACCGTCATTCCAGTCATGAGAGTCGCCATCTAGCGGACTGATGTCGCCGCCATCCTCCTCCGTAGACATCCACCAGGTGAAACGGGGTGCGGGGTACCCATCGCTGGTTGAACACGTGATATCAGCCGTCACGTTTTCAACAAATTCAACAGGTATCCATTCGGGATTTTCCGCTCTTCCTGTCAGCAAACAAACCCAGCCCTTTGGTGTATGATAATCCGCATATTAATAGATCGATAGCATTAATTGAGCTGGTGATTATAAGGCGGGGCTACTTTGAAGGCTTATCATGCCCGCGCATCGTTAAATGCGCGTGGTCTTCGCGCGTTACGGCCGAATCGCGTGTACACCGGCGATGATACGACAGTCTGCGGCCAAGTCTCACAGCTTGTAGCCTTATTAGGAATGAGATTCCGTATGTGAACTTGAAACAATAACACGATCACTAACAACTAAAGGTAAAACAGAAGCGATGAGTCAGCTTGTACAAATGACGTGCTACTATGCTATTGTGCACACTTTCTATAATATATCTACATGCAGTAGCGTTGAATGGTCCAGATTTTCCATTTTTGTCTCAAAATAAAATTCGTCTTCACTTACTTGCCACAATAACATCCAGGTTGTAAATATCCTCGTCTATCGTGCTGATCCATGTGCCGTTATGGACATGTTTGTTGAGGTTAATTATGGTCAGGTTATATTGTCTCGGGCCATCCTGGTCACACGATAACGTGTAGTTCTGTTGGAATTCTGAGAAGAGATCGCAGTTGAGGGAGAGTTCCTCGCCTTGAGGGTCGTACCAGCGATGACTGGCGTCCGGGTCATCGAAAATACAACTGATAATGATGCTGTCACCCTCTGCGGCCACATCCGGCCACCTGGCCACTGTGACGGCCACTGCCTTTTCGACTGCAAGCAAAAACAGCCCAATCAATGCTCGATGTTTACTTGAAACACCTATAAATTACGGGCGCTCTTATTGTACCTACCGATAATATGAATGTAACTTATGAGCACTAATGCGCGTAACTTATCCCTCGACATCGTTACGAACTCGTACTCCACTGGTCCCTCTAGCGGCCATCTCGCTGAGTGCGTGCGCGCCTTGAGTACCGCGCCGTGACGGGGCACTCAAGAGATGCGAAATGTTTCTTAAAATCTGTTGTGCACAATTTTGAAGCTTGAACAACTAAAACTAAAATAAAAGTGGTTCGTCATTTCCATGAGGATTCCAATTTCTTGATGTTATATTCTTGTATTCTCAGGTTAGTTCACTTGACAATTGAGTTGAGGCTTGATCATGTATGATGTATAGAACAAATAATCTTACGCACAGAAATTCAACATGTGATAATATAAAAACTGTTGTCATAGATGCAAGAAGCAATACAAAACGGAAGGTGACGAAGAAGAAACATATTGATATTGTTTTGAATGTCGCTGCTAAAATATACTCAATGAATAGCACTACAGAATCATTGGCATTGATTTCTTACTCATGAGAGATCAATGTATTGCGACATGGTTAACAATCGAACTGTCTGTGATATGTGAGTATGTTATCACTTTATCAATTATAGAATTGATAGTGCTTGTCGGCGCTGGATTGGAAACTATATCCCCTCCGCGGCTCGCCCGGCCTCACAACCATGTACCCACGTCAGATGCGAGCGACTCGATCGATGTTTAAAATACAATCAGAGTCGCAGTTACACGCCTGGAACTGGTGATTGGATATAACAAGGCAAGTGTTTTGTGAGGTAACGCCATTTGATAGGATGGCCAGAGAAAGTGTCTGGCGGGACTAAGTCTTCGGGATTTATCGTGTCTGTGTTTGCATGCTGAGACTCGTCCCTGGAATCGCCGTGGTCTCTTCATCCGGGTAAGTCGCAGTGGACACCAAGGCTCTAGTCCTACCTCGATAAAACTTCTTAAACCGGGACATATGTTTGTGTACTATATTCGACTGCAGTAGGAGACTCCCTTGCATCCATGAATTAAATGCCATGTTTGATACAGATTATAGGAGAGTGAGTTGGCTGATAACGTGGAGGACATGAGGCCCTTAAGATACCAACTCGTCTGGAGTGTCAGCGTCCTCACCCTAGGTAACCAGCCCGTTCATTGTCAGTATCTCAACAGAGCCGCCCACATGAGAGGTAATGATGACATGTTGTCTGTTGTGATAGGTTTCTACATGTCAGGCACCGCGGCGTCGGGTTTCACTGTGTCACACAACGCCACCGGTTCAACCTCACAAGCCTTCATCCTGCGAGAAGACCCCTTCACGATCCACGCGCAAGGGATTAGCACCGGAATTCTCAAACCTGTAGCGTTCAATATCCCGATTTCGGGAATGTCGACGCCGTGTGCTGAATGCAGGGACGGCAATGCTAGTTATATCTACCGCGCCTGTCAATTACCATGGGTCTCATTTGATTGTTACCACATCGACAACACCAAGTATGCCACCCTCTCCCTCCTACCCGACCCTGACCCCGTACCTCTGGGAGACTACACCAGCAGCTTCCTTGGCCACCATGTTAATATTCATTTGGCCAGAAAAGGTATGTCAAAACAAAGCTTTATTTATTAATTCAAAACGGCCAATAACACGCCATATCAATGAACACAGCCACTCATGCGTACGTACATGCGTCTATAGTTATGGTCGTCTTCTACAATTGATGCTCCGTTGGGTGAAGGACATGTTACAGGAAGGGTCTACATCGCCCTGTTGGATACATTTTGGTTTATTGTTAACACATTCCATCATCAGACGTACCAACAACAAGCGTATCGCTTGCGACACTTCTGCCAACTGCGTCCAGACAGGCCTCTTTACACATAATTACGAGTGCGCCAATCTACCCATGAACTCCCTAAGGTTTCACTTGTCAAATATGTACCTCCTCAACATTACTCTTGCAAGCAGCCCACGTGACACGTGACCCTTCCTTCAACTATCCCCAGTACTCCCCACTAATGTTACGGTGCTCGCCCTGTCTAATGACACCATACTGTTCTCTCACTGTACCTAGTACTCCCCACCAGTGTTACTGTGCTCACCCTGTCTAATGACACCATACTGTTCTCTCACTGTACCTAGTACTCCCCACCAGTGTTACTGTGCTCACCCTGTCTAATGACACCATACTGTTCTCTCACTGTACCTAGTACTCCCCACCAATGTTACTGTGCTCACCCTGTCTAATGACACCATACTGTTCTCTCACTGTACCTAGTACTCCCCACCAATGTTACTGTGCTCACCCTGTCTAATGACACCTTACTATTCTCTCACTGTACCCAGTACTCCCCACCAATGTTACGGTGCTCATCCTGTCTAATGACACCTTACTGTTCTCTCACTGTACCCAGTACTCCCCACCAGTGTTACTGTGTTCGCACTTCGTGATGATACCGTTCTGTTCTCCAACGACTCCATCACACTCCAGTGCTTCACTGACTGCTCACCTGTTCCTCCCCCACTCTACACCTGGACCGACACACAAGTAAGATGATTATATCATCAGGACCAGATATATCTTCATCGTGCTCTGAGAATTTGCAATGAAGTGACCCCATTTATGTACCTAACATAATAAAGAAATGCTTCAGTCAGTACTCAATTCTTAAGTATAAGTGCAACAGGCATACTTTAGACACACTGGATTCTGTTGTTTTGTGATATTCTGTGACCTATGTAACTGGTCGAACATAATACCCGTGTTAATACAGAACGATTCGTCAGAGGTCTCGGTTGAATGTTCTGACAACGAGTCGTTCTCGCACAACGTGAGTCAACGAGAAGTCCCATGGCAGCGCATGAGCGAAGCCATGAAAAATGTGACGTACACGTGCTGTGTGACGCCTGAACTGTGTGATAACGTCACAATAACTCACGTACAAGGTGAAGTAGCCTCAGCTGTGTGATAGCGTCATAATAATTCCACTGTACATCACCTCACACCAAGACGTCACCTCTGTACATACCCCTCACACCAAGACGTCTCCGCTGTACATCCCTTCACACCAAGACTTCACCACTGTATATTACCTCACAACAATTCCGCAGCACCAAGACATCATCACTTTACATCACCTTACACCAAGACATCATCACTTAACATCACCTTATACCAAGACATCATCACTTTACATCACCTTACACCAAGACATCACTTTACATCACCTTACACCAAGACATCATCCCTTTATGTTACCTTACACCAAGACATCCTCACTTTACATCACCTTACACCAAGACATCCTCACTTTACATCACCTTACACCAAGACATCATCACTTAACCCTACACCAATACATCACTTTACATCACCTTACACCACGACATAATCACTTTATGTTACCTTACACCAAGACATCCTCACTTTACATCACCTTACACCAAGACATCCTCACTTTACATCACCTTACACCAAGACATCATCACTTAACCCTACACCAATACATCATCACTTTACATCACCTTACACCACGACATAATCACTTTACATCACCTTACACCAAGACATCACTTTACATCACCTTACACCAAGACATCACTTTACATCACCTTACACCAAGACATCATCTCTTTATGTTACCTTACACCAAGACATCCTCACTTTACATCACCTTACACTAAGACATCATCACATAACCCTACACCAATACATCATCACTTTACATTACCTTACTCCAAAATATCATCACTTAACATCACCTTACACCAAGCCAATATCACTATATCACCTTACGCCAAGACATCATCACTTTACATCACCTTACACAAGACATCATCACTTTACATCACCTTACACCAAGACATCATCACTTTACATCACCTTTCACCAAGACATCATCACTTAACATCACCTTACACCAAGACATCATAACTTTACATTGCCTTACATCAAGACGTCAGTGAATCCCTACAAGGAGACTGACCATCGTCATGTGTTACAGCTGCTGCTGAGGTCAACATCACAATGGATACAGACGATTGGCCTCTCTACCTGACAAGCGAGTCGGGCTCTCTGAACCTTACTTGCTCAGCTAATTGCCCTGTTGATCCTGTTCCGGACTTCACCTGGCATGGAACTCATGTAGGATTGTCAAGCTGTTTGTGTGGTTTTTCGGAATAAAATCAAAGAGCTTATAGCAATGCTAATAGGGCTCACTCGCGCCTCCGCCTGAGAACATATTTGAATACGGCTCCTGTTAGCAGCATGCTGCTTTGTCATAGCCTCTTTTAAAACCACATTGCATTTTTATAAAATCGCTTCGACCAATTGGCTCCTTATCATTGGCAAACGCCGAGCCCAGAGATTAGCAGTCCCATGTGCTTAAGTTAATTTCATGGTAGCGTCACCTGATGACGGGCTTGTGTTTCACTCATTTGAAACTCACCGCATGGCTTGTCGGAGTGAGTCCTCTTTGCATAGCTGTAAGCTCTTTGATGCAACCAAATCATATTCGTAAAATTATAAAGGTAAATTATTCTATCGGTTTTCAGAACGCATTCCGTTTTGTTGGGCCATCAAGCGATTTTATAGGTAGATTTCTAATCAACCCCTTCCAGATAAAGTGACGTGTCTCAGTTGAATGATCAAACAGCTACCTCAAATTCAACCATTACACGATACCTTACCCGACACCGATCACATTTAGACAATTACACACGACAATTAGGCACCTCAGTATTGCTTTGAGCGAGCATTGAATTGTACTGAAGTGTCATTGGGCTTGGTGAAGATTATAGATATGACGATGAAGGCGGTGGTCATAATGATGACGATGAAGACGATGAATATTATGATGATGGCCATGCTTTCGGTGTAAATGATGAAGATAATGATGATGATCGATGATGTCGATGATGTTGATGATGTCGATGATGTTGATGATGTCGATGATGTTGATGATGTCGATGATGTTGATGATGTTGATGAAGATGTAGCAATACGTTATGATGTAGTCATTAGGGATCCTATGACGTCGACGGCGGTCATGATTTGTCTCTGATTCTGTTCCAGGCGGATGACGTCATGACCTTGGAGGCCGTAGACTGTCTCTTCTTGTACAACACATCCGTGAGTCACCTGGTCGTCGCCTGGCAACAACTAGACGTCAACACCGACATCACCTACGAGTGCTGCGTATCTGTAGATATCTGCACTAGCGTCGTCGTTACTCATATACAGGGTTGGTACAGCCTGCATATAGGCCGCATTAAATAATGCAACCCCCCCCCCCCCCCCACACCCCACTTCCCTTTTGTCTGTGTCGTGTACAACTACATAAATTATAGTGTGTTATTGCAGCTGCCTCGTCTGTTGCGCTGTCCCTGATTGAGGGTGGGATGCCCTACATCACCCGAGACAGTCCCTCTCTCATGTTACAATGTTTGCCCAACTGCCCGGCCGTGCCTGGACCTCAACTCCAGTGGAACGGCATTGTGGTAACTGCATGCAGTCATTAACGCATGGCTCATATCGATATATTTGAGTCAATTGACAAACTGATTTTAGCTCGCCACTTAGCATTTAATTCTTTACTCTGCAAACAAATCCGGATGCGCTTTGCTTTATTTAAACATGACGAATCAACAATGCTACCGACACGCACGGATGATATTGGTTATCATTTGTGATGGATAATCGTACCATGTTCCATGTTGGTTTACGCAGGATGCTGGCTCAGCCATAAACACACCATGTCCCTCTTACAATAACTTCAACCAGTCTACGAGTCACCTAGAGGTCACCTGGGTCGAGTCGGACAACAACTCCAACATAAGCTATGAGTGCTGCGTGGTCCACGGGCCCTGTGATAGCATTAGTATTCTCCACATACAGCGTGAGTTTTGTAGCCAAATGTGGTAACACGTCGAGCTCCCCTGGTGACCAGTGCACGCTAATAGGGCTCACTCTATCTGTGCGTTTCCTGCATGCCCACTGTCAGGTGGTGCTACCATATAATCTATGGCGGGGGATTTGAATTACAAACGTGGAATTATCCCACGAGACAATTCAATAATCCCGCGAGATTTAACCTTTATGTCGCGGAAATATTCATTAATCTCGCGGGGAAAAAAATCATTTAACTTGCGAAATAAATAAAACACATAATTATCTCGTGGGAAAATTCCACGTTTTTTTATGCCATTGCCGCACAGCCCATTTTTATTACTTTAGCTTAAAGAAATAGTCAACTGCGCGTTCCAATGAAATCGTCATACGCAGCAGAGAAAGGGCAATAAATACGGAACCATCGCGCGAGATAAATTAATTACCTCTTGGGATATTTCCAAAATTATGACCTGAATTCGCCGTCGTAGAAATCATGAAGAGCACATGGGACTGTTGTTTACGTCAACGAAATAGACACATCTTATTGGTCGAAGCGACTGTGCCCCCCACACCCACCAATTTTCCATCTGAAGATCGACGTTGCGTCAAGCAGAGTGAGCCCTCTTTACGTAACTGTAACCCATTGACTACAGTATGAATGTCACGTTCGGTTTTTGCTATCCTGGAGATATGAGGGCGCGTGTATTTGTATTGTTAGTCTGTAAATGTAAATAGCTGCCTCGTCCGTGTGGGCGGCCGTGGAAACTGGTCGCTACCTGAACATCACCAAATCAGACCCCACCCTCCACATCAGCTGTGCCTCTAACTGCCCGGCCGCGCCGACTCCACACTACACATGGGACTCGGCCCAGGTTAGACCTGTCACAACTCTGGCTAATAGCATATAACGGCTCTTGTTAGCTATCGAGGTGTATATTAACCCCAACACATGCAGCTTAAAACAAATTGTGTGTGTGTTCGCAGGCCAACTTATCGACGACGCTCCACACAGAGATGTGTTCGTCGGGTGTAGACCACCAGGTGGTCGTCAGCCAGCTGGCGGTGGAATGGATGGAAACATCAGGCGATCATGACGTCTCTTACTCGTGTTGTGCCGATAATATTTGCACTAATATCACAGTGAAGCATTTACAAGGTGCAGGTTACGTTATGACGGCACGGCTTTATTGATCATTTCCCTACACAATTGTTCAACATTACTGCCGAAGAACGGGTTTAAATCATATTCTAAAGCTGAATTGACGTCACCTCAGCGCCTGTCCACTTGGTTTCAGAGCCTACATCTGTCAGTATACGCCTGGTGAGCGGGAAAGTGATGCTGTCCGCTGAGCAGCCTTCTCTAACCCTGGAGTGCTTTACACCTTGCCCCGTGGGACCCGCACCACAGTACAGCTGGAATGGTGTACAGGTGGGTGAGATACCAGTCTAGACAATATGAACAACTGCTGTTTACTAAGTATTTTTATTCTAAAAAGATTGCTAACTGAACGCTGTTAAACATTATATAATTATGTCAGCATGGCCGCCCATAATCAAGTGGATTGGGCGACAGTCCTGGTGTTGTTATCCAATTAACTTGGCTCTGGAAACGTTATGGATGAGACGTAAGATTTAAGCAGGGTCATTGACGCTAACAGAACAATCCAACGAACTGATTATAACGAGCTTGAGAATGTTTGCGAATTGAAACCAAAGAGCTTATAGGTGCGCTGAGAGGGCGCCACCATAAATTCAACCAAAGCACATGGGATTGTCAATCCCACTTCTCTTGGATGGACACATCTCGGTTTATAAGAAGAAATGGAAACATACTATTGATCGAGCTAACGTGCCCCCAAACAAACCAGAAATTCCCATGTGGCTTTAAAATCGACGCTAGGTGGCGTGTTCACATGTTTTGTCGGGAATGAGCCCTCTTAGCGTAGCTATAAGCTGTTTGGTAAAATATGGGTTGTGTGGCGGGGATTAGGGTACAGTGGGAGAGGAGAGGCGAGTATGCGCATCACAACCAGACTATTACGTCACTGTAAGTCACGTGACTGTTGACTGGATTGACAGCTACAGTCTTAACACGACCTTGAACTATACCTGCTGTCTGACCGAGTCAGATATATGTGACGTCATCGCCATCACACATGTACGCGGTGAGTTAACGAGATCCACATTAATTATCATTGATATCGCTGACCTTTAACCTTGTGCAAATTCAGACCTCTTAAGTATAATTTCCGTCATACAAATAATGCAACTCAATTGATCACCCACTGTCCCAATTCTATTCGACATTAGTGTGACCTTAATGTATAGATGCAGTTACCGATAGCGGATGCGGTAGAACGTGTTTCGTGGCAATCGGCATCACAGCTGGCGTAGTTATTCTGGGGGCCATTGTTACGGGACTTGTTATTTCTTGCGTTAAATACGAACGGAAAAGGAAAGAAAATTATGGGATGTCACCACCAATTCAATAGACCCGAATAGGAAACTGCTTTAGTTTACACATTAGTTTATAGAAGCAATAACATGCCGCTTAGGTGTGTCAGTATGCATTTATTCGGAGATGTATATATTTGGTGTATGTTGCCAGATTTTGTATTCATATTGGATATATTAAATTATGTTTATATTTGTACATTTGTTCCGTGTACTCTGAAAAATGTAACACTGATAGCACACCATTAGGTCTTCAGCACTAGAAATTCGGGCGGTGTGATGGAAACTGTTCTTTACCTGACGTTATTGATTTCATTGCGAATGTCACAAAACAAACCGGCGATCATATGTATCGAGTTTAAAAATGAATAAAACGATAATGTACAAAGTGTTTTATTCGATATTAATCAGCTGACAGTTAATCTCTTGAGTACACAAGAAGCAAACCCCGATAAATAACAGGTGAATTAACCCAGTTTTTATAGAACACGAAAGCGATATCATATCATTTTTTTTTTCTTCTGTTTGTTGTTGTTGTTTTGCAAAAACGATTTCAGGTAAATATAGCGACTAGAAGCATTCAAGGGTCTTTGTTAACACAACGATGGAAAAAATCACTACACAGCTGTGTATACAGTGAAGAGTACAGGTTGTTTAAAGCACATTTCATGGGTCAAGAGTTATAGACGAGCGAAGCAATCAGCAAGAGCCTGAAAGAGCTTTAAATTAATGTCCACTTAGTGAGATGGCCGTGTGCGGGGAGTATACTGGATGCATCATACGCCACAGACGAACCAGATGTAGACACCGAGTGACCATTATGATTTAGTATCTATCTTCTTTAATAAACATCATGGTCAATTCTTGGGGGGAGAACAAGGTACCTCGGGTACACTCCGTTGGGGTCGATCGGGCTTGGGTACTTGCTCATCAAATAGCTCCGATCGATTTTGGTAATGATTGGTGTTGAGGTTGCTTCCGATCATACGCAAGTACTCGCCCTCTGGTGACACACGGCCAACAACATCTTCCTCTATGGCTTCCGAATATATTCCGTCTAGATTGACACAAAACACAGTACTTGTTAGTCGCCCCAATATATAATGAACATTCGATGATGACGTAACCGCAGCTTGACCAATCCCAGCTACACCCTACTGAAACACTTTGCGGATGAGTAAGGATCTGTTTCAAGCAATGAGAGACAGCGATGTGGCGAAGAAATACCCCTTTGTGGTCCTAACTTGCCTTTACCACTCCTCTCACTAACAGTCACGACTTTCTTATCGCTAAGAAGTTTCATATACCAGATTTCTCCATTATTATAGGCAACCCTGACAACGACCAGATTACCTGTATGTTCATCAGCAGTGACGTCAGTAGCTGCCGCATTTTCGTATCTGGACACATCGTAATCATACACAAAGATGAAGTCCTGCATATCGCCGTAATTATATCCCGGTGTGGATTTAAATCTGATCTGTCTGTGTGATATGATAGAGAATATGCTTACCCTGGATTGCTCGGATGGACTGAAATGTTAAACTAATAATGAGAACTCAAATCGTTGCAGAGCATTTAGGGAAGGTATATATATATATATATATATATATATATAGAGATATATATATATATATATATATATATATATATATATATATATATATATATATATATACATATATAGATATATATATATCTATATATATATATATATATATATATATATATATATATAGAGATATATATATATATATATATATATATATATATATATATATATCTATATATATATATATCTATTATATATATATATATATAGTACTATGAATGAACGAAAAATTAACTAGGCTCGCCATTATTGGCCCTTAAATTCCATCATCATGACTGCTGCGATGTGCAATTAACCGAGGATATCTACATAACTCACCCTCGCCTCGTGTCCTGATCAAGTGGTATATATGTTCCTGTGTTGAAGTAGGGTCGCTATCCCCACGTCTCCTGCGAACATCATGTGACATTACATCACACACATAGCACATAAAACATATCAAACTAGCGGCAGTTTTCAGCAATATATTGAACGGATTTTAGCCAACAATTTGTCTTCGCTGTCGATTCCGTAGAACAAACCTGCTTGAATTTGATCTATCTGCAAAGAAAAAAATAATGGGCGATCAGTCGCGGAGAAATAAAAGCGAACTCAGGGTAACGACACAAAGCCATGAAGCTGCTTGGTGATATTTAATTGATAAATGGGTTTTTTCCCCCATAAAATGTGTTAAAATGATAACATGGCTGGAATGTAACCATTGACATACAGGGTGACATCACCAAGCTACCTATTATACCGATTGGCATTGTTTCTTGAAGCGAATGTCTTTGAGCAGCAAGCTTAGCAGGAGCATCAGTGCCAGAAGAGGTCCTAGGTGACGTCTCGAGTTCGACAAGGTCTTCTTTTGAAGGCAACGCACTGAAAACAGATCACTTGAAGCATGGAAGGAACAGATATTTTCGTTTGCTAAACGCATTTAAAGGTGTTATTTTACAAAAGTTTATTTAATACTTAGCTTACAATTGGCCAGAACTTGTTGAACCACGTTGGGATTTCCTCCCTGGAAGATGATACAATTGACATATTTATCATGCAAACATCATTATTCGCTTCCAATTTTTAACGAAGTACCCTCTATTTTAATTGGTCTCATATTGATGTTTAACCCACGTTTTTGGGTAGAAGGTGCCGCAACGTATCTGCTACAAACACAGTGCTATCTTATAAATGATTTGGGAGGTCTCCAATCCGACGTATGGAGTCCTGTGTTATTCTAATGATCACGTGATTACTCATTCTATTCCATTAAAATTTCAATAACAAAATAAACTGCGTTGGTGTCCTACCTTGGTTCTGCAACATACGAAATAACCCAAGAAATTATTATGATATTTAAGTCACAGACGCCATATTTTTCTCACGAGTGATTAATGCTTTTGTGTGATTTATCTTGTTGTGAATCAATTTCAAATAAATAGAGCACCTGACAATTCGTAATCCATTATTTGTTGATCTGAGAACCTGAAATAGAACAATGCATGACAATGGCAGTCGTATATAATTAAATATCTACTACCATAATAAGATCACACGAATCATATTGATTGAGATACTCACATTTCATCTGACCCATCTGCAAATACATAGGCCTAATTATTCATTCATTGCTGCATATGAAGATGGAATGTGTTTTATGCATTGCATACATTTGTCAAGTAGAGGGCAATTCTACTGACAAGCAATATGGAAGCAGGTGTGTTACCCACTTCAGAGTTGCATCACCTTTTGTTGGCAGGACTAGTTCAGGCCCAGAAATCGAGTTCTGATGGAAGCTTACCATCCGTCTACAACAGATGCTGTCATGTTGAACTTATAAGATAATGTAAACAGACATGTCTATAGAATGATGAAGAATTAACCCTACCTTTGGGAAAAATCTCGATTTGGGGCACTCACTGCAAAGGTATATGTTGAAAACATTTAGACTCAATATGATCCACCTTTTCTTGAATAAACTTTTTCAGGGACTCATCACCAATATTATATGAAATATAGCTTCGTTGTGTGCATACTAAATGTTTGATATTGCTCAATACTACCATATTATCAACAAAATGTCTTTACCTGTCTGCCTGTATCTATAAACACCGAACACCACGCCAATGACAACTACAATCAGCACCAGTGAACCTGCTACGCTGGCCACGATTATGATCCATAGCTCAATACCTGTGGCAAACAGAACGTATTGAGACCTAGTCCACTTTGCAACAGGAGGGGTTTGTTTTATCTCAAACTTTATTTAAGCTGTTGTTTATGCTTGTTTGTTAATTTAGTGGCACTGGTGGATGACGAATTGGATATTTATTGAGGTTTTGTAGCATTGGTGCATAAATATATATGTTAAATAAAAATATTGACAAAAAAATGTTTTGTTGTGTACAGAGTTTTGTCATATCGGTGCATGAAGACATCAATATAAATTGAGGTTTGTTTTATGGAGTTTTAATGCACAGTTGCATGAAGTTGGGGTTTGTAACATTTGGATACAAATTGATACACATTGTGATTTGCTGTGTATACAAATATTGATATACTGTGAGTTTTGTTGCATTTTTATGCTAAGATATTGAAATGCACCGAGGTTTGTTCAATGTATGTATATATATGAAGATGCACATTGAAGTTTGTAACATTAGTGTATGAAGATAGTGATATGGATCGAGGTTTATTACATTGCACATATATATATATATAATATATATATATATATATATATATATATATATATATATATGTGTGTGTGTGTGTGTGTGTGTGTGTGTGTGTGTGTGTGTGTGTGTGTGTGTGTGTGTGTGTTTGTGTATATTTGTTTTTTTGTACATTGGTGTATAAACGCTGATCTATATTGAGTGTTATCATGCTGATTATGTGTTATTCTTCGCCCTACCTGTATCTGGGTCCTGAAGCTCGATGTTAAATCCAACACAATACGTATGTCCGTCAATCACATTGCTGGCCACACATGTATATATCCCAAAATCTGCGTCCGTTATAGAGGCCAAGGTGAGATTCTTGCCAGTTGCATAAATTGGATTTGTCTGTCCTTTGAAATGCCAAGTAACATTTCCTGGTGGTTCCATGCATACGTCACAAACCATACTGACACTGTCTCCTGGTGGCCGGATGTAAAGGCGGGGTGCTGTTCTTGACAAATGGCCCGAATCTACCACACATAATATAACCAAGGCACAGTGAATATGTCAGAACATTTTTCCCGACAGCTTCACATTTTTCTGCAAGAATTATGTAAATTTGTTCTTACACTGTGTTGTGAGAGCAATTGGAGGTGACAATGGGGACGTCTTGTCGGCGTAGCTAGCCTGACACTGATACTGGCCGTCAAATTGAGTGATGTCCTCACAGGTCAAGCCAGCAATATCCACTGACATATTCACATAGGACCTCCAGCCATCCTCCACGTCATACGAGTAATTCCCAGCTTCATACAGGCGTTCTATGACGAATAAGTGAGCATCAATTAGCTCGTCATCTTTGAACCAAGTGATATTCAGGTCAGGTTTGCCTGACGCAAGACAGCTGAGAATAGACGTGGTGTCGTCATAGGAGACAGTGACGTGGGTTTCTTCCGTTGGTTCCACGATGTGCGGCAGCACTGCAACAACCACACCCTCGATAAGGCCTGATCAACCACTGATTACTATCACAAAGCTTTAATATTGGTAGACATACCAAGCACCGTAACATCTACGGGATCAGACTGCGGTCCTGTGTCCACAAGGTTAGTACCAGAACACGAATATATTCCTTCCTGGGTGACACTATCCACAGGCACAACGGTTTCATTCCCCGTGACGTCAGGCAAGATGGTGTTATTATAATGGTACCAGGTGATGTTGTTCACACTTGGATTTCCTCCTGTACCACCCGAGCCACTAGTGAAGGTGCATCTCAGTGTCATGTTAGTACCAGCATACACCAGACTTTCCGCCTCCAACACAGGTTTTCCCGGACCATCTTGTAACAAAAAAACATACCACCTGGAAAAGCTTTGTTGACTTTCTCAGAGGTGTGATCTTTTTAAGAATAGCTGATAGTATGACTCAATCACTTATTTAACCAGGTGGTATAGACAATCGTTGATAAAATATAAGATATCGTTATCAGAAGATAGCTTTATGTCCATTGCGAAGCCATTTAATCGTGCCATTTAATCAGGGTACACGAAATAACTCGCAAGCTTTGAGATAATCGCCCCTTTTCTCCCCTCGCAAGACACATTAATTATCCCATTTCTTCAATTGGATATTTAAATCACTGCATGGTTCGTTTGAGTGTTGACAGTGATTATTCATTAGCCGTTGTCTTGATTTCATGTGTATTCTTTCTTTTAAAAATAACCAAAGCTAGGTCTCCTCAACGTGTCCATGCATAGCTTACTTAGCGAGAAGCATTATCTTCCACACAAGCCTTAGCACCTCTCCCCCGCACCAGCGCTCTCCTTATATCCCCTCCCATCCAGCGCCCCACCAAATACCGGCAACCCGCTCCCCTGCTGTGATCACATTTCCCCACCTGAACTAGTAAACCTCTCCACCGCTCTCATCATATTTCCCCATCTGTACTGGTTAACCTCTCCGACGCTTTCATCATACTTCACCACATGTACTGGTTAACCTCTCCGACGCTTTCATCATACTTCACAACATGTACTGGTTAACCTCTCCGACGCTTTCATCATACTTCACCACATGTACTGGTTAACCTCTCCGACGCTTTCATCATACTTCACCACATGTACTGGTTAACCTCTCCAACGCTCTCATCATATACCGATACATACACAGGCATCCCTCACGTTTAACCATACATCATTTCACATCAATCTTTCACAGAAGACAACCCCGGCTAAGAAACACAGCCCCTTCAGCTGTTATATTGTCGTAACGGCACGCGATCTACCAATGTATGACTCCATAAGGATCATTCCGGTCAAGTGATGTTGTCAGCTTACGCCATGAGTTATACTTATTAATGACGCTTGATAACGATGAGAGTTTTCAGAACACAGACAAAGGAATGCTATTCCTGCGGTTCTTGACGATTCATCATAGCGTCCTTCCTTATTGACAGGATGCCAACATTAATTAATTCCGTAATTAAGATAATGAAAACAGAAAAGTATTAATTCACTGATTTTTTTCTGATTACAGGTAGACTGTTCTTACACGTGATGGAAATGGTGTAGTTGTCTGATCGTAGAGTGACGTTAAAGAAGTCCTGGTCCACTTGACACCAGACGTAGATGCCATGTTGTGTGCGTTTGGGGAGAAAAGTCAGATTGTTGTTGAGTCGCAAGCCGTCATTCCAGTCATGAGAGTCGCCATCTAGCGGACTAATGTCGCCGCCATCCTCCTCCGTAGACATCCACCAGGTGAAGCGGGGTGTCGGGGAAGCTTCGGCGCTCGTGGAACACGTCAAGTTAGTAGGCTGGTTCTCCAGAATATCCAGAGGCGTCCAAACAGGCTTCTCAGCGGGAACTGAACGTGATGTACGATTTGTCTTACAGTGATTGTCCAATAAAATGGCGTGCTATTTTAAGAATAAGTCTATCAAAGTTGACGGTTTACCTGAAGTTTTGACGGACTGCTCAGCAATTCCAGAAGTCCGAACCAAACCTGCAGGTTTACGAAGTTTCAGAAGAAACCGCGTAAATTAAAAAAATAAAATAAGCATAATTTGTGTACACTAGATTCAGGACAGCATACTTCGCGTGTACTGGATTCAGGACAAGACTACATCCATTTCAAACGTGAATGTCTGACAATTTCCATGACAACGGATCTCATCAGAATCCAAGCATTCATAATACAAGCAAAGAAGTTTCGGGGGGTGGGGGGGGGGTCAAATTACGGGTATCAGTAAATCTAAATACACTTTGAGTCTTAAGGTACGCTGAATGAATAGTCTGCCAGAACATATCGCGATACCAGAGGTCCAAGCTATTCAAATACGAACCTTACCCAGTGATGAAAATCAAAATATTAAAGATGACACTCACCATTCACAAGAACAAAATAGAAAATGAACACCTCCATGGCTGAAGGGTTTTACACGACTGCAGATTCACATTAGTTGGTACATAAATAAACAAGTAGTTTCTGGCCATGGTCTCCGGGCATACTCGTGATCCGCCGGCGTTTTGGTCGTAACTTCCTTGTAGCTGATAAAGACCGTCAGCTTATTACGACTAGAATCGTCTTGAACTTTGCCTCGTTTCATTTATAAGTATGATTGTCTTCACTTAGTTGATAACGTGGGATGTAAGATGCACGATGGTTATGTGAGAAGATCCAACATAGATCAAAAGGTTTTGAGGAATCGTCGTCATAATAAAAAGTCTGTCGACGTTTCTCCAAAACAAAAGGCCGCGAACCTACGAGTCGATGTTATCCGCAAATACTTCATAGAAGCATCACTCACGTAAACACACCCCCACGTGCGTGAGCGCGTCTGAGTGGGTCGCTGCTAGCAGGTGAGTCGCTAAAGGATGCACCCCACCCCCACCACCCTTGTAGGAGGTGATTACCCAATGGCTCCCCGTAGAACCAGTTTTAGTGATTTAATTGTGCCAGAGAAATATCACCAGTAACCTCATCCCCGTCCGCAACCCCTCCCCCGCCCCGCCCCTCACACACACTCCCCGCACCCGACCCTACTCACGTCTGGACCACCGCGTTGTCACAGTGTCCTGATACTTACCAGCTTCCTACACACGCTGGTACCCCAATCCGACTACCAAATCCCATTTTGCCCCGGT
Organism: Urechis unicinctus; assembly: GCA_034190875.2. Lineage (NCBI taxonomy): Eukaryota > Metazoa > Annelida > Polychaeta > Xenopneusta > Urechidae > Urechis > Urechis unicinctus. The sequence goes on from CM067347.1 coordinate 31,692,432, forward strand.
ATTGACATTTCTGGTAGAAGCAATCACTTGTGCTGTTGATTCTTAATTATAGGTTATTCCTACACTTGTTGTGCATGCACCCAGTCATTATCATTCTCTCTTTGAGTATTACTGACAAGGCCTTGTGAAGGAGTTAAGCCTTATGCCCCCGCCACCTATACCAGGCCACATCTCAGTGCTGTACCACCAAATGAAGGAATTTAACAAACTGCTATTTTACATTGATCTTAAATATATGCTTAGAACCCAGACAGTAACCCACTTCATTGGCATTCATAGCATCAATACAATACACCCAGCATTTTAATTCATAAACAAATTACCAAAACAGGTCACCAGTCATACGAAGAGTGAGAATTTATTTCATCTGAAACCATTACTGTATTGAATAACACCCATTCATACCCCTCTGCGCGTTACAATTGTCGTTCAGTCATTTCGCTTCACAAGCTGGACAGGAGGCGTGTAGCGTCAATCTTTTATTCATTTGTAACAGCGACACATTTCTCTTGTTCATCATTAAACATGCGACAGACAGCTAATTTGTCATGCTTAAAGAGCTTAACATAACTACAGAATGTACAACGCATTAAAATGTCTTGTGTATTGTGAAAACAATAACATCACATCTATGTACAAATATATGACATCACACAAAAGCAGATATTTATCAGACAAATATACATTTGATCGGTAAAAACTCACTGACAGTATTGCTAGCATGTGTCACGTGACTACCCACCAATCATCCCGTCAAGCTTCTATTTATCCTACGAGCCTCATAAGCTTGTACGCTAGACAATGCTCCTCCTACCGATTCATGGTGCGCAAACATGACATAGTATGACGAGGGTTTAATCATTGGTTTTGGTCCCTAGTCAGGGTGGGTGCTGCTGATTTGGTGGGGGTTTTTGGGACGGTTTTTTAGTGCTGGTGGCTGTGTGCTAGCACTATCTACAAGCAAAGCAGCAGTTCGTTTTTTCGAAATGTCGAAAGCTTTTTGGTTTGGTTGGAGGCCTTGGTTTCATTGTTGTACAAATGTCCTCTTTTAGTTGTTGAGATTTCCTTCTGTGGTTTAATTGTAATGGGAGGTGGTTTTTTGTCAGCTGTGAAAATTCACTTCTTAGGTTTAGCTATGATGGGAGGCGGGTTTTTGTCAACTGTAGAAATGTTCATCTTGGGTTTAGCTATGATGGGAGGTGGGTTTTTGGCAACTGTAGAAATGTTCATCTTGGGTTTAGCTATGATGGGAGGCGGGTTTTTGTCAACTGTAGAAATGTTCATCTTGGGTTTAGCTATGATGGGAGGTGGGTATTTGTCAACTGTAGAAATGTTCATCTTGGGTTTAGCTATGATGGGAGGTGGGTTTTTGTCAACTGTAGAAATGTTCATCTTGGGTTTAGCTATGATGGGAGGTGGGTATTTGTCAACTGTAGAAATGTTCATCTTGGGTTTAGCTATGATGGGAGGTGGGTTTTTGTCAACTGTAGAAATGTTCATCTTGGGTTTAGCTATGATGGGAGGTGGGTTTTTGGCAACTGTAGAAATGTCCTTCTTTGGTTCAGCTGTGATGGAAGGCGGGTTTTTGTCAACTGTGGAAATTTCCTTCTTAGGTTTAGTTGTGATCGGAGGCTGTTTTGTGTCAACAGTAGAAATGACCTTCTTTGGTTTAGCTATGATGGGAGGTTGGTTTTTATTAACTGTAAAAATATCCTTCTTTGGTTTAACTAGGATGTGAGGTGGGTTCTCACCAGCTGTTGAAATTTCCTTCTCTGGTTTAGCTATGGCGGGAGGTGGGTTATCATCAACAGTAGAAATTTCCTTTTTTGGTTTAGCAATGATGGGATGTGGGTTTTCAATAGCTGTAGCAATGTTCTTCTTTTGCTGAATTTGAGACGTCATTTGAAGCATAATTTGTGCGAGCGGATTGACTTTCTCATCGAGGGATTTCAACATATGTGGTTCGTGTTTGTCACTGTGTGAGTTCGGGGATGGATCCTCAATGCAGACATTTTCATATTGCGTTTTTTGTGACTTAACCCCCGATATAATGACTAGTGGCGCGGTAGCGTGCCGCGTATCACTGTCGGTAGAGGAGCAGACAGTAGGAACTCCAAAACTCGCCCCCATTACAGGTGCATCACTCATCTTGCCATCAATATGTGACACAGCATGGCTGGTATCTACATTGTCCGTATTGCTAGTGTCCTGTTGGAAGTATTCCGAGTTATTTATATATTCTGGTTGGTGTGAGGGGTTCTCCTCGGCTATGTGGGGCGAGCTATAACTCCCTGTGTTGGCATAACCTGCCTCGTAATCGCTTGTTTGTGTCTTGGGCTCAGTGATGAGGTTGTCATACTCGGCTTTTGTAATGGGTTCTCGTGTTGCCGCTGATAGGTTTAGATAGGAGGTTGCAAAATTCACGTAGCTAGCTCTGTCATAATCGTCATCTGAAAAGAATAATATAATTTAAACAGTGAGTTTAAAATATTGAGTTGGTCAAATATAATTTCTTGCTGTATTCCATTACCCAAATGGTCATGACTTTCCGATAATATATTATTTAAACCATTGGCCAATCATTATGCACCTTACCTTCGATTTCCTCCGTGTCCTGACCAGGACATCTTTCCTTCCTGTACCTGAAACAATTATAACAGATTTTCATATTTTCAAAGATAAAATAACTCAAATTTTATTTTAGTTCAACAAGATAGCTTTACTCACTCAGCGCTTGTTCGCCCTGCAACCGTGTAACACAAACAAACTAGTAATTATCAAAAAATATCAAAAAGGAAATAATGAAGGTTATTTCTGAGCACAACAATGTCTTCTGTTGCAAGTAAATCGATGAATTATACGTTACCGTCAGGGAACATGACAGCGTGTCTAGAGGGCAGGGCATTCCTGTGAAACAAAGCCACATCGGATACCTGGGATAACTGCTTAAAGTAAGTCAGGAAAGGTTAATCAATCATAGATCGAGGTTTAAAAAGTTGGTGTAAAGCTTGCTTCAACTTACGTCTGCTCATCTGATGTTCGATCCGTGTCTAATAACACATTTTGAATGAGCATATATCATATTTGCCTTTGCTTACACAGCAGGGAATCCATATTGTCTTTATGTCTTAAGCATGATACTCCTGCTGTTTCGTTTATAAGACAAGAAGCTATACTTACTGTCTTTTTTGCCCCTGCGAACCAGAAAGAATGCAATGATGATTACTCCACATAAAGCCACTAATGCTATAACCACCCCTACCACGATGACCCATACTCGGGCACCTGATGAACATAAATGTCACGTGATACACTGCAGCGCATGCTCATTGAGGTACTTATGTCAATATTCGACTTCGTGGTTTTAGTTTTGGTCAAAAGTATTATGATCTACTTAAAAAGCATCACAAACGCGGAATGACTTGTAATAAGAAAGCCTCATTTCGTGAACACAGAGAGGATGTTATGCATGCTTAGTTGGTGGCCATCTCACCTTCGTCTGGTAATGGCGTGACAGTGATGTTAGCCTTTGCGATCGCCTCCTGCCGACCAAGCTCGTGAACCCATAACACAAACGTGTTGTTAATGTGAACATCAAACACGTCAACAGCGGAGTCTGGGTAACTGAAGTGGACTTGTCTGTTATCAAGAGGGATGTCGGACAGCAGAAGGTCCGGGAATGTGCTGTTGACTTGATGTAGCAGAGACAGGGAGCTTGGTCTGCCCTGTAGGATGGTATAATTGAGTTGGACTGACCTTTCCGTTAGCATGACATGCACAATCTCAACTTCTGGAGTCTCTGAAAACAGAAGTTATGATAATTCAGTATCTGAGAAGCGTTGATGTTTAAGTGCTCTTTCACGTAACTGAGGGTCTCATGCAAGAAACGCATCACAGATAGCAAATGTGTCGGTCCCGTGAAAGGGCAGCACCAAAGACGGATAATTCTTAAACATACGAGGCGGTCCCATGAAAGGGAAGTATGAAAGACACGTTATTCTTTAACATACGTGGCGGTCCTATGGAAGGGAAATACGAAAGACGGGTTATTCTTAAACATACGCGGTGGTCCTATGAAAGGGAAATACGAAAGACGGGTTATTCTTAAACATACGCGGTGGTCCCATGAAAGGGAAAAACGAAAGACGGGTTATTCTTTAACATACGTGGCGGTCCTATGAAATGGAAGCATAAAAGACGGGGTTTTCTTTAACATACGCGGCGGTCCCATGAAATGGAAGCATAAAAGACGGGGTTTTCTTTAACATACGCGGCGGTCCCATGAAATGGAAGCATAAAAGACGGGGTTTTCTTTAACATACGCGGCGGTCCCATGAAATGGAAGCATAAAAGACGGGGTTTTCTTTAACATACGCGGCGGTCCCATGAAAGGGAAGCACAAAAGACGGGTTATTCTTTAACATACGCGGTGGTGGGAAGCATAAAAGACGGGTTTTTCTTTAACATACGTGGCGGTCCCATTAAAGGGAAGCATAAAAGACGGGTTTTTCTTTAACATACGTGGTGGTCCTATGAAAGGGAAGCTTCAAGGACTGGATGTTGAAAACCGATGTGATGGACAGAAGTAATGGGTTTTGGAGTTAACAGAACGTCGTCACAACTACAAAAGGGGTCACCTGGTGGAAACTACTATGTGGCAAACAGAATTAAGTTATCGAGAACGGGATGGGCGCCTGAGAAGTAATTTATAAGCAAGGTTCGTCATAGGTATTTGTGCTTGGTCCTTAAAGTTACAAAGTCCACGTGACGTATGTGAAGCCCATGGTTGATCAAGGGTGTTTTGGTGCGAAAGGAGATTTTCCCCAAACCCATGGCGATAACTTAAACGCAACCAAGCCCTTCTTCTTGGGTTGAGTGTGCAGTCGTGTTCAATATGCTGATGTAACCCCATAATTTCAAATGAGATTTATCACATACTTGATGGATATCTGAGCAGTAATATCGGTCACATGTCATCAATTATCATACAAGTGGGGTTTTTTTTTATATTGCTTGTGTCTGGATAGAAGGACAATACTAAAAAATAATACTATGCTACCAATCAAAGCATTCCATTAGCCTACCGTCATGTTATAAATGACATGCAAGCATTATATGATATGATTTTCAAGTGTTATAACAACAAGTCGATGCCTTAATAGATGAAGCCGTCAAATTGATTTTTGTCCTGGCCGAGGACACGACATTAGCACCCGTAGCGTCGACATCGCCTTACCTAAGGTCGTCTCGCGCAGAATGGCCTCGTTACTTTGGTTCAGCTCTGTATGCGTGTTCACAGCAAACAGCAAGATTTCATACTCGGCGTTGTTTTTGAGGTCTGTTAGTGTCTCATCTATAATATGACCCGTATCCATGATGCCTGGCTTTTGCATCCACTCCTCACTGTTGCTGGATCTGTAGAGAAGTGTAAACGTCTGATCCAAACCTCCATTGAATCCCACTCGCCAGGTGAGGCTAACGCTAAAAGAGGTTTTGGAGGAAACGCTGAAGTAACTGGGTGTCCAGGGAGGCCCTGGCTTTAAATTCAGTTCTATGTCGAACCTTTGAGAATAGTTCTGCCCTTTGATTTCATTTGTCACTTCACAAGTGTAGATGCCATAGTCTGTTAATTGGATTGGGTCGATGGTTATATTTTGCCTGTCTACAACGATGCCATCTTCATCATTGATTGGAGCGCCATTATAAGACCACGCGAAGCTGCCGGCAGGTTCCATGCATACGTCACAGTGTAGGGTGATATTATGAGCTAACTCACGGCTATAATTCCTGCTTCTTGTTCCTGCCCAGTGAGCCGGATCTAAACCAATACCGATTAATTGTACAATTAAAAAAGTAGGGAAGAACACCAAAGGTTTTACTGGGGAAGCTCATACAGAGTTTGACCGTTAATTTTACGATAATTTAAGTGCATCGCATTTCTCATGTTGGGATATATTTACTCACACAGTGTTGTGAGAGCAATTGGAGGTGACAATTGGGACGTCTTCTCGGTGTGGCTGGCCTGACACTGATACTGGCCGTCAAATTGAGTGATGTTCTCACACGTCAAGCCAGCAATATCCACTGACATATTCACATAGGACCTCCAGCCCTCCTCCACGGCATACGAATAATTGCCGGCTTCAGAAACCTGACTTGTTACGTAAAGACCAGCGTCAATAAGGACGCCATCTTTGAACCACTTGACCTCCACCTCAGGTTTGCCACTTACAAGACAATCCAGAATGGAGGTCGTGTCGTTGTAGAGGACGGTAGTGTTGCCTGGTTCCTGGGGCTCGATTATGTAAGGCAACACTGCAACAGAGAAATCTGGAAATCATTCATCAGCACTTTCCTTAAAGCAAAATCACCCATACACGCGCAAAGCACCGCCGCAATATGTTCGGGAACAAACGCGACGGGACCTACCAAATATGGTCACATTGACGGGATCAGAACGAGGACCAGTGAGATTGCCCGCTACCGGGTGGTTAGTACCAGAACAGGAATACAGTCCTTCCTGTTTGACGCTACTCGCCAATATAGAGGTGTTTCCGGTGACGTCGGAGCTGATGGTAGAGTTGTTGAAGTACCAGTTGAAAACGGACACACCCGGATTCCCGTCCGTACCGTTGAGTCCGCTGCTGAACAGGCAGTGCATGTTGATGTAATCGCCGGGGTACACGGTGCTGTTCTCTAGCAGCAGATCAGGGGTGGACGGACCGTCTGCAGAGATCAAAGCGGAACAACAACTCGGCTGTCATTTAGGAAACAAAACATACAGCTAGCTTTCATCAAGGCAACACAACAACACGAGACATTAAGCCCGTCACAAGCAAGGAAACAAAAGAAGAAAAGGAAAATTACCAAGCGTTGTATGTGCAACGATTAATGGCACTATACAAAAAGAAACATATGATAAATTGAAATCTTTTGACTGTAATAATCGAAAATGTGGATATTCTATCCAAGTTTAATTATATAAGAAGTTGAATGATATGAGCTCACAATGAACGTCGATCTGTATGGTGCGGCTAGCATTGCCCGCAGCGTTCTCGGCGAGGCATGTAACGTAACCACTTCCGTATTTCCTGGCGTCAGGATGGACCTCATTCCTCCAAGTCAAGTTGCTGGTAGAAACAGTCAGATTGCTGACGTCATCGGTTACATCCGTCTGCGCAGCGGAGAGGTAAGTGCTTGGCGCGGTCCAGGTGAGGATGGCCGCTGGGAATGCCGTGTACTGACAGGGAATCAAGAGAGAGTCGTCCGTGTTCATGATCTCTAACGGCGAGGCTATCGTATCGTCCCCGGTGTACTCGGGTGTGACTAGACAACACATGAGAGTTAAGTCTATATATCAGTCGACCGTAAGGTAGCGTAAAGCATGTGACGTAACCAACATCGCAGGTAAAGGATGAGGATGATAATGATGATAATGAGGTGGTGGTATTGGTGGAGGTGGTGGTGGTGGTTGGTATTGGTGGGTGGTGGTGGTGTGGTGGTGTGGTGGTGGTGGGGTGTTGGGTGGTGGGTGGGAGGTGGGTGGTGGTGGTGGTGGTGGGTATTGGTGGGTGTGGTGGTGGTGGTTGGTGGTGGTGGTGGTGGGTGTTGGTGGTGGAGGTGGAGGTGGTGGTATTGTGGAGGTGGTGGTGGTTGTGGTGGAGGTGGTGGGGGGTGGAGGGTGGTGTGTTGGGAGGTGGGGTGGGGTGGTGGTGTTGGTTGGTGGAGGGATGTGGTGGTGGTGGTGGTGGTGGTTGGTGGTGGTGGTGGTGGTGGTGGTGGTGGTGGTGGTGGTGGTGGTGGTTGGTGGTGGTGGTGGTGTGGTGGTGGTGGTGGTGGTGGTGGGTGCCGGTGGTGGTTTTTTTGTGGTGGAGGTGGTGGTGGGGGTGGTGGTGGTGGTGGTGGGTGGTGGTGTGGTGGTGGTGTGGTGGTGGTGGTGGTGGTGGTGGTGGTGGTGGTGGTGGTGGTGGTGGTGGTGGTGGTGGTGGTGGGTGGTGTTGGTGGTGCAGGTGGTGGTGGTGGTGGGTGGTGGTGTGGTGGTGGTGGTGGTGGTATTGGTGGTGGTGGTGGGTGGTGGTGGTGGAGGTGGTCTTGGTGGTGGTGGTGGTGGTGGAGGTGTTGGTGGTGGAGTGGTGGTGGTGGTGGTGGTGGTGGTGGTGGTGGTGGTGGTGGTGGTGGGTGGTGGAGGGTGGGGGGGGTTGTTGGTTATCTTGGTGGTGTGTGTGCTGTTGCAGCTTGATAAGGCGCTGGAGGCTCGCTGGAGCATGGAGGCTCGCTGGAGAATCATTACCTTTATCGTACAAGGTATTATGCAAACACGAACCACAGAGATTTCCATTGGCCGGTCGGGCCGCTATCTATGTGTACATAAACCCGGAAATTGATTGATCATCAGCCTTTCGACCGGAGCAAAGAAATAGCACACTCTGATTGGAGCTCATATTTGGACTGTCCAATCAAAGCTGGCGGTTTTTTTTTTTGCCCCGGACGAAAGGCTGATGATCAATCAACTTCCGGGTACAGGAAACTTGCTATTCGTCAAAAAGACCGTTTGAACTCGAATAAAGTACCCTTTTGGGGGGCAAATGTCGGGGCGAATGGTTTTGTCAGATAGAATGACATGTTCTCAATAGATATGAGGCGCGACAAGTTCGTAAACGGGACTTAAGATGGTTGAGGCGACATTTTTGGTGAGCTAGTTGCTTGGGGTTATGTATACACAGAAAGCGGCCGGCGGCCCATGCAGATCCCTGCGGCACAAACCCTTACAGGCCACACGGAAACGAGAGTCACTTGAATCAAAGAGTTTATAGCTAAGCTAAGAGGGCTCACTTCGAGTGGCTCTGAGGTGATCGCTTCCCTATTTATAATTCATTGCAATGGGCCGACGCCGCTGCGATTGAGCGGGGAAAATGTCGTTTTCCAGAGCCTTGCCCCTGCCAAAACACGTCGCACAATAGGCTTATGAATAGCGAAAATAGCAAACAGTATTTAAAAAATGGCAGCTTGATAAATTACCCAGTCATGGGTCTACCTGTCGAAAACAGTTCGCCTCTTACAGCGTCTGCGCAGTTTACGATCCTCAATCTTTCATGTCCACACTGGGGATGGTAGTTTTAGATTGCCAATAACTGTCTGAAGCGAGGGAACTGGCCTGAGGTCGACATTAACATTTTTGGCATGTCAGGGGGATGTGAAGGTCTCGAGCTAAGAGTTTATAGCTACGCCAAGCTGCGTGACGATTATGAAATTACACGAAAGACACCCCCGATATTAACCAATGATACCATGCAATCAACAAAAGCATATGGGACTGTTGATCTCTGATTGGTCGAGACGACTACAGCTCCAAATTAAACAATAAATTTCACGTGGTTTTAAGAGACGCTATGACCAGACGCTATGACATTAACGCTTCGGCTTACAGGTAGCGTCTTCACATATTTCCTCGGACGGAATGCTCGAATGAGCGCTCTTAGCGGAGCCATAAACTCTTTGCTAGGATGGAATGTCAATAGGTCATTTGTAACGTCAGTGAGGTGCGGAATCAAATCAGAGAACAGATCGATGTAACCATCATGACCATCATTCCACAGGGTCGTGGTAGCTCGTACAAGGAGATCCCTTGTCGGCTCTGTTACGGGGCTTTACCGGCTACCATTCACTAGGTATCAGTGACATAGTCAAACAAGGCGCATAACACATGCATTACATCAAGACAAGGTCTCTTGGTACGAACCCCAATACTCATAGTCAACAGAAAAGAAAACGAGGGTTTAAGTCGGCTTTGAGAGGCCGGAATATTTGGCCAACGCATAATGAAGTTATGATGATTTCCTTTTATAATCTATGAGTTAGCTATCCATTTTCATCGTAAAAAATTTTTATGAAGGAAGATCATATATGTTAATGTGTATGAATGAAATGTTAAGTTTCCTATGCCGCTCACGTGGTCGATAACTTGCTGTCTTGTGTGTGTTTGTGGTGTGTAGACAATAAGCTATGGATTAAACACCACTATCTCACAAGGTTGGTGACCAAGCTACCCACAGGGCACGTAAGGAGAACACTTACACATGATGGAAATGGTGTGGTTGTCTGATCGTAGAGGGACGTTTAAAAAGTCCTGGTCCACTTGACACCACACGAAGACGCCGTGATGTGTCCGGTTGGGGAGAAACGTCAGAGTGTTGTAGAGTAGCGAGCCGTCATTCCATTCATGAGAGTCGCCATCTAGCGGACTGGTGTCGCCGCCATCCACCTCCGTAGACATCCACCAGGTGAAACGGGGTGTCGGGGAGGCGTCTGCGTTCGTGGAACAAGTTAGGTTGGCCGGCTGACTCTCCAGGTATACGTCGGGTGTCCACACTGGTTTGTCAGCGATCACTGTGACACGCATGAACACACACACAAACAACATCACAGCACCACATGCAAACGCGATAATGCGGATGTCCATCGTGTACATATTTCTCTTGCAATAATACTAAACCAATCAATGATGACGTCAATGATAATTAATACATAATTACAGGCCTGTCAAAAATATCGAATATGTAGACTGTGATTACGCAAATCATCACGTGTACATTAGCTGTTTTCATATCTAGCCCTCCCAAGTTTTTTATATGCTACCAATACAACAACGAGGCTATGGCAAGTAGAATGTCAAGAGAAAAAAAATCAAGTTATGTGAATCGTTGAAGTTTCACGTCAATTTAAACAAAGCGGTTTTATACGCTTAGGCTTGACGCGGAGTGCTGGACTGAGTTGTCTTCCAGGGCCACAGGTTAAATATGCATTTTTCGGCGATTGTTGTGTAGTTTCTAAAATGCTTCGTGTACAATCCGTTCATGTTATTGGGAACACAAAATCGTTCGATGGTTAATCGACTAAGGCGCATAGAAATAGCCTCCGAACTTGGTTTACCAAAATATTCAAATGAATAGCGATTTGGACCAGTAACTACGCATGCGCAACCTAACCATTTTCTTATATTGTTGCCAAACTCCGCCGTTTTCAGCTTCGGATGTATTGTAGCGTCAATTGTGCGCCACATACGGGATAGAATTCACGTTCCGTCAAAAATAAGAAATCGAACGTTACAAAGGCCATAAACACAGCTGGGGTCACTGATTTGACTCGAGTTTTTTTTATATCATTACAAAACGTAGTAAGGAATCAGTCGATGATTTTTTTCAAAAATAGAATTTGGATGATTTTTTATGAAATGCACTTTCAATGAACAAAATCTCCAGTCAGCGCAATACAGACGACTTGAAGTCCTACCAAATTTGATAACGTATTCCATGATCACCGACGAACCGAGATAAAAAGATATATAAAATACCTCTTCTATTTCAACAGTGATTAGGAAAATTACATTTTTATGCATAATAATTACCGGATGCATTGATAAGTAGGCAGGACGGGGGTCAACTGGTCCTCCAACCTGACAGCACCACATCCCAGAATGCACCTCGACTAACGCTCTTGTGATGGTCAGGGTGTACAGGCGTGTGCCATTCGTATCCTCCGTACAATTCAAACTGTACCAACTTCCTCCTAATTCAGATTGGTTCCTCAAATTGCAGCCTTCACTAACTGTAGTATTGCCGGGTGCGACCCAGCGCTGAGTTGAGTTCATCTCATCACACACAGAGCAGGTAAGAGAAACAGTGTCGTTTTCTGACAACTGGGTCACATCGCTAACGGCATTCAAACAAGAACTCGTCCCCACGCCACACACAACCTGAAACCCGATCATACAAACGAACAATTAATAGTAGCAATAATTGTATATAACACAGAGCATAAAAATACTAAATTCATTTACCTAGCACCAGTAAGAAGCAGAAGTCTGCTGCCGTAGAAGCCATGGCATTGCGTGTCACAGCGACTTGTTACCATCTGATCACCCAGAAACACCGTACGAGACACGATTATCACCCTCAAGTGTGTCGATGTTTAGCTAAGAGACCCCTGCCAAGATCTATAGTTTCCCGTACACGGTTTTAACTGCGTTAGTGTCACCGCGCTAGTTTTTCTTGTGAGCCACCCACCATGTTTTATTTTACATATATACCCAGTCGTTGCTCTGCTGAGCATTGACTCCGATGGAGAACATACATATGTCTGTTCAGTTCTTGGACCAGAGAACCGTGAGCCATTAGTGATTTATCACCTGGTGATATAACTAATGCTCAGTAGACTCTCATTGAGACGTGTACTCCCATCCTATCAGTGTTCAGTACCAAATTAGACGTTTGTATTGGTAACATTCACAGGCACACTTAAGTTAGTACTTTGCATGGCGGTGATATTGGTGGATACCTAGTTACTGTGTAATTTATTACCCTGCAACGTGACGCTCGGGTGGGTCGGGGTGGGAGAGGTCTGAGACTTTAAGTAAGGTGTGGTTATAAGGTGAAGTAAGCGCTGACCTCCTCGGGTTAATACTTTCTTATGTGTATTGGTAAGGTGTCCTCAAGGTGGTCAAATACGACCTCATGAGGCAACAGCAAGGCGACGACTGGTTTGTCACACCTCCGACCGGTCCTTTAGATGAGACTGATAGTGATATATACTTTCCAGGAACTAGCTGATAATGGCTGCTTCTATCAAACGGAAAGTCACGTGCATTGCATGACGGGTAGACCATAAAGACCGAACTCTGTCTAAAATGAGGTCGCTCCGAAAAACAATTCATATCGCTGTCGATTCCGTTACAGCTTGCGTATATCCGTATGCCCACGGCTCAAAGCACAGAAATTGACATTTACAAGGATTTACACTGGCCAGCCGGCCGCTGTCTTCATAGAAGATAGCGGCCGGCTGGCCAGTGTAATTCCCTGTAGCTCAAAAAGTCACGAATGATTCTCAGCCATGATCATCACGGTATAACCAGTTAATTCGTTTTTTCATTTCACAAATATAAATGGAAAATGGGTAAACAACTGATTATGTATTTGCGTTTTTGACAAACACACAAATAATTTCACAATCTCAAAGACGAAAATGGAAAATGGGTTTACTTTCGCTTTCCTATTTCCTATTTCCTGCCTGCCTGCCTGCCTTCCTGCCTGCCTGCCTGCCTGCCTGCCTGCCTGCCCGCCCGCCCGATATATATATATATATATATATATCGGGAACCACCTTTGACGCGCTGCGCGTATTTTCGCGCCCGATGCGCCCGCGTCTGCGCTGCAACCAATTGACGTCGAAGTAAGATTCATGATTATTCCGGTCCGCTCGTTTCGGTGTTGCTTCACTATTGTTTCTAATCTACCGTGACAATCGATCGGTTACACCGATACACACTTGATTAGGGAAATGTTAAACTATATTGGCGGAATTGTTGTTGCAAAGGCATTTCTTGCAGTTACAATACCCCCATAGTGAAATCTGGCAAACACACATTTCCTCTCCATAATTTCCAACACAGGCAACCTAGCTGTGCAACTCCGAGAAACAATCAAGGAAGACCGCGATCATGTACGAATTCCTCAAAACTTACGCACAAGGAAGTATTTTGCCCATGTTGTCAGAATATGTAATAAAAGCAGAAACAATGTTTGGTCGTCTAATGTTGACAGAATTCCCCTATTATGTGTTGATTTATGTTCGATTTATTTGTGGCTAGACTGGCAATAAACCCTCCACTTCTGATGAAGGAGGTAATCTCTAACACCACTAACACGTCCTGTGACAAAAACAGCATACAGCAGAACAGACTGAAGTTTCCACCCCAGCCAAACATCAGCCGTTGCAAAAACTGCATAAGGTTTAGAGCTCTCCTCAACACCATCCAACAACAAGGGTTTGTAAACGAGGAAGCAGATTATGATGTTTTATAGGAACTCAAGTTTAACAACTTACCAGCAATCACGTCATTTATATGCAGTTAAAATGAACCTCAAGTGGTTCATGAAAAGTAATGTAACCCCCTTTATCACCACCAGTGCACGGTGTAACAAAGATTCTATAATCTTTGGGTGTAAGCCGAATCGTACATACTTGGCATACGCTGGCATCCGTACTTCGTCAAACATCTTACTCCTCTCTGACGTTATGATTCGAGGCCTTACGTTAACCTTGCTGGTGAAAGACTATCCATGATAATTACTTACTTGACTGTTGCAAACTGTATTATGCTCCACTACAATGTTCCAGAATGTTTTCTTGTCACGTGACCTGGTATGTAGCGCTAACCCAATGGCTCGTGGAGTTCCATTACTGGAGCTTTAATTAACTGTATATTTTGGCACAACATATGTCAACACGGCATTATAATCGAGTCATTTAATCAAAGAGCTTATATCCATACTAAGAGGGCTCACCCCGACTTACTGTGCGGTGAGTATGGAAATGAATGAACATAGGTCCGTGTATATACCGTCTTTTCGTTTATCAAAACCAAGAACTAAAAACGAAAAACAAGGGCTAAACCGTAAACCGTTTTTCATGTGCGACAACGAAAGACGGATAACACCAAACCGATTCGTTTTTCGTTGCTCGTTTGATCAAACGAAAAACGAGTGGCGCTGCAGTCGGCGGTGTTCTGATTGGTTGAGCCGAATTGATCGGAAAATTCCACGTTTTTTAGTAGACGCTATGACCAAGCATCACGTTGCTCACAGGGGATGTGTGGGCGAAGGCGTGAGTGAGCCCTCCAAGCCTAGCAATAAGCTCTTTGATTATACGCGGCTAATCGGGGAACAAAAACACCTCACGTTATGATTAACTCAAGTTAACGAAATAGTATGATTAATATCATCGAAACCTTATGATCAAACATGTATTAGACGATTTTGGAAAATGTGATAGTTTTAAAGTTTTCACTCAACCAATTTGTACAGGTATCAGGAAGCCGATCACTTGCACAATATATGTGGGTCACATGCCATTCACAGCACAAGATCTCATCGTAAAATAACAATGTATGTCATAATTATTGGTACTCTGAATCGTTGTAACACGAGCAATGGAATGTAAACCATTCATTTGTGGGTGCATTTTGATGGGTGCCAATCGCATGTCCGTAAATATATCTGAGGTAAATTTTGGAAATGGAGGATATATTGTTAATTTGGTCAGAAGCACTTTCTTTGGATGATCCCGTGGAACAAGGTAGTGTTTCCGGAAGTCGAGAAAGTTTTAAGTCCGCAAAAAACTTTGATTCGTACGCGCAGAACTCGTAGATGACCTTGACCTAAACCAGAGCATGCTACAGAACGCATTTACCAGAGATTCCTGTCATATGTCTATCAGTCTTTCCATAAGAAATAGTTACAAAAGGGTCTCTTGAAAATGGGACATTGATGAATTAAGATTTGATCATTTTAGTCTTATATATCAGTTATACTCTTCCGTGTTGCTCGAATGTAAAAATGTCTGTCATCACGCAATGTACACCAAACTTTCCCGGTTATCATAACGGTACTGACGCCTCTTCATCCAGAATCAAGATTGTGATCGGTGACAAATAAGACCAGCCTGCACTGATTATTCTCGAGTGCCAGCCGTCTATGTGTCACGTGACAGCCACGCCCTGGCATGGAGGATTACATAGATGTCCCCCCCCCCCTGGTCAGTAAACAACGCTGTCAAACCATTGGTTTTGAGTGACAGAGATCGACTGAGCAACCTAGGACCATCTGTCAGACCTTTGAATCTGGGCGGACGTGACTTATATGATGCATGCATGCGAGTAAGACCTTATTCTCGTTGAAGCGATTACGCTCATACACAGGCGCTAAATCCTCGCTAAAGACACAAACCACTGTGAAATCGTTCCGGAATCACATTTATGACAACTTTGTGATATTGCCACAACATTGCGAAGATTCCTGTATTGATCGTGATATTTATAAAGACGCCATCAACTCCCGACCCCTTACCCCCTCAAACACTTATATGTGGCCTTTGGGTAGCGTGAAGTTTGATAAAAGCACCACAATTTTTACGAAAGAGGTCCAGGGTCGCCCCGATGTCTAAATATGACAATGAGAGGTCAAATAAACGACCATGAACTTTTGAGAGCTATTTACGCTAAGCGTGGATTGGACGACCGTGTGGACTCGGCTGTCCGCGATATATTAATGTGAATCGAGGCTGGATCCATTTGAGGAGATATATGACGGTACAATCCGGGTGTACTTCAGCGAATAGCGCAAGGCTGTTTCGTGATGTCATGTGTATTCATAACTGGTGTACAATCGTCTTTTGCATCGCGTCTCTGTTAGCATTGCGTACACTAATGAGAACCCATCGTCTCTGCGTTGATCCAGGGTATTTAAAAATGGCGTGATTATTAGAAGATAAGTAGAGGGGAAAAAGGGGAAATATCTACCTGCAATAATTAGGCAGGCGAAACCGTCAGTTAGCACACAGGGGTTAGCATTGGTCCGACCGCGGCTATCCTCTATGTACACGGAAACATAGAAGATCACGGCCGGCCGGCCAATGCATATCCCTGTACCGAGCTGGTCATTTTCGCCCGAAATGTGGCGCGCTCTCTTGCACTCACTGTATGCTGTAAGGGACAGGAAGTGGCCTCTTGCGAGAGAAAATGCCGAGCTGGTAGCATAGAAGAAAGCTGGGGCCGGGCCAATGCTTACCATTGTCAGTTCACAGTGATTTGCATTGGCTTGCCGGTCGCTATCTTCTATGTAAACCCAAGGGGGTTTATGTATACATAGAAGATAATTCTCACCCGTTGAGTATCACTCACCCGTACTGTGACTCACACCCTCACACTTTTACTGACTCACTGACTCACATTCACTCACTCACTTACTTACTCACTCGCTCACTCACTCACTTTACACTCTCCCGTTTTTACTTGCTCTCTCTGTCACTCAGAGGGGGTTTATGTATACATAGAAGATAGCAGCCGGCAGGCCAATGCAAATCCCTGTGTGTCAGTTAGCCCAATATTTAATGGTTCAACTTGAGAATCACGCCAGGTGGATCACGTTACAATTGTCAGGCGTACTACACCAGGATGCGGATACTGAGGATCCTGGTCCGGAAGATGTTCGCATCTTCGTGCTGACCGCAGTAAGCATTCAGTTGTCAACTTCCTCAACAGCTAGAGCATGCACCATAAATCCAATGATTTATTTTAAGAAGCGTGCCATGGTTTTTTTTACAGTTTCGGGGGGGGGGGATTCAATGTTCATAAAAAAACCAATAAACACGTTATTAACTTAATGGCCGAGATGGCAGCTAAGCTGTGTGTGATGGGTCCACCCATTTAACAATAACATCTCGTAGTATACCTACCACCCCTGTTAGTTACCACGCCTACATCCATTAGTCACGATGCGTACCATGGTTACATAAGGTGCTCTAGTTTGCCTCAATTATCGACTGTGCCAGCAGTTACAGTATCTGTAACGGAAGATTACTACCCCAATCAACCAACTCGTATCGCCTTCCCCGAGTAGTATTGTATTGGGATTGGAATGGTCATCATACGTGCCGGGCTACGCTGTTCTATCAGTTATTGTCAATGAGATAAGGAAGTGAGATAAGGTAGCAATCCTCTGCCTTGATGGAAATCGCTGACAGCGTAGTTAAGGAATTCGCCGCACGCGCGACTTAGCCAACCCTTCCGGTCTACATATAGGGCCGCTTGGCGCGGTTAATGAGTTTGTTCTGTGCAGGATTGATGTGATTTTACGTTGTTTCATACTCGTTCATTCTCACTCTCCCGTACTGTGACTAACACACTCACACTTTCACTGACTCGCTGACTCACTGACTCACTAACTCACACTAACTCACTGACTGACTGACTGACTGACTGACTCACTCTCACTCGCTCACTCACTCGCTCACTCACTCACTCACTCACTCACTCACTCGCTCACTCACTCGCTCACTCACTCACTCACTCATACACTCTCATGTTTTTGCTCTTACTTACTTGCTCTCTCTGTCACTCACTCACTCACCCAATAACTAACTTACTCACTGATTTAATAACTAATTTACTCACTGATTTAATAAATAACTTACTCACTGATTTAATAACTCACTGACTTTACTCGTTCATCTTTCATATTAACCACCGCAATCACTCATCCATTGAATCGGTCACTCAGTTCATAAACAGATAAATTTACCGACCTACAGAAATGAAAGTCACTGTAATTGAATATCGCGATAGCCCGGGAGCAGTTAGCAGCCGCGGAAGTATCCGCGTGGCCTGCCATACCCGGATTGATAACGCATTGTAACAGAGATGAATTAAAGAGACTGTTCAGCCCCATATCTGTGACGAGGTTGTCAAGCATGCTGCTTGGCAACCGCACCTTGGAAACCAGAAGTTTAAAGTTTTCAGACTTTCAGTTGTCGGAAATAACCCTTCCTGCTTGTCGGTAGTGTGTACAACAGATTTTTCAAATATGATGCATAACATCGTACTCAGAAGTAGATTGGTTTGGGAAACTCAAAACAGTTGACAAGTTATTGCGATTATTCGGTCCAAAATATAAGGTCATTTTCTGATTTGTTGTTTCCAAAAACCTATAATGGGACAGATGACCAACTTTATATGTCCAAAATATGTTTTTATATGATAAGTACCTAATAACCATTCATTTATGCTGTAGTTGTCCCCAAAATTAACCAGATTGTAACATGTTTACATGAAAATGTACACATTTTATAATTTTACGGTCCAAGGAATATCGCGATTCATTCACTGGAATTTTGGTGTGTCACGTGAAAATTACATGTTTTTTCTCATTTTCAATTACTTGTGTACAATTAAGCTTTGCAAGTAACCCCAATTAAGACATTATAACATGAACTAGCCCTGGAGGACAATATATGCCTTAAATATTGTCTGAATATATTGAATACATCATTTATTATTTTGAGTACAAAGTCATCGGATAATGAAATTTGCAAATATCATGATGATGATATGATGATGATGATGATGATGATGATGATGATGATGCCGATGTTGATTATTTCGGAAGAAGAACTACGATACGGTCAACGAATCGAACCTGTTATCTCTTAGTCACCGCTGGTCAAAAAAACCCCGAAAGTTTCGCAATAGAAAAAAAACGATAAGAAATAACCCGATAACGACAAGGATGTGTTGTGTGAGAAGAGGAATATAAAAAGCCCAATTATCTTTAGCACCCACTCGAAAACGTCGAGTCAATTTGTCACTACTGCGCAATTAAATATAACTCCAGCGGTATCGGTTCTAAGGGTCTTTGTGGGTTGTGATTAGAAGTCACAAGGATATGCATATAACAAAGCACACTTGATTATTATGTTCGTAAAAAGCAAAAGTGCTATTAGAACAATTTAAAGTCAGTGGGATTTAACTGACACCAACTGGCATTATCGTTTTCTGTTGCCATTTGTTAGAGCGCTGAAGTCATTGTCAGGCAGCCGTACTCGACAATGTCGGTCTAATTTTTGCGAATTGGTGCCCACAACTTTAATAAGGAAGTGTTGATGGAATCTACATTTTATAACCATAGCGGAAGTATACACATCGATGGCGGAAGTATACACATAGAGCGCTTAATGATTTACAGCTAACATTCGTGTGGTTCAACTAAATCAAACCGATTTATAAGCATGATTTTCGATTGTGGCACAAATAAAAATATAGCATTATTTATGTATGCGTAAAAAAGTGGTGATGTATAAACAAAATGATAACTGAGTGCCCAATATGGGGCTGAACAGCCTCTTTAATGTACAACAGCTGCCGGAACTTGCCGGGACGAGAGAGGCAATGCTGCCACATGCAGTACAGATGGAGCGTGTGGGTGATGCTACAGGGTACGCTTCAACATTATTGACAGTTCTAATGTAACAAATATCAGATTTATTATACCATTTACCCATGTATGATAGTCAAATGCGGTGTGGGACTGGCAGGGCTTTTCACAATCTCTGTCGAGTACGGCTGCCTGACAATGACTTAAGCGCTCTAACGTATGGAAACAGAAAACGATAATGCCAGTTAGATCAAGTGTGTTTTGTTATACGGATATCCTTGTGACTTCTACTCACAACCCACAAACACAGGGATTTGCATGGGCCTGTCGGCTGCTATCTTCTATGCATACATAAACCCAAGGGGGACAACAATTTTGCTACCACCTCGCCAAAAATCTCACTTAAACCATCTTTCGACCCGTTTACGAGCCTGGCGTGCCCCATAGCCATTGAGAACATGTTCTTCTACCTAACAAAACCATCCGCCCCGACATTTGCCACCTAAAAGGGAACATTTTTTCAAACGCTATTGTTGCCGTTTAGGCGATTTACTGTACCCGGAAGTTCATTGATCGTCTGCCCGTCGTCCGGGGAAAAGAAATTGCGAGCTCTGATTGGAACTCTTAATTTGCGGGTTTACGTATACATAGAAGATAGCGGCCGGCAGGACAATGCAAATACCTGTGCCCACAAGACCCTTTGACCCGATACCGCTGGAGTTATATTTAATTGCGCGGTTGTGACAAATCTAAGAATATCAACTCGACTTGACGTTTTCGAGTGGGTGCTAAAGATTATAAGACTTTTATATTCTCATCTCACACAACACATCCTTGTCAGCTTATTTCTTATTGGATTTTTGCTGTTGCGAAACTTCCGTTTTGTTGCCTGCGGCGACTAAGAGATATCAGGCTCGATTCGTGCGGAACGTTAACCGTATCGTAGTTCTTCTTCTGAATTAATCAACATCGTCAGCATAGGCATCATCATCATCATCATCATCATCATCATCATCATCATCATCATCATCAGTGTATGACCCACAAGATGACGAGCACACGATGATCTCGTATGTGTCGACGTGTATGTTAACTTTCTTCACCAATTCGTGGGGCTCCCATACTCCAAGAAATGACAGTGAACATGAAATATTTCTACATGAAGGATCGGTAACCTTTCCATGAATGAGGTGGACCTATTGCACACAATATATTATGCTACATGAATACAACGCCCGTGTTTGATTTCATCCACCTATCTCATCGCTCTTGTCTTGGTCAAATATGAAACCACTCCACATGGGGAGATTCATTCCTACGCACTCTAACAGTGTGCACATCCTAATCTACACCAGCATAGCTCGGGACTGGTGGGGGTGTATTTAACGTATGTCCGAGTTAACCAAGGCTTGTGGAAGGTCCTTGTACTTTGATACAACACAAATCTGCTACTCATATATGAGTTATACGATTGGTGAAGATATAGTATAATCTGTCACTGGCCCTAGAGGATCGTTATTGCTAAAGGGTAACGGCCACTCTGCTGAGATTATGGTTAGAGGGTTAATGTGTGTGGGTGGTATGTGAGTGGGATGGTGGGGTTGGGGCACTGAGTGCGTTGTACACACACCAACAGATACTCACGCACTAAAATATGTGCACTCGCTTCGATGCTGTTGAACGTGCACCTCATCGCTCATTCAAGGCTCAGCCACAGGTCGTGAATAACCAACAAAGCGGCATTCTCTTAACAAACAGAGCTCTTGAAGAGGTTGTTCAGCCCCATATAGGGCACTCAGGGATCATTTTGTTAATACATTACTACGTTTAACGCAGACGTAAATAATGCGATCTTTTAATTTGTGCCACAAATTTACTTGATCGAAAATCATGCTGATAAATTTTCAGCATTATTCCATGAATGGAAATGCTCATGATGGGCAGTAGAAATCCAAAAAACCATGAACCACACGAATGTTAGCTGTTAGTCATTACAACGCTCTATAACTACCTCGCTATTGATGTGTATACTTCCTCTAAGGTTACAAAGTGTAGATTTCATCAAATCTCCACTTATTAGAGTTGTGGGCATCATTGCGCAAAAGTTAGACCGACGAGCAGGAAGGGTAATTTTCGACAGCAAAAATGGCGACAGCCGAAGTAAGGATCAATTTTCAGGGACAACATCACCGCGTAGCGACTGAATGTCTGAAAACTCTAAACTTTTGGTTTCCAAGGTGCGGTTGCCAAGCTTGCTAGGCAACCTCGTTACAAATATGGGGCTGAACAGTCTCTTTAACAACATTGTTATAGAACGATTCATGCGATATGTGGGCGTTTGAGGAGGTTAGGGTTAAGCCTTACGGCAATTTGTTTTCAGTACCGTAGCCGCTGGTACTTAGGTAATGAAGCAAGTGGATAGCCATACTGATCTAGCGTTTTTTATTTATCCGAATGATTTTAAAACAAACGGTTTTGAATTCATATGTAAAGTCTTAAAGAGGCTGTTCAGCCCGTATTGGGCACTCAGGAATCATTTTGTTTATACATAACAACGTATATTCATTTATTTTCATTACGCGCTCCATTACTTCCTCGCTATCGATTGTACTCTTCCACTTAGGTTACTAATATTGATTTCATCAAATCTTCACTAAGTTGTGGGCATTATTGCGCAAAAATTAGATCGAAAAGCAGGAAGGGTAATTTCCGACAACTGAGAGTGTGAAAAGTTAAAACTTTTGGTTTCCAAGGCGCGGATGCCAGTCAGCTTGCTAGGCAACCTCGTTACAAATGTATGGCTGAACAGTCACTTTAAGTTAATTTATTTAATTTAGCGACACTTAGAATCAGATATACGCACACGGAAAGCTTTCTTTCTTATAAAGCCAAAGCTCATTTCGGACCAAAAAAAAAATATCGGCTGCTAAACCCACAAAATTTCAAATCTTTGTATTTCCCTGAAAGTGGCATGAAACGAAATTCTAGTTTGCATATTCTAAATCAAATATTCAAATATTGGCATATATATATAAATATTTTATCGAATTTGTGTATAGTGTCATGGAGTCGTGTGCAGGTATCCAATTGATTCTCTATCGGCTCATCTACTTACAAACGAACAGCAAGAAGAACCTATCAGAACACATATGACAGAAACTCAATTAATCAGTCCTGACTAATCTGGATTAACTGAGAAATTGCACACTGTTTTTTAATGTTAGAATCATACTAACTGTATGTGATATACTATATATTCATTTTCATGAAGAACAAATTGCCAATAATTTAGCTGTTCCTTAATGTGCTGGTGCTAAGTAAGGTTCTGCACCAACATCATGTAATATGGTAAATCACAGAATTGAAGAATAATAGACCACAGCAATTACAGAGAGGACAGTATCACATTGGGTAAACGTTAGGGGTGGTGTCCTTCAAGTGTCAGTCCTGTGATTATTTCCCATATTAATCAACATATTTAAATAGTGCTGTTGAAATAATGATAAAAATATATTTTGCAAGGCACTGACCTGAGCTCAAGAGTAAGGCCCCAACTCGTCAATTACAACAAGGATTGTATATTGCTTTACAATGGGGGAAATGATTGGCAAACTCCAAAAAATTAACTGCATGACGGGCAAAAAACAAAAAAACTAAGTGTTAGACGATAAATATGTTATTAACGATCAGACTTTTAAATTCAAGTTAACATTGTGCATATGCAGCTGCAATAGCAAACTGGTCGTCCAGTTGTCACTCCAAAGGAGTTTTTATCGAACCAAGTACGGCACTTTTTAGACATCATCTTGACATTACATTCAAGAGTGGTCGTCTTACCTTCAAAGCGATTTCATTTTTGAACACTGATATATCTCAGAACTTGTTGTCTTTGCTTGGACCTCATACGGGTATCCACAACATTCAATGGATTTAATGTCCTTAGTTATGTGTTTCAACTTTGAAACACTGAGAACTCAATACTTGAGAAAATTCCATCACCAAAACAAGAGTAAGTCTAAAACTAAGACGAAATGGCAACTCGCATCGAGTTGTTATCCGTTGAAACAGTGTGTCAGCCAATACAGAGACAGCCATAACTTGATATGCTTTTCGCGGAAAATGTACATGACCTGACAATATCTAATATTTTATTGATTTCTCATCACCCCCTCCCCCTATAACGGCGTCTATGGACGCAACTGCCTGTTTGTGTTGGTCATTCGGCGCAGTATTGTTTTGGGTGACCGTCTTTGTAAATAGTTGTAAAATATTATACTTTTTTCGCTGTTTTTTAGCTTACTTCACGGTTATGAAAATTGCACTTCCTCTAAACGCATTGACTATTTCGGTTATGGAACGCTTTCCCTGTACTTGTAGCTTGGTCTTTCTAAGATCTTTGTAAATAGGCACAATATAGCGAACAGAGATGTTCCGTAAGTAAAAGCACCACTGGGTAGGTTTGAATGGCGCGAAACATGTATAAGTACTCGAATGGACAAATCATCGGATAAATAAGTCGAGTGTTTCCGACAATCCGGAAACTTAGCGAGGTCGTCGAGTCTGCGCGTTGACGCCCCATCAGTAATCCTTGTCAGTTTCTTTGAGGAAGGACTCTCTCTTGTTCTCCCCGCCGAAAGAAGGTACGGTTTTCTCGTTTTACTTATCGTAAAACTGAATATATTTCCTGCTATCATACTGGGAGAAGACAATTTGTTTCAACATGTTTGCTTTTGTTGACTGTTGGGCCGTACATAATAAGCTAAACCGTTCCAGAGATGAGCGCTTTTTCTCCGGTTCCGGAACTGAACGTGTCCAGAAGCCGGCAGTGCATAGTCTAAATAGTATATCTTTCTCAGTTCTTCGCTAGTCAGTCATTAGTATTTTTGTCATGTTTCTTAATTCCATTAATATGCTTCATTCATAATTATATGGTGGTTGTTATGTTTTGAGTTCTGTTGTCGGCGTGTTTGTTGTTCGGGCGGCGCATCTTAAATATACACCCGATTTGTCACCATGTCTGATGTGAGTGACTCACCATTGCTAATGAGTAATCTCTCTCAATCCATGAGCAGTGTTACTTACACAGGCTGTTCAGCCTCAAATTGGGCACTCAGGGTTCATATTGTTAATACATTGCAGCGTTTAACACAGACAAATGATCCCATCTTTTAATTTGTGCCGCAAATTTTACTTCATCAAATACAATCCTAAATAATAAATTTTCAACATTATTATTTTACTGGAAATATTTATGATGTACTGTGTAATTCAATGGTGTCATTCCATCAATAACGGTGCCTCCTTAAAACCATGAGCCACACCAATGTTAGCTGTAAATCATTATGAGCTCAATAACTACCTCACTATCAATGTGTATACTTTCACTGAGGTCACAGGAATAGTTCAGTACCAGATCCTGTTAGGTCTGGCTTTTGCCCCATTAAAGTCAAATTGTGGTGGACAATCGTAGTTTAACCTCACTGATATTTTACAGTCAAACATATCCGAAGATGCACCATCCCTGGGTATTTTTTAATATCTCACCATGTACATTGATGAATTGAGATCGTCAATGTCACCTTATGTGTACTTATTGCTTCCCTTCAAATTATCATCAAATTAGGAATTTTCTTATATTTGTACTCTTATCCTTATATAAACACTTATCTGCCCCGTCATTCCACGTTAAGGAAGCAATTTCATAAATAGTACCAGTATCTTTGTCAGCTTGACTCAAAGGAGACAAAATTATGGGTGCTATTTTCGCTTTGTATTAGTTTACTTTGAATATGTACATGTAATAAAATGGTGGTGCTTTCCTGTGACTTCAGCAAATTAGATGAGCACTGTCAAAATCAAACAAACTGCTTTGCTATTTCAAAATGATAAGAGTAGGGAGAAGATTTATTTCTCAATTGACTACTCCAGTACATTTGACTTGCTATGGGGTAGGTATCTACTGCTGACTGGTCATTGAGTTGTAGGTCTATTGCTGGAAATGAAATAGTAAATATCTTTGAACCCATCGCAATTTTCGCCTTCATAATGGCCAGCCCACACTTACTTCCATGTCTGTCCCATTCATGCGATTCTCACCTAAATCATCAAATGACCACAGGCTCCAGGCACATCCTCACAATTAACTAGCATTTAGGAAATACTACACTGTCTAGTGTATGAATTCAAAGCGTGGTCTGACCAACTGACCAGAACATAACCAGTCTGACCGGTGAAAGTGTCATGTACACTGGTATGATGGACATATTGAAATATGGAAATATTTAGATTATGTTTGATGGCAGAATAGACCTGGCAGGCAGCCAAGCAATGTCTGGGTGGTTACATGAGTGCTAGACATGTTGTCTCTATACACTCCCTGCAGACATTAGCTGCGCACCGATTAAACTACAATTTTTTAATTGTGCACTTACATGGATGCTTTCATGTAAGTATAACTGTTTACTCTCTTCTCAGCAAGCACTGGATTAGTGGTGCCACTGGCTTCCTGTTGATGTCAGGAGATAAGTGTCACTCAGGGTGATGGTAGGAGCAAGGGTTGCAAGGTTAAGGCCTGCATCATATGATCATAATCCGTTCAGATCACATTACAGGGCAGTATTTTAAGGTTTTTGTATCAATTTGTCCATAGGGCAAGTAACCATCGCAATCCACTTGCCCTTACGACAAAATCGTTTGTCTGAAATTCAGAACACATAGAATGTGTGTATACTATATGTACTATATAATTAAGGTTTTTGCTATTATGTAATATATTGGGTTAACTGCCGATCTCAAATTGAAATTACTAGCAATTTAACAATTTAGCATTTATACAAATCCCATCGCTCCATTAAAGTACCACAAAATTCTGCTGTCAACCGCTCTCAAATCGGTCTTGCTTTTTAAAAAGTCTTGAATCGGAACAAATTTTCCCTTTTATGTTGTCTCAGGATCCGTGCAAATTTTAGCATTCGTACTGTATGGCTCTTTGATCATTTACCTGCCACATATTTATTGACACTACAGACTTGTCGCCCGTGGTGATTTATATGGAACAATCATAACGGCAAAAAGAGTAAAACAGAAAGCTGACAATTTTATATTTGGAGACATCAGATCAGCCACATCAGATCTACCCAGGCAAAACTTTCCAATGACATTTTTTTTTCGTGATCATGCGACTTTACTCTAAATCAATGATTTTGTGTACCTCATCTATTTCAAATGCGTTGACAACACAAATCCGTTCAGCACGATAAAACCCCTGGGAGTTAGTGCGCTTCACTCTGGTGTCCGCATTGATGGACTACGCTGGATACAACTCTTCAGTGTTTTGACAAACTTTACATAAACTGTTCTTATCCTCAGTTTGTATGCTTTCTATGGACACACTTATCGTAATCACCCACCAACAAGGGCTATCATCCACAAGGGAATTTACTTGCCCGGCCTGTTTAACTAATTTACCGCTAACATACTGCCCTGCATTTAATCACCTCTGTATGCCTGCTGCATGGAAGTAACTTGCATGGAAAATACAAGCTGAATTTTAAGCCACATTGGTTAGTTGGGGAAATCTAAGCTTGTGCTCTGTGTATATCAACGCAGACAACACAAGCATGGCAGGCAGGATTCCATTCGTGAAGTGCTTTAATGCAATTTACAAAACTTCACAGGGTTGACCACCCATTAGTATGGTTAGATAAACTGAGGATGAATAGAGAAACAGATAATCGTGTGTACAGAATACCAGAGTCAACATAGCAAAAAGCTATGTTGATGTTGTGTCAATCTTCAACCGATTTGTCATTCCTGCACCACTCATTCAATTGGTAAAGAACATTTCAGGGCTTTTGATATATGTCCTTGATAATATTTGCTAATGTCCTTTGTACATCATTTATGATAAAAATTTGAGTGGATTTCTTCAGAAATAAACCATGGCTTCCTGGGACTCCTACATCGACAGCATCATTGGAAGTTCAGCTGGTCAGTGTGAAAAAGCTTGCATTATCGGAAAGGATGGGTCAAGGTGGACGACAGATGGTCATCCCAAGGTAGGCTATAACATGACTGTTGTGTCTTCTCCAAGGTCATTTAAAGCTCCCTATGATGGATTATACAGATAGTTGGCTTGTTATTACTACCTTGCTGAGATGCTTAAGTGATGCTGTGCACATATATAACAGAGGATTTTATTTACCAGGCTCTGAAGATGTCTGATGAAGAAGCTAAAAAGATAGTCGATGCCGTCAAAGGTGGGGCAGGAGACTTCATGGCCAGTGGAGTCCATATAGGTGGTATTAAGTACACATTTCTGAGAGATAATGACGGTACATATCTATTCAAACAGAAGGATCACGGAGCCATCACTATCCAACCAAGCGTAACTGGTTAGTATTTGTCCAGAGCAATTTCTGGTAAAAAATTATTTGTGTTCTTAAGAATTGATAGAAATAGACATTGTTGTTGATTGCTTGGTAAATTTGTGCACTGTTCATGTCTCAGGAATTGTTGTTGCCAAGACTGGTGAGGGCTTACAGCAGGGCCCTACAAATTGTGGAGTGGCTGGAGTTGTGACCTACCTAAAAGAGCTGAACTGCTAGCATCCTAATTTTTTTAAAAATCATGCAGTAAGTTGGTTTGTTTTTACAACCAAACCACAATTGATTGCATATGTTTATTCCTAAGAATTTTGATTAAGATCTGAATAATTGATATATTTTTCCCTTGCTTATCAATGTATGTAGTTGTTTACCATTGTGTGGTCAATCCATCAACACCTACACAATATTAGCTGGTATCCAATTATGAGTCTGGTTTGTCTCCAGTCTGTGTTACTGTCTGAGACGTTGTTATTTATTTCCAGGTGATGATAACCTGTGTGGTTTTTGAGGACTATGCCCACTCCTCACTCCAGCTTGTGTCATTGTGTCCTGCAATGTTATATCAGTAATAGTGCTATGCTGCTTACTTCTCAATTTCTACTGGGTAACTTACAGTTGTGGTGTACACCTACCAGCTTACTCCGTGTGCTTTAGGTCAATTTATATGTTTGTAAAATTTCATCAGATTGGAGGTAGCTATTTTGCGATATGATAAGAACATTGTCAATTTGTCTATGTCAGAATTTTTAAATCTCTAAGATGATCACGGAAAGTTGGTAAGTGTGATAACATTTTGATTTGCCTTGGTGTGATGTGCTGGTATACCACCCTTAAGGTTAAAAATCTGTGTTTGGTGATCTTTTGTCCTGGAGCAACGGACTATATGCAAGATAATTTTTTTAAAGATTTCTGGTAAAGTGATGCTCTTTTTTTTGCTTTTAAGTTCTTGTACTAGCAGCAATCATGTCAATTAAGATTTCAAACAAAGACTTGTCTTACATTGGTGTTTTATGCTGAAAGTATTACTTGGGAGGAAGCTCTGCAGATCAGGTGCTGAAAAATTAAATTTAACCAGTCTGCCACTACTGTTTCTTTCTCCTTAAGACTTCAAGGGGTGGGTTAAAAAAATATGTATAATTGAGAGTATTCAATGGGTTTCCTCCTACATAGCATAGGATTAATATGTTTGTGCTAGGCAATAACATTCCACTCGGTTCCCCTTATGCAGGGATTTCCCTAGACTGTATAATTTGTTGATTTTCTACTGTCAGTATCCATAATTGGATGCCAAGACCATAACTCTGCCAGGTTTCCCCTAGCTCTGAATATTTACTACCCTGTCTAATCTAAAGGGCTCATTGTAGCCTCTGTGGTATGTTTTAGAGATCATAATTGATTAGGAAATGCAAATTATATCTTGAGAATGAACCTAACTAAATATTTGTGCTACTTCAACCTAAGACTTCCCTTTCATTTATATTGCTAATAAAGAAATCTGTTTTTCAGAGATGTTTTTTCATATATATCCTATCTGTGTATTTGAATTACTAAGTTGGTGTTCGGTACCAAATAACAGTGATTATACCATGGACAACAATCCCTTTGACATTATTATACTCGGTAGCACTTTATCTAGTCTGTGTCCCAGGGGTTCTGCTACGCTTCTCGCCCTGGCGGGAGTATTGAATATCATTAACATGTAAACATGGCCCGCAGCCAATGGGCTAGGGGACCTCGACTACCATTAAACACAGTGCTAGATTTTTACTATTTTCACAATGGCATTTGCTGATGTCAGATTTCGTAGTAGCTAAGCCATATACTGATATAGTATAGACAAGTTCCAATATTGTCCGATCTCAACAAGCCAGACGTTAAGGCTCGTGCTTTAACACGTGTGTAAAAAGGAGCCAAATAAGTGTAATGACCTTCATTATATGAAGCACTTCATATTCATCTATCACAACTTATAAGAATACTATTCTCATAAGAATAGTGACACTTTGTGACAGGTACATGACTGAAATATGGAGTAAAATACTTCAAACCAGTAGATCATGGTTAACAATAAACTGCCATTCATGTTTAGAAAACTAAAAATTCCAACTGAAGTTCAGCCTTTCAGGAAAAACAATGGATCGCCTTCAAATTGGGATCTCATCTGTAATAGACAACCGATACCTAACTTTTCGATCAACATAAGTGACTGCCAAATATAGACACTTCGTGGTACTCTTGTTTACTCGGACATATTTTAGATTTATTTATACATCTTGTACTCTAGTACGCAACAAAGACTTATGCCTATTGATGGAGCTATCAGACATTAATAACTGGCGAATAACAACTGAAAAATATTGTTCAATGTAGATATATTTATCAACTACGAACTCCCGCTCATCCCCCACATCAGCTCTGTTGTCCCAGCTAAGAAAATGATCCTGAGTAGTCCGGCCACAGTGAAACAATTGGACGTCAGCTAAGATGTTTTATCAGTTTATAAAGGCTACAATAAAACTCATGAAGTATGCAGAATAATTGTTCTTCGGCATACAATTTAGCAGCATATTATTCTGCCCGAAAGACACGAAGCACTGTTTCAAGTTCAACACATTTTTGTTGTTGAAGAAAGAACTTCGTACTGCCGGTGGTGAGACCAATCGAAGCACCCAAGTCAATTCATTCAACGAGCGCGATCGCAAATGTTCGGTTTCACCTGACTGATGTATATGTATTATATATGTAATTTTTATTGTGAGTCGAAGAGATTGGTTAACGAGCCGAATCGAGCGATTCAAAACGCTTTAAAACGTATAGCTTGAACTCATCAGGCACATCGGACGTGCTTTATGACAAGCGGATATTACCACTCCATCCGAAGTTCAAAATGTCGTTTGGTCGTTCCCTACAATTTATTGCTTTTCAGATTAGTAATAGAGCTTATTCTGCCTTGTAATCAAAATCCCATATACCTTTGTATGATAAACAAATATTCCGGATAAATGCATAATCGAAGGCAAGTATACTTGGTTTCAAAACCATGGATGAAAAATTCAAATATTTTCAGGTTATTAATCTAATTTTAATAGCTTGGTAGGATTTCATAACCACTGACTGGGTACTTCTGATCAGTATTGATTAAAAAAAGTATGAAGAATTTATCCAACGGCATTGGGATCATTATTTTAGGTATCAATTATACTCCACCAATTTTCAACACCAATCTGAACGTTGTTTTCTCCATATTTATGTTAGCTCCGGTCATAACGGTAACATGAATTTATACCTACTCAGACGTCTTGTAGGGCTATATTTATGTATGAAGGTATAAGTATCGCTGTACAATTCGTTGACCTCGAATCAAATATTAGGTTCAAGTAAGATAAAGTGTCGATAACAGACATACGGGTTAAGAAATTCATCGGATATGCTTTCTTCTGTTTATTGTAAGAATCTCCGCCATTTGAAGTGAAATCGTACCTTAGCGCCCTAAAATGTTGAACATTGCAGATGACGTCATTCCATGGACTTCCTCATATAAAGCCACCGGTCTCTGTCATACTCAGCCACATCGTGTCACGGCAGGATAGATAGTGATAAAGTATTCAAAATGAGCTGGGATCCGTATTTGGAAAACCTTTGCTCGAGAACTGGGAAACACTGTACTAAGGCGTGTATAATAGGTCTGGATGGAGGTGCTAAATGGACAACTAACAATCACGCGAATGTAGGTTGAAATTTCAATTAGTCTAAGTCATGTCAGCCATGCAGCTTGACAGATTACCACTTCCTGGTTTTGGTCGAGTCGATTTATTAGTATAAACAACTCGTTCGCGTCGTCCATCCATTTCGCTATCGACTTCAATGAAAACCCCGAATATATAGCTTTCATTCAATCGTATATGACTGCAACGAACCATTGCATTTTATTAGGACCTGTAGGCGACCATGCGAATCCCAAATGAAAATGGCCGCCGCCATTTGCTTGCCGCTCTGCAAACAACTGAGTTTTGCGCTATTCGTCAAACGTTTTTAACCCCACCACATTCCTGAATGGAAGCCCGTGATAAGTTCGAATCAGTACTATGTTCGTGTGGGATTGTATTTGTTAGGGGGCGTGACTACTATTTCCGCACAATTGCTTGTTGTGAATCACTGAATGGTTGACTGGTAGACAATTGTCACGGTCACATCCGACCATACACTTGTGATTAGCCCAAAAGACCAACGTCAGGTTCTATTTATCACCTTGTCGGTCCAACAGTTTAAGCCAAATTTTTTGGTCGATGCATTCGATCAACCCAGAACTCACCACTTTTTTCACGAAATATGCATGTTCGACGAGTTTCGGGCGATCAGTGTCAAAAGTTAAATCTAATTCGGTTCGAGATAATGTTTCATATTCCTATCGTCTGCGGTAAACTATATTTTCGATAAGCTTACCGGTGATATTTTCTTCCGAAATACAAGCGCGGAGGACGATATCCCAGACAGCCCCAGAAACTTCCGATGTAAATAAGGCGATGAGAACATAGGCAAAAACTATAGCTGATAATTCCTGTCGCCTTTTCCCCAAGTTTTCGTTGCTTTCTTCGTGATTCGGTGTGATATTTGTGCGACAGTGAATGTTAGTGGCCTTTTCTACATGTTAGACAAGGTCATTTTAGCTTTTAGCTTCGTGCCACAAATAGTCCCTGTGAACCCGCGTCTTGTGAGTAGTCTCGCCTATGTTCCAATTGGTGAATCCTCCCGCTGGTCAGTTTCCGCCGCCATGTTGCCAAGTCGGGCTCAGATATTACCGTTTGGTGTGTTTTAGGCCAAAACACTTATTCACAGGATACTGTTGTTGCTGAAATTCAGCTTCTGGTCCTATAAATGTTTGGTGAGTTGATTTTATTAGCTAAAACTAGGTAAAGCAGCGGAACTCTTGATGATTCCGTTGACTTATGCCGGGAATATGCGTTGGACGCCAGAACTAAGAGGGAGTGAGTCCGTACATAGTTCGAAAGAGCTACTTGTGATTGTCTATACTACTGCCACAACTTTTGTAAAGTCAATTCAATGTAATCTTATATAACACATAATCCCAAGTTTTATCTCATTGATTTAATTGTTGAGATGCTAAATTTTTATTTGGTACAAAATTACTCCTATTAAGGATACCCACCCACCCGTCAAACTGACTCGCCCTTCTGTTACTTATGTTCTTCCACTTCCTCAGTCCTGCCCTCAACCTCAAACCTGACACTTTCTCTCTCCCAACACCCAAACCAGTATAGTTTTGATTTGTTCAAAAGTAATGCAGGTTGAGATTTGGTCTGTGAATATCCTGTACTAATCTTAATTCACAGTTTCCTGAATTAATATAAATTGCTTTGACACCATCAGTGTTTTTATTTCATTGCTACCAAACCTTCACGTGTATTGCCTATTTGATCATTACACTACAATCTTACTTATTGCATTATGAAGACTGCACAAGTTTCATAATACATTTTCCACTCATTGTGATACAAATCATGGTCTTTGACACTTCATTGGAAGTGGTCAGCTTCGTTATTTTGTTATGTTAGTGTCATGAAAGTTACATGGTTGTGAGATGGAAAATATCTTTCTATCTAATTGTTTAGGCTCAAACAAACAATCTTGAAGATGGTGCTCTTAAATGATAGGCAGAACAAGAAAGTTGTTAACGATCGTGGGAATCTGTTCTTAGAGAGAAAGTTTCATTTTACGATAACTTTTACAATGCTCAACTTGTTTTTTTTATTTTATCCAATGTTTGATTTGTTTTGAATTGCAGTCATTAAAAATATCAGAAGCGGAATCTGTGACTGCATCAAAGAATTTTGCAAAAGGCGATGCTGGCTTCAATACCTGTGGCATAATTATAGAGGATATTAAATACCAATTCCTACGGTCCATTGATGGCGAAACATTTCTCTTCAAGAAAGGCGGCCATGGTGCATTGTCAATGCAGGCCTCAAAATCAGGTCTGTGAAGCTGAATTCCTTTTACAGGGTTAATTGGGCAGTTTGAGTTCGTTTAATGTGTGGCTAAGGTATTCAGTTAATTTGGTGCTATATTGAATGGTGATGAATGTCTTTGTGTTGCAGCAATTATAATTGCTTTCACCCCAGAAGGATGTCAGCAGGGAAATACCAACACAGCCCTCGACGCAGTGGTTAAATACCTGGAATCTATTGGTTATTAGTTGCATTGCGTTCCAGCAATACCTGTAAACTTCCTGCTTCAAAGCCAAAGAACGTGATTTGTGGAGCCACTTGAGCATCATATGTCAGCCTTTTTTATACACCAGCAACCATACCATGGTCCTTAAACTTGATCAACTGTTGTTATCTTGCTGAAACTACTTAGTGAAATGAAAGGTGCTCTATGTCATTCAATTGGGCCACAGATAATGGATGCATTAGATCAAATTTCATCCTTTGTCTTTTCATAGATATGTTATCATTGCAATTTCCATAAATACAACACCTGTTCGGATAAAACTATCAGATTTTCGCTGTTTTATTTACTCTACCAGTTGGTCATTATGTTCTAAGTAAAGGCATGAATTTCTTTATCATGCCCTGTGCACACTGATTATTAATGATAACATCTTCCAGTATTCTATGTGTTCATAATTCCTTTATGTTTGGCTGATAAGGTATGCATCTGTCTGATGCTGTGGTCCACATATCACTTGTTCTAAAGCCTTCTTGCCCCTTCATTCCACCTCTTGTTCATTTTATATCATTGACATACTCTGTTATGTCTGTTAGATAATGATATTGTGTAGCCACCCAGTTAATTAATCATGTGATATATCTCAAAGTAATACATCTATTGAGTTTTTTTAAAATTTTAACTGAATTCCAAATCAACTAATATACAAGCCAAATGATAGAGGTGTTGCAGTTATTGCACAATTACTTCATGTTACAGCATTTCCGATTTAATGTTGGGGTGTATACATAAATATTAGTGAAACTTTTTTTGAACTCTCACTTCATTTGTGAGGAACAGAAGATGAGCTGCTTGTATAAATATCCTGCACATACCACGAAAAAACCTTTATTATAAAATCATCTATGTGTCACTTTTCTTTAATGGCTTGTTAAAAAATGGTGCACCCTTTTGTTGAAAAAAAGTTGGATGAACCAGCTACATATATGACAAAAGCTTTGTCGTGTATGACTGGCATTATTTGAGATGCTAGGTTCATGGAATACCAATGCTCTTCGGTTGAAAACAGAGACAGTCATTTGGGTTTTGTGGTGAAATGGTCCCCATACATTACGGATAGTTTATCTAAAGATGACAAGGACTTGACTCGGTCTGTAACAATGTATTTATCATGATTATTTCCATTGGCAGGCACTTGTTTCGAAAAACATTCATAAAACTGACCATGAATAAATCAATTGTGGTCAAATTTCCATAAAGAGGAGAAAATTACAATGTGGTAAAACTCTTCCGAGTGAAGTATACAGTACATAAACATTGAGAAGCTGTCTTGTAAAAAGTAGTCTGTGACAACTTTCAAAAAGAAAAAAACTTCAATCAAGATAAAAATGACCCTGGAAATGTTTACTATTTTGACAAGATATATGTATAGGACAGAATTAAAGAACAACCTTTGCCACTAATTTGACCTTGTTTTGAAGATTTACATATATAAGCAGAACATCATACATATATCACAGACGAACATTGCCATATCAGCACAAAACCATACAAGGCAGTTTGGTGGTTAATACTTCATTTCAATATCACATTTTGGTGTTGATTTATATATCACAGGTAAACATACGACTACACATTATAAATAGCTTAGCTAGCAATATTGGCTAATAGGTAAGCAAATAATTTTATTTTATAGCATCAAGTTTTCTTCGGTGTAAATTTGTGCTACTCATCCCATAACCTAAATATATATGGACGCAATGACCAAACCCAACCTATTTTTCATACATCAAATAATCATCAACCAATCACGTTAACAAATGCAGGTGTTGCCAGCATCCAAAAGTCCCAACATCTGTGCTCTTCATCTTTATAACATGACAGCACAAAGCAGACTTAAACTACAAAGTTGTACATAAAATACAGGTTTTTACATGAGATGAATGAACATCAGAAACCTGGGTCATCACTTGATGTTCGAAGCAATCAGGCTTGGAGCTCTGTTCGTTGGCCTATTCGCGTGAGTCTCTCGTGCTCGCGTTCATGTTCGGTCAGCAGATATTTCTCACTACGGAGCTGTTCTCTGTGCTTCTGTAGGACTATGTAGCTTTCCTCTCTCTGTGCATGCACCTGATGATACAAGAGATCAATTTAAGAATATCATTGATTAAATGGTTTCCTCATAATCCCATAAGGAGCCCTTCTTTGAAAAACCTACTATGCGACAAGCACTTCTGCTAATGCTAATGATTATTTCCATGGGCAGGCATTCCTAATGAGGGTCATGATCCAAACAAACAGAGGGAGACGTGGATCATCTGTGCGGGTAGCGATAGTTTTAAGAGTGCATTTTGAAAGCGTGTGTGTGAATAAAAACAAAGAATTATGATTCCCCATCATTCTGTCAGCACTTGCCATACCATTCAAATGTGAGTATTACCTTGGCTAGCTGAGCCTGGGCCCGCTGTAGTTTCTGCTCCATTTCCTGCTCTTGATGGTTCAGCTGGCACATCTCATCTTTGATCTTGACGGCATTGGTGCGTTTAGCCTCGTGTAGCTTATTCTGCATCCGTCGGATTGTTTGCTCTTGTTTCTGTCTGGCGTACTCCACGTTCTTCACTCGATTGTAGAGATCATACTCTATTTCCTCTCCTTTATTGACAGCTTTCTGTTGTACATCATGGAACACACACACATTATCTCTTGGCCCCTACAATACTGACAGTACAAATCACGAGGAAGACAGCTTCCGAAAACATCCGATGAAAAGCAGTTGCAAATAACCCAATCCCCTTTGTCAGGACAAGGACGGCCCATCATTATATGTGATTGATGCAGTGAGTTCTGATATAACTGTAGGAATTGCCGCAGTAAAACACATGATGTACAAATAATTATCATAAGTAACAAGTCCTATAGAAGTAATAGAATGTGTGAATATTGGAACTATACAAGTTGTGTGAGACAAGCAAAGATTGTGATGGTGTACCTGGAAGTGTTTGAGATGGTCCTCGTGTTCTCGACGCAGCTGGTCAGCATAGCGCTTCTGGAAGCGATTGGTGTAGTGACTCTCTGATGCTTCACTCTGCTCCTTACGCTGTGTAAGGGAATGGGTAGCCTGATGGCGACGCCTGGAGTTGTGTTCCTGAAAAGTAACATCATCTATATTTCCTTAGCATAGGTAACTACAAGGACAAAAATTAACGCATAAGAGCTTAAAGTGGACCAATATGGAAGCTTGTAATGCAGCGCAGACCTGAGTCATGGTGATATATGACAATAGATGAGAATAGAGAGGATTTGGGAGGATAAGATGTGATGTATCTGGCCGTGTCTCACGTGAAGCTTGTAATGCAGCGCCGACCTGAGTCATGGTGATATATGACAATAGATGAGAATAGAGAGGATTTGGGAGGATAAGATGTGATGTATCTGGCCGTGTCTCACGTGAAGCTTGTAATGCAGCGCCGACCTGAGTCATGGTGATATATGACAATAGATGAGAATAGAGAGGATTTGGGAGGATAAGATGTGATGTATCTGGCCGTGTCTCACGTGAAGCTTGTAATGCAGCAGCGCAGACCTGAGTCATGGTGATATATGACAATAGATGAGAATAGAGAGGATTTGGGAGGATAAGATGTGATGTATCTGGCCGTGTCTCACGTGAAGCTTGTAATGCAGCGCCGACCTGAGTCATGGTGATATATGACAATAGATGAGAATAGAGAGGATTTGGGAGGATAAGATGTGATGTATCTGGTCGTGTCTCACGTGAAGCTTGTAATGCAGCGCCGACCCGAGTCAAGGTGATATATGACAATAGATGAGAATAGAGAGGATTTGGGAGGATAAGATGTGATGTATCTGGCCATGTCTCACTTGAAGACGCTGTTCAATCTGTCGGTTCTTCAGGTCCATATCAGCATGAAGAGCAGCATCATTCAGCTGCTTCTGCTCGGCTATGTTGCCACGGAGACGGTTGCCAGTATCCTGCTTGTGACGTCCCTCTGGAGCCATGACAACACAATACAGTGACCAACAAGAAGCAGGGGGTCGTTGAATGAGGCACTGCGCCATCAACAACATACGGGCATGGTAGAAGCCTACTACATAGCCAAACAGCTGACTTGCCAGACAATACACAAAATATATTATGCATGAGGTATTTCCAAGTCAGGAGTTCACCTTCTCGTTGCTTGAGCTGTAGGTGGGCTCGAGTCAGGGTGAGGTCTGCACTCAACTTACGTTTGTTCACCTCTGTGGCTTTGGTGTCCGTATCACCTTTCCTGATGAAGGCATCAAAGTAGAATGTTACATTACACGTAATATATATTGTATGAGTATGAAAAAACACTTACAAGATGATGTGTGACAGAACATATAGAGCCCACCCACTTGAGTTTGGTATCCAGAGTCATTTGAGTGCTCCGGTCCTCTGTTAATTTGATATGCTGATCTTTCCTTTTCTCTCTGCCGATAGAAAACAGTAAGTCACATAATGGTCATCGTGCAAGCAATTTCATCGGCACCAATAACTAAAACACAAGGAGTAACCTCCATAAATCTAGGAGCAATGGGGTACATATAGTACACTCTTAGTGTGGCCTGCATACATGCCTGATGTGGGGCAAAATTCATCGCTTAATCTCATGGGCTTAAATGGTGCTGTTTCTCATTCTCTGGATTGTCATTCCACAACCCCATTCTTAATCGCATTTATACAGCGGCATATATCATTCATTCCAAGCCAAACAGGGGTAAAACTTGACTGTTAAAGTCCATGAACACTTAATATCTCGACTACTTTTTTTTCTCAAGCCTGCCCTTCACTTCCCTTGTTGAAATACCATGATAAACAAGCAAGTAACATTATCTACATGTGACAGGGATGTGGTTGCATATTTTACCCCACAAAACATTTCGCTCAGATCATTAGACTATAAACTTCCTGTTTGGGTTTTGACCCATCTATTTAACACCAAAAACATAGCTGACTGATATACACATAGTTCAAGAGCCAGAGAGACACCAAAGAGTTTATAGCTTCGCTAAGAGTGCCCACTCAAACAACCGTCTGAGTAAATATGTGAAGACAAAACCTACAAGCCGCCGCGTTGTTGCTTTGTCATATCTTTAAACCTGGCTGTCAGTAAGGGACCAGTGATTGGCTGGCTGTTAAACGGGACTGATGACTGACAGGGTGGGGTTTTTATATGGGACTAATGACTGACAGTGCAGGGTGTTAACATGGGACTTGCAACTGACAAGACTGGCAATATATATATATATATAGGGACTAATGATGGACAGGGCAACCTGTCCATATGGGACTAATGACTGACAGGGTGGACTGCTAAAATATGACTAATGACTAACAAGGCCAGATGTTAATTTGAGACTTATGACTGACAGGGTGGGCTGCTAATATTGGACTAATGACTGACAGGGTGGACGACTAATATTGGACTAATGACTGACAGGGTGGGCTTCTAATATTGGACTAAAGACTGACAGGGTGGGCGACTAATATTGGACTAATGACTGACAGGGCTAGCTGTTGGTATTTTACTAATGACTGACAGGGCCAGCAGTAAGTATTTACTAAGGAGTGACAGGGTTGGCTGCTAGAATATGACTTATGTCTTGTTAAAGACGGATGGACAAAGACACTATTTATAATTGCTGCAATTCTTATTTTGATTCTTTATAAATGTAGTCACTTAAATGACTTGATTTGAATCCTTTCTTGGTGACACTATACCATCGTTAATTTATAGATATCAGAGCATTGAATACAGCCTCTGAACATTGTTTACAGAAATATGCAAATGAGTAGTGACAGGGTTGAGTAAGTTCACATGCACAATTCCATCATTCTCCGGTATTACTGCTTTAACCTGGTCCATTATCAGCTTTGGATGCCCAGAAGCGTCTTCCATGTGACATATTAGCTTTACGATAATAGTTGATAGTTTTTTCACAAAAATTGAGATGTTTTTTGATGAACAAATATGTAAATGAGAAGTGACTGGATTAGCCAGCTGACACAATTTAAATCTGTCATATGTTTTATAGAATGTACCACTTCCATATTTGAGGTATTTATCGTGTCTTCACAAATAAGGAATCAGGCTTTACAAATTTGACTTTACGGACATAATTACTAAAAATAGCAGGGGATCCGTCAGTGATCTTTTTATTGCCGTAGAATTATGAAGATATTTATGGAATGCACATTTAATATGGGTGCTCTTGACTGACAAAATCAGCTATTGATATGAGACTGAAGAAAGGGGAGGCTAGCCTGAGTGTATGTTAGGAGATAAAGATGCCCTCAATCTTGACATACAGCCCTTTTGACATTTCTGGCAGTTTACTTATGTTAGATCATTGGTTGTATGTACAGTAGTGATAGGGAAATTGATAAAATCATGAGATATGTAAGTATGAAACATATAGCTGGTTAGCCAAGATTGTGAGAAATGAGGGTCAAATGGACCCTTTAGCAGCAGTAGATTTATAGGAATATGGAACATCAAGGTATGGTGGTCACATACTTATTATGGGTGGTGGACATTTGTCGACCTTTCTGTGCCTCCATATTGAGGGATATGGCAAGCTCAGCAAGTTCTTGCTTCAATCTGTACTGTTCCTCCTACAACACAAAACAATGACCAAATACATACAATAAATAGCCATGTATCCTGTCATTTTCACAATGCAATGAAATGAAACTTTATGAAAACCAATATATTTGTTGTTTTAAAACAGCTTCTGACATGTCTTTCAATGCTTTCTATCACTTTATATAAACATCCAGTATTGCCCTGTGACATCTTTGCCAGTGTGCAGCCACAATAACCACACCTCTTTTTTGACGATCTTGCTCTCATAATCCTTGTTCAGCCTCTCAGCTTCCAGTTTTTTAAGTTCCAGCTCTCCAATCTTGCTTCTGTACTGACGAGCCAGATCTGAGCTGCATCATACACAACAAATCACGCTAAATCCCATGGGTAAAAAAATCAACCTATGATTTCTGGTGTAAATGAACTTGATATTGGTGTACTGAATGAGACCAACTTGTTACATACGTTGTAATAAGGACTTTCCGACCGGCATCCTTTGACATTTGCTCATTGGAAACATTGTGCTCTATTCTTTGTTTTGTTGCCTACACATACATAAATACAAAACAATCAGATACACTGAATACACTGCTAAAACACAACAATCAGTTACACTGAATACACTCCTAAACACAACAATCAGATACACTGAATACACTGCTAAAACACTAGAATCAGATACACTGAATACACTGCTAAAACACAACAATCAGTTACACTGAATACACTGTTAAAACACAACAATCAGTTACACTGAATACACTGCTAAAACACAACAATCAGATACACTGAATACACTGTTAAAACACAACAATCAGATATATTAAATACACTGCTGACCCCACACATATTTTATGACAGCTAGTGAGGTAGTGGGGAATCACAGAGTGAACAACTACCTCCTCTTTCTTATGAATGTGGTCTTGTTGGAGACGTGTGTATTTCTCTAAGCCCTGGTTGAGTTTCTTCTCCTCGGCTAGCCTCTTCCTGCTGATGGCTGAACACACACAACCTCATATTGAACAACAATCTGATTGAAATATTGTTAGACTGGATCTAACGATATAAGGAAGCAGGAACCCTTCTTATAACCTATTCTGTTGATAACCACGGTTATTGATTCACGTTGCACCAGAATGCCATAACTGACAGCTAAAAGGCATGGATAGCACATTCAAACCAACTCACAAGCACTCAAAACCAAATGACGAAGAAAAATCTGATGTTTTGGGAACATTTTGTCCCAAGATGCAGATGAAAGTGCGCCCTGAGCATCCCTGTCATTGCTGTTAGATGTAGGGGTCAGAGGCAGGGCTTCCTCATGAAGTCCAGGAGTCACACTGACCACATCTGTATCCCTGACATCATGAGATGCTTTCTTAATGTTAATGTGGTAAGCGGGTACCAATTCGGTGAACACATCTTGGCTTTCCCTCTGGCTTTTATCCCCCTTTGCTCTCAGTATGACGGCCATAACTGGATGGGGCATGGATGATTCCTCATCCTCCATGGGCATTTGTTTCCTGTCTTTAGAACTACGTGCACTTGACCATGTCTTATTTCTGGCTAATTTGGGGGTAGACCTTGGATATTTAGGTGTTGATGGCATTGAGTTGCAGAGGTGCAATGTAGGTGCATGACTCTTTTTTGCAGTTCTGCCTCTGTGAGTGGGGAAGGCTTGTCGCAGGGGTAAAGAAGATCCGTGAATACTTATGTGTGGGGAACTGACATCTAAGATCACAGGCTGACTTCGTGATGGTGCAGAAGTACGTGCAGTTTTATATCCACGGAGTCCACTGTTGACGTGGGGTGGAGGGGACCGGCCACCAGTAACAGCGTCGGCCAGCTCATCAGTATCCACACATGTCCACACAAGCTTTAAGTTATTGTCATCCATGACCAGTTTCAAACTCTTCCGCTGTCACACATCCACAGTAGTCAGCTAGACACGCGCCTTTACAACAGTGGACCTTGCAGCGTGAATCTATCTCCCTCTTTTGTGACACACTGATGAGGAATTGCTGTAATGTTTTAACCTCACCTTTTATAATCACTGGGTTCCATATGGGTTTTGTCGATGGATACATATGCAATCATAGAAAGGGTCTATGATATATTTGTACTGACAACAAAATGGCTATGTATCTCCAATCCATGCTGCCGGCAGTATTCGTGATCCTTTTTATGGAGTAGACAAGTGTGGTGAAAGCCGAATAATTCCATCAGAGGGGATTACAGCTTAGGCACTCTGCATGCCTCTCACCAAGGTACATCTTACAATCTGCTTTAGGAAGGGGGATCAAGCTCATGCTGGGAGCACTCGGTAAGCTCTATTGATTCAAATTGAAGTTAATTTCACAATCAAGTCCGTTGTCTTCCCTGAATCATCTAGCCCATTAGAGTTCAGTAAATATATGGAATAATGGCACAATCCATGGAATGGTCTGTATATGAAATATGATATTAATCAAAAGAGGGAGAGTGCCCCCATACATTGGTGTTGGGCCTGTAATTGCCATAGTTCGTCACAGTGAATCTGATCAATAACACAATTGGATGGAGTGCCAGGGTCCTAGAAGTTCCATATGTGGGGAGAAAGAATCCAGTTACATAAGACAAAATCTTATTAGTTTGGATGAGAGGGTGTTAAAAGGGTAATGTGAAATGAGCCTCCACTGGCTTTTATGGTATAAGCCCCATGATCAGATAGCTGACTTACATGTCTGAGCCCTTTTCAGCCCGGTGAATAGAGCAGGGTTATTAAAGTGCTTTTAGGAGTTACATAATTTAAAGACAATCAATGTTGGAAAGCCTCTATGGCATACAATGGCACATTGAATAGGAAATCCAAACAAATTTCCCTATGAATAATTGAGCTTTTACAGCCAGGAATAACATAGACTACCTGCATATTTCCTGGCATGTCTATTACCTCAAGCCAACACTACAATATTG
The DNA here is from genome assembly GCA_034190875.2 of Urechis unicinctus. Taxonomy (NCBI): domain Eukaryota; kingdom Metazoa; phylum Annelida; class Polychaeta; order Xenopneusta; family Urechidae; genus Urechis; species Urechis unicinctus. The sequence goes on from CM067347.1 coordinate 31,736,352, forward strand.
AGCCTGTGCAAAATGACAAAGATCCACAAATACAAAATGTACCAAATTCCCCATTACATAGGCTTAAATGTAGCTAAACATTCAACTATATATGTTATCTTACACCACAACCCCAATCATATTATGCCAATGCAATGCTCCAGGGTGTTCATTACAATATTTCCACAGTGCGTCGGTAACACTATTCGGGCAGTGAAAGGACCACATAATTAGTTGTGAGTGTGGTAATACCAACACCACAGGAGTTGGTTACTTGAGGCGGAAAATCATGCAACTACTTCTGAACAGCATCATTAAACTGAGAAAGTGGGGGCTTAATAGTTTTTTCCCTGAAATATCAATGAATGTATAAGACCAATGGCTGTTGCAATTTATGCCTTTCAGAGGACTGAAGTGGAGCTCCACAAAACTATTCCATAAAAAAACTTTTTCCGATATTTTAGGCTCCAACGAATACAAGCGTCCTATTAAACAATGAACATAACATGTACATGGTTTGTGTAGATGGACTGACCATTCTCGTAGTCTCTGAGTGAGCGGCGTACGATGCGCTGGTTCTTGATGATGTCTCCTTCCACACGTTTCAGCTCCCTCTCCTCCTGCTTGTGTTGCCACATGTGATCCTAAAACACCACAATCGCCAATGCAATGGCCGGACGTTTTGTATTCACACTCTGAATTCAATAACAAGACACTTTGCACCATAATATGTCAGTATAATTGTGAGGACTCTCTGAAAATGACATCAACTGTTGTTGTATTTTACTGATAGAACCCTACTCCGTTGAAATGCTGAGCTGACATGTAGATTTACAAACAGGCACTGCAACTCAAAGCAGCCCTCTTTTCACCTGATTCACAGAAAAATGATACAAAATGCTCCCGCAAGAGCAAGATAGCTTTCACATGCTACTTGTCAGTGGGGTGAGGCTAATCTCACGAAGCTGTGTGCAGGTTCACATCAATTTATTTGATCATCTTGTGTGCAACCAAAAATATTATATACATGAAATGACCAAATAAAAGTGTTTATGATTTTCCTTGTAAACATTAAATAGCACATATTATTGGTGGCTGAGCCCTCAAATTATGTCACACTGTTCTGGTTATTGTACCACAAGAGTGGCATGGGAAAAAGGTGTTTGTGGGTGGATTCATAACATTCAACAATCTAAATCAACAAAATGTACCAGACAATAGAACAGAAAAGGATTTATGATTCTTTTTTAGTAGGGCTTACTCTTCAATGTGAGGTCATAAAACAATTGCTATAGGTCTATTGATTGCCAAGAAACCAGTGTTTCAATGCCTCACAGGGTCAACCTTGAACAATGGAATGTTTATTAGTATCTATATTTTAATAATCTGATTTCTCTGTTTGTTTGTTACTTGGTTTGTTTGTAAACTTAAGACAGAGTGTAAGTATTGTTCAGATACTCAAACTTGAAGAATAAAACTTATTTTTAGTTCAAAAGAATATTTTGACATAGGGGGGTTGGTGTATACTTTTAGACTTCAAGCTTGCTGTGCTATAATGTGCCACTAAAAGTTCATGAATGGACATACAGACAGACAGACAGACAGACAGAAGACAAGAAGAAGGAAGGACCATATGACAGTTGGAAGTACAGAGTGATGGATGTACTGATGTGTTCACTCACTGATAATTCCATGAGAATGAGCCCGATCACAAGACATTGATTGACTGTGAATGGAAAAATCCATGGTACATTTTTAAAACCTGTTGTTTTTGTCACAGGAATTGTTTCCAGGAATCAGACAAACAAATAATATCAGTTCATAGTTCTAACATGAGTTTGTGTGCTTGTGAGGTCAAAATCTGAGAAACTGGACGCTGTAGAATAATTGCTGTTGCTGAAACTAGCTCAAAAGTGTTTGACACAAATATGACCAATCACAACAAAGCTCTCTTATCATTGGACCATTCAGTAATTGTTAAGCTTCTCTGGACGCGTATAAAAATATAACCCTGCATACTGAGATCTCAATATGTCTTGATATCTCAGTACGACCGATGACCTGGTCAAGTGGAGTCTGACATCCAGAACTGAGTGGCTGAGGTTAGAAATTCATGATATCCAACAGATTTCTATTTTGCCAGGGGAAATTTCATGGTACTGTTACATCAATAACTATCTTTACTCACCTAAAAAAACTGTCAGCAAAAGATGATTTGTTCATAATTATCATTATTTTTATGATTGTTAGCACAGCAGATATTTTGTATTGGTACAAAATTGTAAGATATATCTCACAGAAGCTTACCTCGATGAGCCTGATCCTTTTCTCATAATCTTTCTTGTCCTTCTCTTTGCGGGCATGTAAATCGACAGCAGTCAGGGACTTGGAACTGGAATCACTGTCCTCTGCCCTGGCAGCTTTTTTCTCCTTCTTCGTATTGAATGCATGCTTGTAGCGAGTCGAGTCAACAAAACCATCGGGGCCACATTTTCTTTCACGCTCCCTGAAACATGAATGCTTCATAAATAATACTTAAATAACCATGATTGTAAAACAAAAACAGTATGACAACACATACCATACAAGAGATTAAAGTGTCTACAAGGAAACATCTATTTCTCCTTTGTTGTATTTTTGTTCACCATAGGTTGATTTCTTGCTGTATGATTTAAATAACTAAGCACGAATAGGGAGAACCCATAACTTTGTTGAATGTTCATGGCAATCCCTGCCTTCACATTCTTGAGTCTCCATCGTGGCCGCCAGGCGGCCATTCTGATTTTCAACCGGTAGTAGGGGCATGTTTTCCCAAAAGGCAAATGCAATACACGACGCGGAACTTAGAGATTTAAGCTGTGGGGAATATTCGTTGTTGGACGGTGCATCCCAAGGGGCACTGTCCTAAGTATGCACAACTGATTTCAAATCTACAAACCAAACTACAGCCATACAGCTTTCTGCAATGAAGAAAATAGTGCTGTTTTCAATATTTAAATACACATGGCAAATTGAATACCCTTCCAAAATTCCAATTAATATGATAAAATGTAGTAAAAATTCAGCAATTTAGCCTATTTTGATAAATGCTGCTTGATGATACAGGCTAAATATGATAAAGTATTCATACCCAAACCGCCGTTCCGCTTGAGTGGTTACAATCTCTACAAACCAAATTACCTAACAGGAAATAGATCTGGTCGCCAGATGAAAAACTGTACTAAATAAAGGATTCCCTTCTGAAAACTTTATGTGCGTGTTACCAAAACAAAAAGAAAATGTGTGTGTATGCTTTTGTTTAAAGGACGTGTGTAAAAAGATATATCTACAAATTCAAAACATCAAATATATTACTGCGCAGCACGGGATGACGGCACCGTACACCAGCACTTTCAGTGCTTTGATTTTATATTGGTGTTAGTTAGGGGAAATTGTTTAAGAATATCGTTCTATAGACTACTCTGTGCACTCATATCCAGCAGACTCTATGGTACCAGATGGGGAGAGGAGAAGCCATACATTGTATGGTTGCTCTGACTTGGACTGCTCCCTAACACAATCCCCCCTCAGATAACACCTACAATGATTCAGGGATTTATATTCAACTGCATGTATGTGTGACAGTGATGACATGGTGTGGCAACAGTCACGCACGCTAATTTCGAAGAGATAAAGGGTGAATACTGATGGTCTGACAGAATACTCTCCAGACTACTGGAGATGAATGTAGTTGGCAACATTTTGGAGCACTGTGTATGAGAACTGCTCATTGCGACGTGACAGCGTTCAGATGAATTTAAGAGAAGTTCAGAATACGCTTGACACCTTCGGTGACATCTTTGATGTCCTTTACAGCTATAAAAACATGCAACAAGAATGCGTGCAACAACGCAAGAACAGCAACTGGCAAAGCGCAAACAAAGCGCCGACAGCTGGACAGGCAGAGAAACATGCCCCAGTTCTGTTAAAAATCGCTGTGCGCGACAGTGGCCCTTCTAGCGGCTGCGACGGAAACCCGAGAATGTGAAGGCCCCTATTATGTGATGCTTCAGAAAACTGTTCACATGTTTATCATCAGCTGGTGTCTTTCACATAAATGAATTTTATAACTGACAATAATTTACAAAAAACAATCCCAAAAAAAGAAACAAATATTACAACCAATGCCAAAAAGGTATTGAACCATGATTACTTCAGAAATTTGGCATATTCTTGGCTCTCTCGTTTCTCTCGAGCTGATTCGGATTCTTCTTCATCGGATGCTGGCTGCTGACCAGGTCGCAGGAGTAAGGCATACCGATCTTGACTCTTTTTAACATCACCATCACCAGCCATGATGATATCTCGATCAGCTTGTCTGTCAATTGTGAACAAATTAAAGCTGTATTAAATTAATTCAAATCATTTAACATTTGCACATTACACAAAAATTAAAGCTCGTCATTTTTTTCACCAAGTTAATTGTATAGTGAGTTTTACTGTACCATGAATATATAACTGAATACATCAAGGTCAGTGGTATTGATTTGCATGCAGTACCTGATATTTGACAAAGGTAAGAGGCGGAGGCTAGGAGATGCTTGCTATGGGAGATCCAGCTTTTCTTGGCGATAAAATTGCTGTGAACAACCAGATATATAACATCATTAAGTGTATGATTTCAGGCAAATATATGTACTAACTTTGAGCCATTAGTAATTGAATGACAAAAAGAACATCTTGATGTGAACCTCATTGAGACAATTAATTACAAGCTAAGATTATATAATGTTATTTCCTAAAGGGTTAGACATATACCGCATTTAAATGCGTATAGGTTGCACCGCACCTTTAAGCCTTTGAATTTGGTCAAAATACATGGTAAATGATTATCGTCAAGATGACAGTATGTGGAATGTTGTTAACACACCATGGTACGTGCTTAGATCAAGCAATTTCATACAGTTATAAGCTAAACCATCAGTGGACAACTGGGGCAGTATATACTGAATGCGAGTTCAGCACCAACTTCCAACGTATGTTTGGCGTCAGCGAGATGGATTCAATATCATTGAGCATGACTGGTAACATATATGTTCATGATGTGAGAACAAGACGTGTCTCTTATCAACCACGTAGCCCCCTCCCTAACCTGCTAAAGGCGTCAGCCGAAGACCCATGATGCATATATGTGGGGTGAGTCCTATCATTTGTTCAACACACTGGAATGAGATCAGGAGGGGTAGATGGGGAAGGGGGTTCAGATAAAAATTAGCCAGGTTGTTGTGTTGCACAGCCAGAACTTTGCCCACCAAGGTGAGGCAAAGTGGGGAAGGGAAGACTTTGACAATGACATGGTTCTAGACATCTCCAAGCTGAAGCTGCAGTGATGTAGGAATCATGGTGAAACTTGCTATGGCGAATTGTGAGCTTGTTGTGAGGATGATTATTTGGAGCATATTCTGCAACCTTCAGCTTATATGGCACATTGTATGAGAAACAGTTCCTCTTTCCACTAGCAGCAGCGGCCTTCATTTCTAACACATTCGCTTAGTTCCCGATGCCAAATTCCCTCCCACCAACTGCTACAGGATATATATATAGATAGTGGCTCGGTGTACAGAAGCTTAATATGGCATCGTGAACTGAGCATCTGCGATTTCAACAGTGACACATGAACTATGGAAACATAATGATGGTAGATTGTGCAGTAATTTATCTATGATAACTGTGCCGTTAGGTGTCATGCAGTCGGTAATTACATACGTTGACATCACAGTCCACCAGACCAGAATCTACGGAATTGATTCTTAAATTCATTGTTCCACAACACGTTAGTAGGTCGCACCCCATCTTTTTGATCTACAAGTGGAAATCTTGGATTTTTTTTAATAAGCTTGGAATCGATGAATGCAGAACTTCACCATAGATAGGGGTGTCAGCCGAACCTCGCCGCAGGCTGCCGCGCTTGTGCCTCAATGTTAATTCCAATTTTTTTCAACTTGCTCTAACTGGCATTTAAATTTAAGATACATGGACGAATGATACATCAAACGAGAGCTAACGTATTGAATTTCAATAATATTGCTTTACTTTTCGCATTTTACCCCGTTTGATCCATAAAAGTGTGTGTTTGTGGAGCAATACGTTAAAATTCTTGGCGAGCATTTTTGACTTTTCGAGATTCAGCCCGTTTCGAATTCTCTAAATCAGTTCGCATTCGTTACTCGTATCGTTTTTATTGTTTAGTAGATGACAAGATGACATTCTAATGTTCATGTTCATATAAAATCTAAAAAAAATGGCCAAAGGGAAAATAATATTATTTACGTACGAAATGTTACGGTGTAAACAAATGTATTTTTTTCCCAATTTCATCAGATGGCCGTGACATAAGTACACACTTTTAACAAATTTAAGTATGATGTTACAAATGGGTTAAGTTTTTTTTCTTATTTAACGGACCGGAATGGTCGTATTTTGCACCACAAAACGTTGTCCAATCATCTCATGCTCGCCGCGTGGGCCCGTATCAGGGTCAACTTTGCCTTCACTCAACACGGCTTCGCACTCTCGCAACCACCGCTGAACGTGCTCCGTTAAACAAAGTCGATTTGCGTTCATTTTCATTTATCAATCCGAGCCGTAATATCCATCTATATACAGGGGTAATTCAAGTATAGTGGAATACTTTGGTCAAGTTTATTTTCGTATCAAATGGACCGGAATTGTCGTATTTTAGACTTTAAAATGTTCGATTTTGTCATTCCCGCGCCGGGAGAGCGTATAGCATGCCTTCACACGGCCGACTCAAGATCGCTTATGCGACTGATCGCTTGGGGTCATACAAAGTCGATTTTCGTTCATTTATCAATCCGAGCCCTAATATCCATCTATATACAGGGGTAATTCAAGTATAGTGGAATACTTTGGTCAAGTTTATATTCTTATTAAATGGCCTGGAATTGTCGTATTTTAGACTTTAAAATGTTCGATTTTGTCATTCCGCGCCGGGAGAGCGTAGGGCATGCCTTCACACGGCCGACTCAAGATCGCTTACGCGACTGATCGCTTGGGGTCATACAAAGTCGATTTTCGTTCATTTATCAATCTGAACCCTAATATCCATCTATATACAGGGGTAATTCAAGTATAGTGGAATACTTTGGTCAAGTTTATTTTCTTATTGAATGGACCGGAATTGTCGAATTTTAGACTTTAAAATGTTCGATTTTGTCATTCCCGCGCCGGGAGAGCGTATAGCTTGCCTTATCAGCATTATGTGATTTCGATTCTTGAACTTAATATGGTACTTAATTTATTTATTTGGGGTTGTGGGATTTAAAAAATTATCCGTTACAGGCCAGTACCTTCAAAGGCAATATGCCGCTTGCGCTAGCGCGTGGAATTCGGCAGTTAGGGTTCGCAGAGTAGATGTTGAGCTGCCGACAGTTACTGCGACGGTTGCGCGAGCTGCTCGTCACCAAGGGCACCACCCAGATTTAACACATCAAAGAGATTCTGTTAACCACGTTTTGTGTCAGATTCGTTCACGGAGTACATCCCGAGTATATCATGAGTTCACTCCAGCCTTATATAAGTTGCGTATTGGCACGTCAATATTCATAACCATTGCGGTTAAACAATTCGCATTTGAATCTCTCTGCTGATGAAAAAGGGAATCTTTGGGTGCTGGGTTTGCGGGACATTGAAACTTAGTCTGCGCAGGACACCCTTAAGGTAGATAGAGAAATACTTCAAGATCTAGATGATGCTGCAAATGCCTCTCAAAATGAAGTGTCTAAGTTGGTTCTACAACACATACTCGTACAATGTCTGACCGTGCAGCAACAGAAATCAAATTCAACCAGCTCTTAAAGAATTACCTTGTTTGGCAATTTCAGACACGTGTCTGGTTGCCTTGTTTGGCGATTTCAGACAGGTGTCTGGTTGCAATACTTTAAGCCTTGTTGGGCAATTTCAGACAGGTGTCTGGTTGCAATAGTTAAAGCCTTGTTTGGCAATTTCAGACAGGTGTATGGTTGCAATAGTTTAAGCCTTGTTTGGCAATTTCAGACAGGTGTCTGGTTGCAATAGATTAGCATTGTTTCGCAATTTCATACAGGTGTCTGGTTTCAATTGTATAAGCATTGTTTGGCAATTTTAGACAGGTATCTGGAAAAGTGAAAAGTGGCTGTCATCCTGTCAATTCTGGCACAAAACCAAGCAATTCCATGGAATTTGAAACCTCATTAACTTTTTTACTAATTGATTTAAAAAAATGAAACAGCTTTTAAGAATCCTCTACATTGTACATTTCTTTTGGTATAATTTCACTATGATATTCAAAATATAAGACATGAAAAGTGGCTGTTATCCCTTACCGTGGAATTCTGGCACAAAACCGAGCAATTCCGTGGAATTTGAAACCTCATTAACTTTTTTACTAATTGATTTAAAAAAATGAAACATAGCTTTTTAGAATCCTCTACATTGTACATTTCTTTTAGTATAATTTCACTATGATATTCAAAATATAAGACATGAAAAGTGACTTATCCCTTACCTTAGAATTCTGGCACAAAACCAAGCAATACCATAGCATTTGAAACCTCTATAACTTTTTTTCTAATAGACTTAAAAAAATGAAACATAGCTTTTTATAATCCTCATAAGTATACCTATCTTCATGTATAATTTCGACGAGATACAATGAATTTGAAAAAAAATCCCTGACAGCCTTACCATAGACGTCCAGAATAATGTGGGCAGTTTACCTTTTCTTTGTTTATCTATGAAATTACTCATGCAACTAGATCAATCGTGAATCATCTGCATCCTCATATCAACACGAAAGGCCCCATGACTTTGTTGACAGCTGCTACTAGTCTTACTCTTAGTAACCAGAGTAACTGGAAGAAGAACAAACTTTATAATGCCATCTGTTAGTATATATCTACCTAAATCAACAATGGCCACATAAAACCACTTCATGAAAGGGCTCCGTAAACCCAACGAAATAACATAAGGACATTACCGAATAAATAATGAGTATGCACATAGGCGACGATAGTCAACAACAGCAAAACATTACATCTCGAGAAATTTGCCTCCATGTAAACGTCGTCTAGGAGATTTACAAGATCTCGCAGGTGTTTCTCGGGGCGCCCGAGATGTCAATTTGTCGCTATCGTTTTAGCCCCTTTATTTGCTTGGTGCAATATGTGGGGTGTTAAATATATATATAATATCCGACATACTTTGAAATGTCCCGGTGACGTTATTTGGAAGCTGCTGCTCCTTGATTTGTCCTGAAGAATTTCATGCAAGCCACAACAGAGAATGTTTTTCCTTAGACTTTACCCTTTATCCAGACCAGTTCACATCCATGTGTGTAGACCCCTCCCCCTCCCCGGATACTCTCATAGAAAAAGGGTAGGAATGAGCCTACATTGAGCAACAAATCCAACCCGAATCCAATTCAACCGAAAGTGAGAAATATGGATCGATAAATAAACCAAATATTTGAAAATAATGGACCCATCAACATACCAAATCCGTGTGTTGTCCGTTCACAACACTCAAAGAAGCTGGCTACTTATGGTATAATCCTTAAACAGCCACAGATAAACAGCCACAATAAAAAGCAGGCCAAGGGAAGGAAGCTAATAACACATGGAATACTTTTATTCCAGAGGGTTTACTCGGGCTAGTGTTTTTTTTCCACCGGACCAATGAATCAGCATGAGCATATGCGTCGGCAAAATTGGGGACGAAGTCCTAGATGCACAATAATATTATTTCGTATCCTCAGTATGGAGCAAACACGAGTCAAACATAGATCGAGAAAACAATAACATCGTAACTAAATTAGATCATAAAAACTGTTCTATGATTAAATGTAGTCCTTAACACGTTTTCAAAATTTTCGATGATCTGCCAAGGTTGACTAATTGTTGGAAACGGCTTAAAATTGTATTGCCAGAAAAATGATATAAGTTGCAAAAGAAAGATTATGGAAGTGATATCAGTGCGGATGAACGGTATAACTCTAGGTATTACTAAAGCTCCACTTGTTGCACACCAACAAACCATAACCCTATAAAGTCATCGCCCAGCCCTGCTCACGTCAGGCCATGGCATGCTTACCTTGGAGGGGAGAAACTGCATAAGCAGTGGGTTGGGTCACCATAGCCGTGTAGGTTAAGTAACAAGGGAAGAAGTGATGGCAGCTTCTGCTTTTTCCTGTGAGGTTTGCCAGGATTCGGCCATGGGCCTGGATATGCCTTTCTACCTACTCCTTTAAAATAAAGTGCATTTTGGTGATGGTTGAGGAGTCAACAGCTGCTAAAGCCTGCGACACTGTGACATTCTACAACCCAAAGTGCCCCGGCAATTCTTGTGGGGTTACCAAATCAGCTACACAACTAGGGGTTGCATGCCTACGAAGAATATGATAAGGTTAGAGCATCTTGCGGCGTTAATTGCCTGTCAGCTAGCCGACCCCCTTGGTGGCAAATGTTGCAAAGAACTTGCTGCTTCCAGACGTCACTCTGGGAGCTCCTTATCGTGCTTTTATGTGAAGAATGCTAACTCGGGCATCGAGTCTCTCCTGTCAGCAGGAAGGTTGAAGCCGTTTACACATTAGATGCCTTTGTTTGCGTGATCATGGATACAAAAACTCACACATAAAGGTATCAGAATTAATGTGATAGAAATATGGGGCAGTTTCCAATCTTGTCCAATTGGAATGATATTACAAAGAAATCTTTCAGCAGTTAGTTATTTTCCATCCCATTGTGCTCCATAACAAGGTCAATTAGATAACGATAGCGCATTTAATATAGACAGGCTTCATGATTCAGTTGTATTGCTTGGTACTTTCACTGCCATCCTCTCGGATGCTAGAGGGTAAGCATTGTGTACATCGTGGAATTCCAGTTCTATCTCCTCTGTTTCCCATTGACACCTTTGCCCAACGGCAGCTGCCTCTTTGCAGTGTTGAGCTCATACTTGGCACTCACAGGTGTGCGAAGACGTGCTTGTCTAATGATGCCAAAAGTAACTGGGCTGTGTCAATGAAGCGCAGCTGCCTAAGGTATAGTGAAATATACTTCTCTATGTTATTGGCAATGCAATCAATGTTGCTAGCTACTTTGCTGTTGACATGCGTCAAGAAGTTAAAGACCATTGACATATTTGGTGTTTTTGGCTTCAGCCGCGGCTTTCGGTTGCAGGCAGCAGGCAGATCCCCTGTACTTTCCTGTGATGTGGTAGCTGTCACAGTGCCCTGTAGTTACTGATGGTTTGCTGCATATGTGACGATTGGTTGTGTTGGGTGTGCCATGCAGTCATACGGTGTCATTCTTATGAGTCTGGGATTGGCAAACACTCCTTCGTTTAAGTGTTCATTCTGCTACAGGTCCTGCAGGAGTTTCTCAGCAGGGTTAGCCCCCCTGTATACCACCCGGTCATCTGTGTGGCTTTCACACCTCACCAGAATGTATTCCTAGACGCAGGTCTCATTGTTTCTGTAACTTCTATGCTGTTATTAGTTTGGCCAAGCTCTGGGCCTGAAAGTTTAGTTGTGAGTAACTTGAAGTCGGTATAGATGATGTAGTGGGCTTGGAGCTGCTTGTGCAAGTTCTCGAAAGGGAAATGATTTTTCCGTTCTCATGGCATCTCAACCCGTAATTTGACCTGTTCTTTAGAATTCTGATTTGTGGACCTCTAGCAGGTCTTCTTGGGTTGCTTGTTTCTCAGCTTTTCTATCTTTGAATTGGGCGTTGGTATTTTGATGATGAATTGCTATTGAGAACAAGGAAGATCGATGAGCCCACAATAGACAGTTGTCGTCCCTGTTCTACACATTTATCGGTGCTTGAGTATTTATAATTGAGTATTTACATTTGTTAGTTGTAAGGGACTGATAGCGAGAGATCCCCAGCCAGAAATAATTATTCCCCGTCACAGAAAGTGCCCCCACTTCAGATAACTAGCTGAGCATTATTGGAAGTCGTTGGAACCCACGCTTCAATGGGTTCTTATTTGCCTCGTAAAAAAATGGCGGAAGCAACAAAAACCGAAACCGGGAAGTTAAATATGCATGTAGTTCAGCATACTTCATCAGTATTGAGGAGTTACAGTATAAACGTCGAAAAGTGTCACCATGTTTTCTTCAAGAAGAAATAGCTCTCAAGACCATCGGAAACCTGTTATCGCAAGACCTCATGCCGTCGTGTTTTTGCTGCTATTCCTGTGCCTGTATGTCGCTGGTCTGATTATGTGGGCTCTGTCAGGTAACCAACTCTCACTGGCCAGAAGCCACCCTGTTAGTTTGGTGAGACTCGACGAACCTGCCCAAGAGAACTCAACAACAACAACCACGCCTATCCCATTGGTTCGCTCACCGGTTCGACTGACAATTTCTAAAGGACTACCTTTATATCTGAGAAATGACGATGACATATACTTTGGGAAAATGAAAGATCAGATGTGCTTATATGAAGGATATGACCTCATGGAATCATATAAAGCATCCTCTGATCACGGATACGGCTGCTGTGCATGCACGAAAGACTGGTTCGGTACACACTGCTCTCTTCCGCAGTTACTAGCTAACCAAACTCAATTCCTGTCTCGAAATACCACGATACTAGCAACGCCTACAAGAAGACTCATCAGCGTTGTCTTCATTAGGAAGGGTGTCAACTGGCTCGATTGGCTGGAGAATCACTTGGCGCGGATGGGTTCGTTGGTAGAAGCCTTATTAATAGTGTGGCCGCGGGACGAAATCAGTCCCCACTGGTACCAGCTTTCCCAATCTCCGTCTTTCAATAGGGCTTCTTCTAAAATACGACATGTTTTCCCGTACCAAGGAGAAGAAGAGCGTTATATTGACAACTCACTTAATTTCATCACGCTTATTAAATCACTTACAATGGATATAATTAACAAGATTCATAGTTATAGATCGGATGATTTATTATTGATCTCGAGTTCTAATTGGATGCCACCCAGTGCGCTGTATATGACCCTCAAACTTCATCGGGGTTATCCAGATGCTTTCGTGATGCTTAACGGAACGCTGGTTGCCATGGAGAAAAACACCTTTGAGCTGTCCGAGGATTTCTGGATAGGCATGACGTTTAGTGCTCTGCAGCGATTGGCGAACCCTGATGTTGGCGCGCTGATGTTGTAGTTGAATGGTTATTCTTACCATCATCATGTTAGGACCACTACCAAACTTTGTATGAATTGTCAAAAGAATCGGGAATAATGCAAAATAGTTTTGAATTATTTCAATAATTATAGTTGATATTTTATCTTGTGATAATTACTGTCGATAATCGGCGCAGGTCAGTCATATTTTCATCATTCAATGTGAGGTAACCACATACGCTGCTGAAATGAACAGTACAATAAAGAGATCGATGATTCATTTTTGATCTCAAGAAGAGAGGAATTGATCTTTCTGTTGTATTCCAATGTTCTAACTTTTACGTACATAGATTGCGATTCAAGCACCTATTAACACTTCAATGCAGCACAGAGTCTTAATATCTTGTCTCCGTCTTCATATAACACTTCAAGACTGTCGGGATCAGCACCGTGTGCCTGCAGATCCAAGCGCCTCTTGAACTGATACTCCATACCTTCGCTACCCTCACTCTCCTCGTGGTAGCCCGCCACCACGACAGTGGAGCGGGCCACCTTAACCGTGATCTCGTGAGGCAGGTACCCACTCACATCGATACATACCTGGAAGGACTTGTCAGTCGTTGTACCCTTGTCTTCTCGGCGAGGGTCATTTAATTTATCACTATGAAGGGGTGCCGTGTGCAAAATTTGCTTGACGAGCTTGTCATTGGTGGAATCGATCACGTCCTGCGTTTCCTTGAGATGTAAAAGTGAAGCAGGATCTCGATTGCGCTGTGAGACCGACCACGTGGTGTTTGATCTCGCTGCTGCTCCCTTGCTTTCATCCCTATCTGTCTGTGTGGTTAACAGCTCCTGAATGTTATCTTCTGTAGCTTGTATCTGCCCCCGTGTGCTATTCCCAGATATCTCAGACTGATGTATCCGCTGTGTGTATCTGCCCCCGTGTGCTATTCGCAGATATCACATGCTGAATGTTATCCTGAATGTTGCTATCCTCAGATATCACATGTTGAATGTTATCCGCTGTAGCTTGTATCTGCCCCCGTGTGCTATTCCCAGATATCTCAGGCTGAATGTTATCCGCTGTAGCTTGTATCTGCCCCCGTGTGCTATTCGCAGATATCACATGCTGAATGTTATCCGCTGTAGCTTGTATCTGCCCCCGTGAGCTATTCTCACGATCCCCTTCCTCGTTGTTTGGAGCCACATCCTTAATTTGAGTCATATTTTCAAAACCTAGCGTGGCTTTATTGTCACTGATCGTGGATGCGAACTTATTCGGAGCTAATGTAAGCGAGTGCGATATATGCTCATGTTTGGTCAAGGACTTACCTAAAGGTCCCATGCAGATTGAATCTAATTGTTTCTCGTTAGTTGTGTTATTTTCTCTTGTTGAAATATAGACATTATCGGGGTCCTCTTCGCCGCTAGATTCGCTGGTATCGAAGTCCATGCTTGCCATGAGTAGCGTGGACTTAATGGAGACCCTCCTTGCCTGGTACGTTATATGATCTGGTAGCGGTTCTCCCTCTCCCTCAGTCCTGTCGTTCCCCATAAAGAAGGCAGTGATACAAACTTTACTCTTATCCAAGTGAGCGATTTCTATAGAAGAACCATCGATGGTTTTAGGCAGAACAACTGTCTTCATCTCAAATGAGGAATCGTTCTTTAATGTGAATGTGACGGTGTTCGCGGCTCGGTTGATGGTGTATGGAACGTCGTCAGTATGGTTGGTTGTGAAGTGGATGGTTTTGTAGTAGGTGTCCGCGTGGTAGGCAGAGTTCCATCCGTGTCTTCCGTATTTCTCGGTCTCCTCGTCCCCGTCGCTCTCCACGGCTGTGTAGCTGTCAAGTCGCTTCCTCGAGCCATCCCGTGTAATCACCTCCAGCATTATATTCTTATTTTTCTCGCTGTACTTCTTTTTCATACCAAACACCTGAAGGTGTTGAGGGTCTAGCCATGTGGTTTTTACGGATTTCACAACAACATCAGCAGGAATATGGAAATTTCGCTGAAAATGAAGAGGTTTTTTCTTTGGTTTGAGTGGATCGGGACATTTCAAACCGTCGATGACAAGCTTGTGGACTTGGATATGGATCGTGATAGAATCTTGTTGGAGAAGCGGAAGAGACAGGACCTCGTGCCAGCAACAGCGCTGAAGGTGAAGGTCATCTGCGCAGACATGATCATTTGCGACTCGTGGCGCATGATGCCCTTGTTGTCTGCTTTCACCACCATCACTGATGTGATACACCTCCCGCACGGGGGAATGCGACTTGATTGGTGGAGAAGGTGTTTCAAAAGATATTGTCTCTGGAACAAAGGAAGAGTTCTTGATTCTCGCACTCTTGTTGGTTATTTTGTTTAATGAAGACATCTTTATGTTCGATGGGCGAAATGAAGAATCTCTGCGAAATGTTTGTTTCCCTCTGTATAAACGTATACGCGTTGCTGCCAGTTGGGTTTTATCCAGTTAAACGGTGAATGCACGAGCAATCTGTGATTCATTCCACGGATCAAGAACTTGCACAGGAGTACCCTAACTCGGCCTGAAGATAAATCACCACTTAAGCGAACACCAACGGTACTCGTAGCCAAATCAGATAAAAGTAACCCCGGGTAGGCCTTTGCCTTTTTCAAATAAAGTAGCTCATCAATCAACAATAACATAGGGGTGGTGAAATGTGGTGATCAATAGTTTACCTGTCACGTCCTTACCGGCCTCGCCACTTGCCCACAGTTTTGTGGAAGACAGCGAACAGACCCAAACAAGTTCAAACAGAATTTACGACTGTGGTACGAGTTTGAAAAAGATAACCATGCACCGCCCCCTATTGAGTGTATGATCTCACCAAGTGATCCACGCGGACAGTTTTCCATTCCTGATCAAAGGATTCCTGTTTCAAAACAAGATGGACCGTATCGTATGAATGAAATCGAAATGGTGTTGATGGGGTGTTGACAACATGAAGGACTGGTGTCGATTTGAGGTATAGTGCAGGTGTCAATGAAGGCTTATTGCAGCACAATGCCAAGAATGACCTGAGTGGATATACACCTTAGGTGGAAGTGACCATCTTGTTGTAGCCTATCTACACCGGAGGGTACACTTGGCCTCACCTAATGCCTAACGAAGTAACTCAGGACTACAGAAAAGGAAATGAAATCAAACGTTGAGGCTTTACGTTGCTTTTAACAACGTGGTGATATCGCTACGGTGATATGTGCCCTGGACTGTGATAGTTGGACAGTGCCCTCTATAAGTGTCATCAATGTAGCCCTACAAGACGTCTGAGTAGACGTCTTACTTTCTCTTATACCGACGCAATGTAAAAAATTTGAGATCGATATCAGACAACTACCAAACACCAAACATACCCAAGTGATGGAGTTTTAGAATGCAGTGATGTTCACGGACAATTTTATCCCTTTTCAGCGGGGGATTTCATCCATGGTAATTATTTATGTTTCGATCAATTTGGGAAGCGGTAAAAAGTTCGAAACACAGCAACATGTTTATTTTCAAGTTCAAGACCACGTGCATCGCGCATGCTCAGAATGACGTGACCCATCGACGACTAATGCTATGGCAATGCGGATGAGGCGGCGGGATATCGCGGGAAATCACGCGACTCGATATTTTCCAAAATGGCGGTCATCGTATCGCGATTTTTCGGAAATGATATATATAGATGACATTTCTTTATATAGGTTATTTTCTAGATGAGTTATGTAGTACATTAGCCAAATGCGTTTTCTTAGACGCGCGGAAAATGTTGAAGCAGAACGGTACATATTCATATTACAGTTCGACCAGAGCTATCATCAATGTTGCCCACACCGAGTTGCGAACCCTGTCCATCGTGATTTACCATTATACGTATAGCGTCAGCAATACAGTAAATAAATATGAATTCAGCAACGGACATTGAAGCTTCCGTAATTCATTCAGATCGCGTGTTTGTGTTTGTGTTCTTAAACACACCATCAACAACACGTTACCCATAAGGTTTTCAACATTAAAAAGTATCAGCACAGATGTCCAATAAGATATTTCGTACTAGTCCAACATCTCTCAGCGACCCGCTCAGACATGTTTGAGGCTACGCTAACATACCGAATCTAGCCTACGTAGAAGCCGATGTGTTAGGAGATCGCGACCGGCTATATCCAGGTGAGGCCTTAAAGGCTATTCGGAATCCTGGACTGTCGATATCCATTTGTTAGTTTGGTAGTTGGGTTCGAATCGTTCGGCTGCTTATACAGACCTGTCTTTGTCTCCGTAGAAAATCGCCTTATTTGAAAGCTGGGATATGAATGACAGCCGCCGAGTTTGAGTTTGAGGCTTTAATAACTTGGCTGCCAACACGAACACAATCGTTATTGAAATTGCAATGGACTATACCGATTAGCAAATACGGTTGAATGTGGAAAGCCCAGGATATCACTTACATTACAGACCAACGTCGTTTTGATATGTGTATATTTGGCTGGACCATAGTCCAATTCGGGATTGCCCCAATAAGCTGTGTCTATATTCTCTCAATATTGCAATATCTTAGTCCATTTTATCCACGATCGCCGTCATCGTCCAATGTTCCTGCACATTTATCTGTGACGTCATCATACAAATTAAGGTACCCCATTAATTCGTGCATATATCGGAGGCTGGAAATTCACAGCGTATGCTTAAGTCAATGGTATAAAATCACATTATATTTGTCTCTGGCACTTTGAGTCATTGTTCGGATACTGGCTCCAACCACAGCAGATGGCATGGCGTAAACGGACAGGGAATTTGACTGCCAAACAGAATTCGGTTATGGGCTTTCACGCAACAACAGGATAAAGATATAGCTTGGTAAATATAAAAAGTTGCTTATGTTATGGTAATCCTTATATTCGTATAGCTCACTATGTACAATTTTTACTTAGAAATATTGAATGGTGCGTTTGGACCAACCGATGCGTTTAAGACCCTCCGTTGTTCAGCGCATGCGCATTGTTTCCGCAACTATTGTACATATTATATTCGGTAATGGTATTTTTAAAGCTATTTCAATATATTTGTCTGTTCTATTGTTTGTCGATTGCGAAAGCCTGACGAAGGAATGTTTACATCATGACGTCACAACTCACGGATCTACATCGGAAGAGAGGCAATAGTGTCCAACTGTTTCTCATTAGTGTAGCGATTGCTGTATTTATTGTCATCTCTGCCATTTATATATTTACGGGGAGTCCTTATTTAACTTCACTTCCCGACGTATCGAACTCCTCCCATCTCAGTCTCTCTATTACGAGTGATGCTCGTTGGATAACTTCACGCTACAGTGAGGACATAAACTTCAGCTGGACGATCACCAACCAGATGATCGAATCATTCGTCGCAGTGAGTTAAGATTTTCTGCGGTCCCGGTCGCTGCAAGTCGCCATTGACCTATCAGTTCATATTACAACATGTTCAGGGACATTGTATCGCTTGTACCCCATCGCACAATTGTATGCATAATATGCTTTTTTGTTTTCAATCACAGAGACTTCCACCATTTATGCCAGGATACCGCAACCCATGTTGGGAAGAGCAACTTTTTTCTTGGGATCAGCTTTATGACAGTAATTTCTACATGTGGCACCGTCATCGCAGGGTATCGCCGTATCTCATGTCAATGAGGAAGCAATACGGTCTGCGCTACAAGCAAGGCTTGCGAAGCCGCGTCAGATGCCTGCCTTATTTCTATATTATAGGGTTTCCAAAAAGTGGCACAACCGACTTGTTTAATAAATTAAGATATCATCCTCTGATCGCTCAAAGCATTCCTTTGAAGGAGGCCATGTTCTGGAATAGACGAAGATTAGGGCGGTTAGCAAACTCGGATATAATTTTAGGTGATTATATTACATATATAGTTTTAAATACAACTATATATGCTTTAACTTTGTTTCAACATCAAGCTTTTTATAGTTATTTTGCTACATCGTTATGTATATGTTTTCGCCAATGTGCTGCAGAAAAGTCGGCATCTTTTGGTGACTACGTCGACCTGTATGACTTGGCTGGTAAGCGTATCTCGCTTGAGGTAAATTACGACGACCCAGAACGGCTTTACCATGGCGCTGTTATAGGTGGGATACTCATTTGCTAGCATACGATACACACACACTGCACACTGCACACATATATATATATATATATATATATATATATATATATATATATATATATAGATATATATATATATATATAGATATATATATATATATATATATATATATATCTATATATATATATATATATCTATATATATATATATCTATATATCTATATCTATATATATCTCTATAGATATATATCTCTATCTCTATCTCTATCTATATATATCTATCTATATATATCTATATATCTATATATATATATATCTCTCTATATATATATATATATATATATATATATATATATATATATATATTAATACTTCATGCAACAACTGATACGTACAAGCGGATGGGACACCCTCTTATATTTGGGATTACGATGGGTGGAGGAATACATCTGGCAATCAAGGTCTTTCAGAACCGAGATATATTGTCGGTGACTACATCAAACACTTCACCCCGAAAGCCAAATTTGTTGTCATTATGCGGAACCCGATAGCTAGGTATTTATGAAGTCTTTGTCAAAACATTTCATGGAGGCTCCGTTGATCTTTGGCACGTGAAATTGTCACGTGTTGCATACTGTTGTTTGACATCGTGCAGGCAATATAGCGATTACTTGTTCGTGAACCATGGAGGTGAATCTAACCAGAAATTCCACTTAGCTGCCTTAGCAAGCATTGCGCAAATAAATGCTTGCTTGAATGAGAGGACGGAACGTGAATGTTTTTATGATCCCGATCTTAACCTCAATATGCCTGTACGTATGCTGTTTGAACCCATATTGTTAGTTGAATCTATTTGAAATGTTAATTTTACTTGTATGAGTACTTTTTGTGCGTGTTTTCATCAGTTAAGGATGCGACTAAGCCATTATTATATATTCATTAAGGACTGGATATCAGTTTTCCCACGAAATCAATTTATTTTCGCAAGACTTGAAGATTATTCAGCAAACAATTCGGAAGTTATTAATGAGATAACTAACTTCTTGGACCTAGGTAAGTGTTTTTCGTTGCATGACAGACACAATCGAGCTTCTTTGTGACTTCTCATATAGGCGACATACAGAACTGTTGTAAAACTCTCCCAATAACACCAACTTCGAATCTACAGGCGATCTTCCTCCGAGAAAAGCTTCGATGATAATGCAGGCTAGATCCAAATCCAACAAGAAATCGAAAAAGGATATGGCAGTAGGTGATATTTTACCTGAGACACAGCACTTACTGGACAGGTATTTCAAGCCGTGGAATCAAAGACTGGCAGATCTTCTTAGTGATGACAAATATCTATGGTCAACATAAAAACAAGAAGCCAACTTACTCTTAAGCACTGCTACTTTTGACATGATTTTCAAACACAAGTTATGTTGCTACTTTGGGTGTAAATGGTGCATGATATTTTCAATAAATCAGGGTCAGAGGTCATGCAGAACAGATTTTCAGTATGTAAAGACCTTTTATTATAAGAATGACTAGGTTAACAAAGTAAGAAGAAGATTTTCTCAAATAATTTGGGGGCCAAATGTCATATAGGGATAAATTTAAGATGGCAAGGAACCTTCAACATTGGGAGAGGTCCATGTATTATTTTGCAATGGCTATGCCGGCTAGGGATTGCTTAATAACTATAAGGAAACATGCCATCAAAAGTTATACTCCATATTCATAGAACAATGATGTTAAAAAAGAATTTCTCTGATGACTTGGGAGGTCAAAGGTGCCATCAACATAAGATGGGACCATGTGTTATTTGGGGAGGGTGGCTTGCTTAATATGAAAAGTTTACGAATAGACAAATGCAGGAGCTGAAGTATTTAAGCTCCCCTCAGGAATAACTCTAAAATAAAAAAAATGATGATTACATTTGGAAGTGTAAAGAAAATGTTCCAAAGTGATTATTTTCAAGAGTAATGACTAATAATGTAGCTGCAAGCAAAATAGTTCTTGCAAGTCTATTGTTAGTCACTATGTATAGATTGTGATCTCCTAGTTGTACCATTTAAGATTAATGGCACCAACACAGATCACTAGTCCCTGGTAAGGCGTTTGTTTTTCGTAATTAAACACACGTCTTAGTTTATGCAGCGTAAGTTTATTCACAATGGATGCTTGGCAAGTTTATTACCAAAGACATATACAGAGCACAAACAAGATAATTTCCCTTGTGATTATCAATACAAGATAAAACAATGACACTTGCCATACTACACACTCACATACTGTCACGTCATACCAACAACTTCATGGGACTTCCTTCCCTCTCCTAGCAACCCACAACAGTTGTTGGGTTTCGTGGTTGAACCAAGCAGGAAACAAACCATATAGACAGATGCTTGCACCGGTCATGAATAATTGATGGATGATGGGATGACTCATGAAGGTGAAGGACACAGCTTCACCCTGACAAATCGTTGGCTTCATATAGATTCTGGTCATATTTCTGAGCCTGTACCCGTCTGCCACCAAAGAATCGTCCATTCAGTGACTGTATACCTGCCTCCAGGGCTGTGTGAAAACCCCATGCAAGATTTATAACTGGGTTTCCCATAAGTAGATATACCAATAACAAGCAAAATATCAAAAAATTATTGCAATGAAATGTGTAAAATATATGAATTGTATCAATGTTACAAAATGAGGTTAATCATATGTAACCAAAGTTTCACCAACCTGTACTTTGGGAGAATTCGACAAATATTTTGACAATGACTTCAGCATCTTCAGCCTCCGACTGTTTTTCCTGGTAAATAATGACCCTCTTCACCTCACCGAACTTGCCACACTCATCAGTGACCTCGCTCTCCAGATCCTCATCCAGGTCTTCTGGCCCTACCATGTTCCGTAACACCATCACCCGAAACTGCTCACACAGTCACACACACGGACACTATTGACACAAGTCTGGAACGGAGCATTACAGAAAAAAACTGTAATAATGTGATAATCAGAGTCAATAAAATGCCGTTATGAATGAAGCAGTGCTGTGCTTAACAGGGTGGGTAGCCTGAATTTGAATGAGTTTAAAACAGAGCATTACAGTGAAACTGTAACTATATGATACTGGAGCCTATAAAATGACCTGCTAAATAATGGAATATCTGCATTTTTTTGTGTAGAATTAGCTAAATTAGGGTTTTAATCAAAGGTTCACTATAATACAATAATCCCTATTCACAACAGCAGAAAATAAATCCAAAAGAGATGCAAAAGTAGTTGACATGCATGATAGTATTATCAAACATATCTTCAAATGTTCATAGATGACATTGCTCATTGATAATGAACCCAGCCAAGCAGCCACAGCTCTACACTCAGTGGGGATATTAAAGAGAGAGGAACTCACCTCTGTTTGTTTGTGGGGATATTAAAGAGAGAGGAACTCACCTCTGTTTGTTTGCGGGGATATCAAAGAGAGAGGAACTCACCTCTGTTTGTGGGGATATTAAAGAGGGAGGAACTCACCTCTGTTTGTTTGTGGGGATATCAAAGAGAGAGGAACTCACCTCTGTTTGTGGGGATATCAAAGAGAGAGGAACTCACCTCTGTTTGTTCGTGGGGATATTAAAGAGAGAGGAACTCACCTCTGTTTGTTTGTGGGGATATCAAAGAGAGAGGAACTCACCTCTGTTTGTGGGGATATTAAAGAGAGAGGAACTCACCTCTGTTTGTTTGTGGGGATATTAAAGAGAGAGGAACTCACCTCTGTTTGTGGGGATATTAAAGAGAGAGGAACTCACCACTGTTTGTTTGTGGGGATATTAAAGAGAGAAAAACTCACCTCTGTTTGTTTGTGGGGCTATTAAAGAGAGAGGAACTCACCTCTGTTTGTTTGCGGGAATATCAAAGAGAGAGGAACTCACCTCTGTTTGTGGGGATATTAAAGAGGGAGGAACTCACCTCTGTTTGTTTGTGGGGATATCAAAGAGAGAGGAACTCACCTCTGTTTGTGGGGATATCAAAGAGAGAGGAACTCACCTCTGTTTGTTTGTGGGGCTATTAAAGAGAGAGGAACTCACCTCTGTTTGTTTGCGGGGATATCAAAGAGAGAGGAACTCACCTCTGTTTGTGGGGATATTAAAGAGGGAGGAACTCACCTCTGTTTGTTTGTGGGGATATCAAAGAGAGAGGAACTCACCTCTGTTTGTGGGGATATCAAAGAGAGAGGAACTCACCTCTGTTTGTTCGTGGGGATATTAAAGAGAGAGGAACTCACCTCTGTTTGTTTGTGGGGATATTAAAGAGAGAGGAACTCACCTCTGTTTGTTTGTGGGGATATCAAAGAGAGAGGAACTCACCTCTGTTTGTGGGGATATTAAAGAGAGAGGACCTCACCTCTGTTTGTGGGGATATTAAAGAGGGAGGAACTCACCTCTGTTTATTTGTGGGGATATCAAAGAGAGAGGAACTCACCACTGTTTTTTTGTGGGGATATCAAAGAGAGAGGAACTCACCTCTGTTTGTTTGTGGGGCTATTAAAGAGAGAGGAACTCACCTCTGTTTGTTTGCGGGGATATCAAAGAGAGAGGAACTCACCTATGTTTGTTTGCGGGGATATTAAAGAGAGAGGAACTCACCTCTGTTTGTTTGTGGGGATATTAAAGAGAGAGGAACTCACCACTGTTTGTTTGTGGGGATATTAAAGAGGGAGGAACTCACCTCTGTTTGTTTGTGGGGATAAAGAGAGAGGACTCACCACTGTTTGATTAAAGAGAGAAAAACTCACCTCTGTTTGTTTGTGGGGCTATTAAAGAGAGAGGAACTCACCTCTGTTTGTTTGTGGGTATATTAAAGAGAGAGGAACTCCTCTGTTTGTGGGGATATTAAAGAGAGAGGAACTCACCTCTGTTTGTTTGTGGGGATATTAAAGAGAGAGGAACTCACCTCTGTTTGTTTGCGCATGAGTTTCTGCATGACGAGATGACGAGCATTGGAGCCGCTGATTTTCATGTTTTCCTGCATGTCCAGGGTCTGTGCTACATCCTCATCCACAAGCTTCTTCTGTGTCTCTGTCAGCTCGGGGGGTCCACCAGGGGGTGGGGGAGGGGGCTGCACCCCCACTAGAACACATCACCACAGCTACATATAAACTCTTCATGTGAAAGAAACACAGAATACTGCTTTCAACATTGCACTAATTAATATGACTCCAAAAGACAGGTATGCCAAAGATTAGACAACATGTAATGACTTTGCTCAGTGGGCAAAAGCCAGATGCTGAAGATGGGTTTTTGAACTAGGACACATTTTTTGGAAGGCTTACATCGCTATTGAGGCAATCAGCTAATGAGATGAGGTGAAGCAAGTGAAATGACATACCTGGTGGGGGAACCGGGGCACCTAAAGACATGGGCATGGCTAGTCTAGGTTGGCCTGGACCTCCTCCTATGGATGCATTAGCTGCAAACACGACACTTCACACATGACTCACAAGCCAGCTATGTCAGCAATATATACAGTAACTACAACAGGAAGATTTTATTAACAGATGGAGAGATGAAGAGAAGGCGAGTTTCTACTCACTGACTAATGCTGGCGTGTTCATGCTAACAGGAGTAGTGGCTTGTGAGGGCATGAAGACATTGAGGGTTGGTGAGGAACCAGACCCTCCCAGATGAGGAATAGCAAGTCCTGGTGGACCAATCGACTCAGGCTACACAAAAACATCATCAAATCACTTATTTTCATTGATCATGGCAAGAGGGGAACAATGATTCAGCTGCAATTGAGATACGTATTGGTGACTGACTGAGCGAGCTTCCATGGCTGTGATTTGGGCAGTGACAGCAGCTGCTGCAACTGCTGCTGCTGTTGGCATGGCGCTGGGGGTCGGGGGAGGTTGGGCAGCATTGGGTGGCGTCACACACTGAAAACAAATCACATGTCAAAACATTGGCTGATTCATGGATGGATATAGTTTATGGGACAAATCATATCTAAGCTATGGTGACTGGGAACTGTACCTTGCCAACCCTGAGGTACTGTCCACCGAGATCAAAGAGGTTCATTGCTGCAACAGCATCCTGCGCTGCCTGGCCAGTCTCGTACTCAATGAACCCATAACCCCTACACACACAAGAGGGTGATTTGCAGGTCATAATGATCATAGGTGATAACAATGTGAGTTAATGAGTCTCTCAGGTATTTCATTCAATCACAACATCACAGTAACTTTAATTCCTTGAAAATAGATTCCACAATTTTCATCTGCATTTTTCACTTATATTTCCTGTAAAATGCGTTCGATGCATCAACCCAGGTGTGAGAATTGTACAGTTGACATTGATGCCTGATAACTAGGTGAGGTACCTACTTGTGTTTGCCTGGTCTAGCTGTGTCTCCGGTCAGTCTGCAGGATGTAATAGTCCCAAACGCCTCAAACACACTGACACGCACAAATACAGGTTTATCTCCTTTTCACATAATGGAATATATGAGGTGGTTTGTAGAATGTAAAATACATTTAAGTGTCACCTTTGAATGTCATTTTCCGCCAGGTCTGTGTGAATCGAGGCTATGTAGATGCGATGGTAGCTTTTGGCTTCCTCTGCTAACTGTTGTATAATTGGCTGGGCTTGTGGCATGTTGCTAGGGCGTCCCACCTTACACACGTTCACATTTCAGACTCAAATCATTTGACTCTCTGGTAAATTAACTGGTCTGTTATAAAAGCACAACTCTAAATATATATTACACAAAGCATCTGAATTAAATGTAAATACCAAATTAATGACAAATAATTGTTCCAAGATTATCATTGCAGTACAAAGCAACACAGTCCAAGTTTTGAATTTCCACTGCAGAAGATACTGTGCATTGCAGAGTCGATGACCTGTAAGACAACACTCACGACTTTGATATTCCTTCCACTCAGCATAACCCCATTCATCTGTTCCAACGCCAGTTGCGCAGCCTCTGGAATCTCGTACTCGATAAAGCAGAACCCCTTGTGTTTGTTAGCGATGGGATCCCATGAGAGATTGACACTCTTGATGGGGCCAAATGGGAGGAACGCCTGCTTGATGGTGTCTTCCCGTATCTCGAAGTTGATGCTGCCCACATAGATACGGCACATGAGAGCCAAGGCCTGCTGTCTCTGGACCGTCGTCTGGAAGTTCTGCATTTGCTGATTACACGGACACAAAATCAGTCAGTTATGAGTAATGACTGGAGGGGTTTAAACATTTGTTTGATTAGTAGGCAGATTGGAAGGTGGGTGTTCCTTGTCATAACCTCGATCGGACAAACTGATCAATTCAACTGATGTTGACCGGGAACTCAACTGTCATGTTTGTCTATGAGTATTGCAGAGAAATACTGACCAACTAAGAAAAAGGCACGTAAACACCAAAAAGTAGACCTTGCCTTAACCATATTTTGCCAGTCACATGGTACAGTTGGAGGACAGGGTGGCAAGTATACCAAGACAAGAGACTAATAAGTCTTGAAGCTCTGCTACTTTTCAGAAACAAGTTATGTCAAAATTAAATCATGTGTAATTTGGGGATGACAGCTTGCTTGATAGGAAAGTGTGCCACCAAAAGTTTACAAAGATGGACTGACGGAGGCCGGACCAAAGGTGTATAAACTCTGCATAGGTAACAAAATACGAGTATCTATCTCCCTCATATCTTAGGCACAGCAGAAGCATATTTCCAAACACCCCTTTGGAACAATTGAAGTATGGAATCCTGTAGGCGAGGTCAAGTACTTGCGCAGTATTCAAAGTATTTGGGTCAGTGGCTTTACTTATCAGGGTGTCCCACTAAACTGGTGCTAACTGTGTCACACTTATCAATGATCACTACGAAGCTATCATAAACATATTTATCCAATAAGCAGTCCAAGGCCAAATGTGATGTATCAATCAGATTCGTAAACATATGGTATGCAGTCAAGCCATAGTCGGTGTCAAGGAGAATGAATAAATAATGTCAGACGTTCTCTATTTTTAGCTCTTTATGGAGGAGATATGTACTATGGAGGAGATATGCACAATGAGTTCATACAGGTTGGTCAAAAGTAATTTCATGAATAAGTGCTGACACTTGGGAATGCCAGACCTAAGAATTAACACTTGCTCCCCACAGAGCACCTATGGTTGATTTATTTGTCACTTTGTGGTCCTATCACCTGGCTTTATTCCAACAATAGCAGTTTAAGCAGACAACAATGGCTACACTATTTGGTTGCGTAGACTAACCTGCTGCTGATGGGCGATTGTCTGTTTGACGAGGACACACTTGATGCTCTGCTCCATGGCATACTTCTTGGCTCGCTGGACAGACTCATTTTGTGATGAGGAGAGTTTGGGTAGTTCATACTTCTACACAACAATGTGACAAACGAACAGTTAAACAAGCGCTAAAAGTATAGGTCATGGAACATTCTAAGTGTAATGGAAATAAACTGCAGTAGACAAATTGGACCAACCTTATCTGATTTGGCACCAGGCCCAGTGACCAGTTGACCCTGCTGGCCCGTTCCACCTGTGAAAACCAAACACAAGGGTTAGACACATGAAGAGAACATTACAACCTCACTCAAATTCTAGCTGCGATCCCCAACCTACAAACCCATAAGGTAGTGAGTATGCTCACCAAATATTAGTACCAGTTTACTTTAAAAAGCATCACATACAGCATACTTGGCTCCCCAACTTTATAGTAAAGAGTCAACTCAAGCTCACAGAGACTATTTGTTTACGGCGGGCAGACGCTGATACCAGCCGACAATGTGACACAGATGATGGTCATCTAATGAATTGACCCAGATATACTCAGGAAGATGGTAGCTTGAGACTTTTACCTCACCTCTACACATGGGCACAAACACAAAAACAGAAAGAGAAACACACTGTAGTTCCCCGCTGACTCACTTAAAATATTACAAACTCATCACATGTTATCGTAGTTTTGTGTATCAGGTTTTTGTGTATTTGCTCTGTTGGTGACAAGCCAAGAAGAAACAAATCAAGATTTGGGAATACATGTTTGGACTTCCATGGCAGATTGAATCTGAAATAAAAAACAGACTTTGAATATATTATATCCCGGGCGAAGTTACCAGGCACATGTCCACCATAGGCAAGCTTATTTTTTAAAAACAATACTGTAACGTTCGAACACACATCTGCATTTGCAGACTACGGAATTCTTTATGAGAAAAATAGGTGCCTTGATTCAATGGTTTACACGAATCAGGAAGAATGAATACAGTGTTTCTGACTTGATAGCAATTAATGATCATGATCTAAGCCTACGAAACTTTCCTCCAGAATTATCACTAATTTCCCAAAATCAATCAGGTTGTTAATGCAATTATCAACAATGGGTGCACTGAAACAGAGAGAAGCAAAACAGCGGCTGCAAGGTGTATCTTCCGACCAAAGTAATGTGTACCACCTCCTAGCAATCAATGGCAGTCAACTGGCACTCATTCTGCAGGTTACAAACAAACAAGTCACCAATGGAAATACACCAGGACATATGTCAACATGTCAACTCTTAAATTACAACCTAGAGCCACTTGGAAGCAAATATTTCCAGTCCACAGCATTACTAGAGAATGGTACCTTTTAAAACCATTGGTTTCCAATGTAATGCTATCATTGTGTGAAATGTAAACCCAAATGGGATAAACCTCCTCGCAGGTTAACAACCACAAAGCTCGCGCAATCTGCCGCAGGCTAGAATGTTTTCTCATCAAATCTAGTTCTAGATTTTAGCACTCCTCCTGAAACAAAAGGAACACAGGACAAGACTCTGGACACGGGCCAGCATTCTTGCTACAGCGAGTTGAATCGTGGGCAGATCTCATGCTTGGGGCGAAGCAAGCAAGATGACCAGAGGATGGCAAAGGATGAACAGGCAGCTGTCTTCAGTGCAGGAGCACACTACACAATAGGCATGGCATGGACAAAGTTCATCACATCTTATGCATCCATCACTTCATACACACATTAACAAATTCTACCTAGAACTATTGGTAAGTGATTGATGGGTCTGCATGAATCTATACCAACAATAAAAACATGGAAATAAGGCTATGATTTAATAGCTTTGTTAATTCTATTTGAATATGATCTGGTCTAAGATGTGCCAAAAAGAATCGTCAGTTATAGTTCCAGCGATTAATTCGTGGACTAAATTGTGATGAACATTACAGTAGAAGTGCAGTGTGCATTTGAAAGGACTACCAATTCTCAATGCCATATTTGCAAATGGTATTTTTGAAACACTCTTTATTAATATTTTGACACTAACTGTCCCAAATTTTACAAAAAAACACAGATGCCATCATGGCATTGTTAATGTCTAAATAAAAAGGGAATTGGTTTTAGTGCAGCATCATCAGAATGAAAGTGGCATAGCTTGTTGAAATAAAAGTTTAAAAATACCTAGCCTAACTGGGATATACTAATAATGCCTCACAGTAAATGCAGCATAGTAATAACAAACAGGTTCACAATCAAGAGCAACCATGAAGTGAAAATCACTTGGCACAATGTAGCCTTATTGTCTGGTACACATGGGTGGCCACATTTTTGCCATGGTAGCCCCAGAGATGCTCTTTACCTGTAGCATATGAACAGCACAAAACATACGTGCTAGGTCAGTTTAGGTACTCACAGCTTTCGTCAAACATAGAATACACAGATTGATGCTTTGCACTAGAAAATGATAAATCATACGTCCATAAGAAGCAGAGTACCAAAGCCCATCAAAGAAGACAATGTGGTCAAATGTCACCCTTCAAGGTGGTAATAGTTGTAAGTATGGATTGTTTTTGTCCAGGTTAGTCCTTCAACACTATCATGACTGAGGCACCTGGCTTTCCTGTCAAGACAACTACAGGGGCAATAAGGTCATTATTGTGAACCTATTATATAGGCTAGTTTCCATTTGTCCTGTCTTTGTTTCTGACTAAGGTGCCTGTGGGTTTTTTAAAAAGTAAAAATCAACTGAACTTTGAGTGTATAATTATAATAAAATGCATAACTTGGAGGCGGAAGTAAACAATGGTTGGCTGGGAAGGTCCTTCATCAGTTTGGAATAGGCATTTCGTAAGCATAAGACTGACAATTAATGTATGGATTGCATAGATTTTCCAAGATTTATAGCAATGGCTGACACAAATCTAGCATTGTGGCTACTTAATAAACTCTATTTATGCTGTTAAATGGTTTGCATGCAAGTTTATCTCTGAGAATATGATATCTGTTCTCATTAAATGCTTGTGTAACATTTGATCAGTAAATATATCATTGGAGATCGGAATACATGAAGGTGACTACATTAGAACAAGACTTGGGTACTACTGCTTCCATGAGACACATCCTGGGGGTTTATGTGCGTACCTGTTCTTGATTCCATTGGGGGCGTTGACAGTTTGCTGGCTGGCCACTAGGAAAGGCAGGCCACTAGGAAAGGCTGTCAGGATCTCTGTAATCATGATTAGCCATCAATGTGATTTGCACATTAAAACTGTGTTAAGGTGAAAGATTGCATAGATCATCAAAACATACACAGTGATTAACAAAATTATCTCTTAAACAGCAGATTGCATCTTAATTTCCACAGCAATTTATTAAATATTCATCTTTGTTGTGTTATCAGTTTAAAGGTAACATGATCATACATGATTACTGAACATAAATGCTAAAGGCAAATAATAAATAGTTGCCCCGCAAGTGATTTAAGTTTAGAAAACATCACTCGAGTCTTGACTTGGCAATGACAATCATGGAAGTGCCGGATGTGAGATGATTTGTCAAGTTAGGGGATCATTGAACGGATCAATTACTGATTACATTGTTTCTTGTAAATAAAACTTGTGTTCGACCAAATTATATATCAGACCTGCAGTATGTCGCAGGATGTATTTGGCCTCGACCGTCAATACATATGATAGAACACGGGTCTACCAGATCGTCAGCCACTTCGACTTCGAGACTACTCTTTTCCCAACCTGATATAATCGGCAAAACTGTTTTAAGAAAGAATGGAGTATCTGTTTAAAAAAAAGGGTTGTCTTTACGTGATTTGAGGTGGGTACTTGAGGACACTTGGACTTGGTCTATCAAAATAACCAGAATTGGTTACTGAAGTAGTACATGAAATACGACGACGCAAAACAACGGAAGTGCATGCGCATGGCTTCATGCGCACTCAGCACAACCGGCAGGGTGACTAAATACTCGCTAGCTCATACTCTCAAATTATCCGCATCGCATGACGTTTCTCGAACATGATTCGAAATCATCCTTAACAATATACAAATCATACCTCAAAAGATAGTAGTTTGAAATGGTTGAGTTATAATCCGCGCTTCTGTTCACACGCTATCGAACGTTCACCTCGATCCTGCAAACTTACCCCAATCCTAAACATTGCACAACCAAATAACATCGTCCACGGCCCGGCAAAGGGACCGATTCTGGGAAACTTCTTATGGAAAAATTAAGGATTTCAGCAAACCGCGTTCCACGAAACTCTCTCAACCACTTGGCGGTTGCTTACAAACTTAGCTAAGACGTACGCTAAGATTTTACCCTGCTTTACTCCCCCTTTAGTTGGGCAATTACTCAGTACTACTTAAGCAGCTGCTTTAGCAAAGATGTTTCATGGAATCGGGGCAAAGATTTCGCCTTGTCCGTCGCTACCTCAGCTTTACTTGTACCAGACGTTCGGATCCAAGGGATATATCATGTAGTAACTCAATGTACATACCAAATGGCCCTACCTCTCACCCTGTATGATAATTAAGTAGTAAACGACGAGAGTCAGCCTTTTAAAACTCATATCTAAGCCATCTTGAACTGTAACATTCAATTTTAAGAAATTAGCTCATTTGAGTGGTGAATTTAACATTGTTTAATAGAAAATGAATTTTGGTTGGGGGTGCTCTGTATTCTGTTCCAATCAGGACCCTAAATAAAATTGAGCCCCAGGGGCTTATGTCCGTTCACATGTAGAACTTATGATATGCTTACGTCTGTAATCATTAAAAACATGAAATTGTTTTTAAATCACTTGTCACCTGATGCGTAGGACAGAATAGGTAGCACTATAGCAGTCCTCGCCTTTGTGTTATCAATAAAAACACACCCCTGTTGCGTCGTATTGACTGTACGACGCGACTGCACGAGATGTGAAGCGAAAATCGGTACCACAAAGAAGTATTAATAGCACACCAACATTTGTGGCGATACCGGGGCACAAATAAGGCTGACATATGTTGTTACCATTTCGATCCTTAAAACTAGACATTGCTGTAATATAACACTGCGACCTCTCAAGATGAATGCTTCTCTCTGGTCCGTTTAGACCATATTCCCCGGGCCATATTCTTTTCCTACCTAAGGGCGGTTATGTTACACAACTTATTTCATTAAACCACATGCCTCTGAAACTTTATCTATTGATCATACTGTTGGTGGAAAAATTAACATGGAAAGTCAGTCCTTGCTGCGCAGCCGTCGTTACGCAACATATAAACGATTACAGCCATTCGCTCAGAAAATAAAGGACATTGAGTGTCCAACATGGTAAGGTGGACACATTCTTAGAGCTCACGCAGCGCCCCATCCCATCACATTTGGATATTAGAAACTGCCATTATTTGCTTACAAGTGAGTGAGTGAGTGAATGAATGTGTATGAGATGAACGTGCGTGTAAGAGAGAGGCAGAAGTATTTCCTTGAATATTAACTTCCATGTAGCTTTACCAAATATCTTAATTCAATGAGCCTTTCGCGCCTTCACTTACAAGTGAAACTGAAACAGGTTTACTCGTTCATAGGCGCACGTGTTCGGCCAAAATAGTCATCGTGATCGACATAACAACTTTTTGTGTAGTACGTAGTTTATCCTCCGTTGGTTTTGAATCTCTATGACTTTTATACCAGTAGACGTCTATCGGTATTTGTACGCATCAACAGCATATTTTGCTGAGTCTGCAAGTTAAAGAAAGTTGAAATTAAAGGTGCCGCTCGTGAAAGTCTTGTTCAAAATAACAAGGAGACTACTGACAACAAACGGTGCAATGATACATTTTGTTCTTTCAACATATTATAAATTAAACATTTAAACCCTCATAGTCATAGGGTGGTAAATTAAGTAAGTCACTAGCCACTGAGTTATGAAAAGTAGTCACAATTCCTTACCATCCAACATTATGATTGCCATTGCCATTGGTTACAAAACATCAGCAGGACCAAGTATCCTGTGTAAAGACTTGATGGCTGGTCGAAACATGACAAGAATGCATCAGTGAAAAAGGTGTCAATTCATCGGTGCAAGTGACTAATGAAACTAGAATCTGTTAACGTTAAAATCATGTTGTACTGAGATGTCATTGACGGAATTCTGCCCACCCGAGACTGTATGGTCTGCGAGTCTTTCATCAAATGATCATCTTTTGGTGGAAATAGTTCATCTTTATTGTTTCTATACATTTCTTTTATTTCAAATCGATAACATTAATATATTGTTTTTTTAATTTTAGAATATCTCCATCATCTAGCTAAGAGGTAAAAGCAGGAATAAGATGGACTTGTCAACCCCTTGCCACACAGAGCATGATGCTAAATGGACAATACACAAAGCAGATGGTTCAGCAATGTGCCTGGCATGTATTGTTAAAGTATTGGAAGACCCTGATGGTTTGGTGGTTCAGAAGCGCCCTGTGATTAATTCACTACTGCGAATGCTCCATTCACACAAGGATGAAATAGCTCAAGTCCTCTCGTGGGACTTCCGTGTTTTGCTCCATATCTGCGTCTGTCTTCTGGGTGAATATATGAGTCCTTTACATTGACTAATATGATGATGTCCTAGGATTTTATACAGGATTATATGATGTATGTATTTGTTCTAGGGTTGCTGACACAGGGGGATAATGCATTTTCAAATCTTATCATTGAAGGTTGGTTAAACATTTCACCAGCTTGTTGATTCAGCACTGAAAAGCTCTGTAAAATTTACACACGTTTGTGTGCATGGCTCATATCTTGAATTGGAATGGTTTGCTGTTGGTTTGACAATTGACTTTAAGGTAATTCGAGGTATGACTTTTATTTAACAGTTGTGACAAGCTTGGTATGCTGTTTGAAATCAGGAGAGCTAGTAAATTGCTTGCTGGATGCCATATCCCAAGAGGTATATTTTCTGATCAAGGTGTTCATATGCTAAATCCTCCCACACAAAGCACATCCCATCAGTAGGGAAAGCTAATCAGCACGTTGCTTCCCTTGTTTGTGATCAGTGCTTGAAGTCATGTGACTACAAGGGCTCCTTACCATTGCTGAGTCTGACAGGGAAATTGCTTTATGCTGTCCCGGGACTTGGTGTACAACTTCTCCAGTGCTATGGTAATTATTGTATATTCTATATAGTGTCTGTATGCCTAATAATTCATCATACATATAACATAATTATTTGTGACACATCATGGGACAAGATGCTCCAGTGTCTGACCAGATATTTGTTTGGTTGATTGCATTGTTTGTTTGGTTGATATGTAATACTTTTCGTTGAGTAAGCCCTCTGCTTGATGGCACTACTGACATCCTTTTAACTTAATTTTCCATTATTTGTGTGGGTCCATGATCAGATGGGTTTTGCTCCGATTGTTTGTTTGTTTGTGTGTAGGCTCGCTAGTTGATTACATGTGTGCTGGTCTGACCCACTCTGATGCTGTGGTAGGCACAGCAGTGAGCTATGCACTGCTACCTCTGTATAGTGAGGAGTCAGCCAGAGATGCCCTGTCCACACAGATGTCAGGGCGGGTGGTGCAAGGTGTGATGCACGGTCTGGTCACCAGCAACAATAGAACCCTTCAAATGAACCTCTTAGGTGACGTAGCCAATGCATTTCATTATGTGACAGAGAGAACACATTCAGGTACTTTGACCTCGCCAAGCACCTGGTGTTAACTATGCCTGTACATGCTATCTATATCTTGCAGGTCTACTGAAAGTGATGCTGAATTGTGAGATGCTTTGCGACTTGGTGCTGAGCCCAGAATCTCCGGATCAGCCCAGTCTTCCTGCCATTCTCAAGAAGCTGTTCCTAACACGACATGATGTGCTTCAGGTAGCAGCAGTGCAGTGTCTTGTGACTGTGTTACAGTCCACCAGAGGACAGCACTGTGTCGACCTCATGCTGGCCAATGACATCGCAGGTTAGTATCAGATACTACCAAGCTGGCATAGTTCTATATAAGGCATTAAAGTAAATATTTTTTTATTGTAAAACTTTTGCAAAGCCAATGTGTAGTCTGTTTGCTGTCTTCCTAGAATTCCTGTTTGAGACGTTAGCATCAACAAATGAACTCCTCATTGGGTGAGTTTATAGTTCTCAATGTATAATCCTGCAGGTCACCGATGACTTCTCCCAGGCCTCCATGTGAAAACTTATTGTTTTTGTACGGATAATTTCTGGGTTGTAGACCTTAAATGCATCGCAGGATGAAGAGGAGTTTTTGTCCTGTTCCCTCCTGCTGTGTTTTGAGCTGTTGCCATGTATGATATTTGTTCCACAGCTCTGTGTTTTGTGCCCTCAATCTTCTCACCATCAGTGATGTCTTCTTCTCCAAATGCCACACTGTATATGGTATCACAACCCATGCTATAGATACCCCATGTCTAACATGATTTTTGCTATGCACCAATTAATCACTTTTAAGAGAAGTGTCTATCATTAAGAGTAACATTATTATTAATTAATCCGTTAACCATGGCATTTTTAATGTAAGTTAAAAATAATTATATTTTTCTTACCAATTCAGGATTTTGTATGTGGTGTTACGCATATCAGATTTCTCTTTGACTGCCTAACATGGCGCACTCTTTATTGTAAGTTGACTTGCATAACAATATGCCAAACATGGTTTAAAAAAATGTTATCTTTATTTCTCACTTATGTTTAGAAGATGGATCCATACAACCAGCTTTTATTGATGTTTGATATTGATTGTGTTCATCCACATGTGTTCTTTGTCATTGAATGAGACAGAATGTCTTTTCAATAAACAATGTAAATATGGTATAGGCCTACAACTTTGGTGGGTATTCTGTACTGTGTCCCTATTGCTCGATGACAGGTATTGAGTCGCTGCTAACCAGTCTGGAGAATACTTTCGCAGCCATGTCACCTGATGTCAGCTGTGAGGGATTCCGACTCGTTGCTTGCATACTAAACAGGTAACCATACTGCCAAACACCTGAAGAATGGCAGGATAACAGCATAAGTTGCATGCATATAATGTATATTATCTTAAACATAGATCAATAGTTTCAAACACTAACTCCATTGTGCATTTTATGATGATATTTACCTGGCTCGTTAATATATAATGTATTTTGTATTGAATCCTCACCTGTGTTGTGTGAAATTAACACCTGGCCTACATCTTCTCCCCATGTGGCACCTCTTTACTGTGACTAGACATGACAGTGCCATCAGACTGTTCAGTAGTGCTGGTTTAACACAACAGTGTATGAAGCTCATAGAGAGAGGTGTACAACATAACCACACCGATCTATCTGACCAGGCCGTACAATCACTCTTACACATCATCAGGTCAGCTCATAGTTATTGTTCATACGGCTTACCATAATGCAATGATTGGACATTTCTATATATGGACATTTACTCATGTGATCTTAATGCCTATTGTGCCCATTGCCACGTTTTTGTTCATACATCAGTTGACCAATTAATGGCTCAAATGTGAGATGATATCTGCCAATATCCTGAGCTGTGATACTGTCTGTTGATCTGCAGCAAGACCCACCTAACCAGCCCCCTACCTCTCACTGAGCTACGGACCTCACTGGAGGTACTGTTACAGAGGACCTCACGTAGGGTCCACACGCTCACGGTGAGGACAGGAGGTAGGAGGAAGTCTCTGGAGCAGAAGACCAAGCTCGCCCAGTCTGTGGGCCGAGTGATCTGTAGCACACTTCATGTAGTCCATAACACCTGTCGGTATGACTGCCTCAAAATGTCCATACCATCTTCGCCTCTCAGATTCCTGCCCTTAGGGACTACATCATTACATACATCCCTGTCTCCTTCCTGTCTGACTCCTGTTATTGCCTCTTTCCCCCTGATCCTTTCTTCAGACATTCCATCCTATTCTAGCATTCGTCTTGATTAATGTTTCATATTGTCACTAATCTATCTCTGAAACCCACTTCCACTTATCAATGTTAGCCATGTATGTAATGTTAACCATTCTCTGGCTTGCAGGTTGCTGACTAGTGTACTTAATGATCCGTTAGCTGACGCTAGTCAGGTGTTTGGCGCCCCCTGTCTGAAAAGCCCTACAGAAGAACCTGCCACAGATGCTGCATCAGATGACATGCCAGCCTCTTCAGCCTGCAAGGGTCACCTGAATTCATTCTGTGACTGGCTGCTGTCCATTGTGGATGTCACATGTGTGCCCCTGGTCATGGTGGGTATGAGGCGTCTGTATCTGTCTTAGGTTGTATGTACAAAATATGACAATCTGGATATTAATAGTTGCGGGCACTTATTGGCTGTGTACAACTACCACCAGATATACTGTATATATTGTACCAGCTATGTAGTATTAGATGTTTAAAGTTAGTGCAAGGTTGTCATTTGATGGAGTTATTTATGTATCCTTTACATTCCTGGGTGTAGCTATCACTTCTGGCTTCACATGGTTGTACACAGGGGCATCACGCAGTTAACGAGGAGGAGGTATTCGCTCACCTGACAAGCATCCTCACCTCACTTCACACACTTTGCCCCAAACAGTTTCCACAACTCACCAAGAAGCTGGTGCAGTCTGGCTTCTTCTCCCTCATCTTACCTGCAGCATCTCAACACAGGTGTGGTACTCTTACCTGGAATGATTTATCTATCTTTCAATGTATTGGTATTTCTTGTCACATTTTGTGTGGCAGAGTTCTAGGTAATCACAATAATCACCATAGGATGGAAATGGAAGATTCTTCACTTGTAATAAACGTTGTTAGTGTGTTGGTGTAATATCTGGTTTTTTTCACCATGCACCATACTGTTAGTGTGTCATTCTATATACTTAATGGTTACAGTGATTGTGTGGGGCTTGGTCAGGCTGTATGGCAATGTGTTGCCTGTATGACATGTACTATACTGGAGACAGTGCTGCCAGCTGGTGACAACACTAAGAACTACATAGAACTCATCAGCCACTCAATAAATGACCTACAAGGTACAATATGCACTTATAGGTTGACCTACCTTGATTACAGGTGTATTGTAGCAGGATATGTAAATGTGCTGTCTATTCTACCTGTATGTGTGACAGGAAGGACTGTTGAGGGTGTATTGGCCAGTGCATCTCTAGATAGGGACTTGGAGGGGCCATCTAACTTACCCTCCCTTCATGCTGCCTCCATTGACCTCCTCTATGTGACTCATATGCTAGGGCATCCGTGAGTCCATAACAATGATAGTACCCCATCAATACTGATTTTGTCATTAACTAGAGTATTTATGTCACTTAATTGTAACAACTGTTAGTATGCATGTGGATCAGGTTGTTGGATGGGAATCACTTGCTGGGTGTCTTAGAGGGCTATTTAAGCTCAGAAGATCAGGTGACAGCAGCTGCCTACCAACCCCCCACCCTCAAACTCCTTATTAGTTTGTGTGCTGTAAGTTCATTCATGGATTTCTAAGCACAGCTGATCACAGTGGCTGGTTCTTTCTACATGAATCCATTTTGATTGTATATTGTTTACAACTGAGGGAATAATTCAATGCTGAGGGATGGGTTTCTTACTCAACAATTAGGTGATGTGATGAAGAACTTTTAGAACATGGTATCTATGCTATTTTGGTTGATATTCTAGGAGATAAAATAAACCTTTGACTTGCTCAGATCTTTATGATGTGTGGTGTTGATGCTGTGGTATTTGTGGTGTTCAGTCATGCTGTCAGAAGAACAACCAAGCCCTGTGTGGTGTGGCAATGGAACGGCTGATGTCAGCTGTACATACCAACTGTCAATCACCCCATGACTGGTGCAGCAGGGATCCACTTCTCCTGGCTTGGATCTTCTCTGATCCCCGCTTAGTTCTATTATCAGGTTCACAGCTGGTATGTTTTGATTTGTAATCTCCACCACCAATTCTTGGACTAAATTCAAATTATTTTTAATATCCATAATGTCCATCTAAAATAACATTATTTAAAATAACAAATTGGTGCTTGAATGTTAGTTAGCTAGTTACTTCAGTTCCTTAAATCTACTCCTCTTGTAAGTCCTGACTTCTCTGTCATACAGCTGACTTTTCTTTTGAGTGCTGATGAAGAGGAAGGTTATGTCCGTGAGCTGGCTGTTCTCAGTGACTTCTGTGTTACCACCTTGTTGGTGAGTTGACTGCCCTTGACATGTGCCTAACTCAAGGTAAAACTCTTTGGACATCTCTATCGTTATGTTGACTTTATTGAATAATTTCTCCCCTATAACTGGTTGGAAGATGTAACCAGCCAGACTCACTCATGTTTCCTCTTGGCTTTGATGGCTAGGATATTTTGGCATCCCCTGAGAGCAAGCTGTGCTCCAAAGTCAAGTCAATTCTGCGTAACATTTTGCTGCCATCCGACACCGTGAGCCCTACGTTTAGCAATAGATTACAGCGAGGAACCCAGATAGAGGGCATCCTTCTGACATATTTGCATTGAATGACTTGATAACTTCTTATACCGTATGTCATGGCTAAGAGTTGTTTCCCCCCACAATAGCTTCATTTTTGTATAATCACTTTGTAATTATTGGTTACTTATATCATTTATCTTTGTAATAATAGCAGGAAATGAAGGCAAAAACTCGCCCCTGTCTACAGTCCCACCTGACTGACACATTGCAAATGGCACTACTCACCGATGAAAAGCCAACAGGTATAGTCTTACCTGTTCACCAAGATAATTAACTCATTACAGTAGGACAGTTTCATGATTTATGTATGGTGTTATATTTGTGTGACATATAATGAACCAAATGACTGCTAAACTATTTGCTACACATACTCATAATCTATTCAGACGTATGGGAGACACTGAATTGTTTTCTTTTTTTTAGTTCTACAAGTGGAACCCAACTCACCCCTGTATGTGTAACAGAGGAGAGTCTGTGTGGCATGTTGGAGTTGATGAGTCTGCTGTTCCAAACTAAAGATGCTGCTGATGGTGTCTCTGAGCAGGAGATGAAACTTCTCTACCACAGTGAGTACAGTGGGGTACTGTCTGCTGTTGGTGGTGAGTGCATACCATCTGTAAAGGGCCAAAACTCTAATGCGATGCTGTTCAATATGTTAATTGGGTTTATGTCTCAGATAATCCAAGAGATATAGCCTTGTGTTCCAATATTTCTAACTACTGGTAATAAACTGTCAATGTAAGCAGATGTCTCAGATAATCCAAGAGATATAGCCTTGTGTTCCAATATTTCTAACTACTGGTAATAAACTGTCAATGTAAGCAGAACAATATTATGTTTGCTATTGTGTTCAGTACAGAAGCTGCTGATGCAGGGAGACAACAGCTGGGTCATCCATGAGAGCATCATGACTTACCTGGTATCCATGTTGCACCTGGCACACCTGGCCAATGACAACAGAGGTAACCAAAAAACAATCAACAACCCAATTCCTCGAACCTGTCAGTAGTTGTCATCAGTTTAGGGGTAACACATTGGTGGATGTAGCCAAGTTGCCTTGAACAAATAGATTGCTTGCACATATTGGTCTCAATAAAGGGTCAAGTTAATAGGTCAGTGACCGAAGTTTTAGTATTTCGTCAAAAGTAACCCCTATTAAATAAACTTTATATGGCCACAAAGGAATGAACTGTATATCTGCTACATGGCATGTTGTAGCCACCTGGTGATTACCTCTGTTGGCAGTGGGTGTGCTGCTGCTGTCCTGTCCAGATACCATCAGCTGCCTCCAGAGGGCCCTACAGGTGGGGAGTAAGTCAGGAGCTGAGTGGTTTCTCCTCTCCCACCTGCTGATTAGTTACACCTGTAATTCTATCAAGGTGAGCCTGGCTGTGATATTCTAGGTGCATTGAGTAAACTTCCATTACCTGATCCACTGGTCTACTCAATTCCATGCTGTTGCGCCTGAATTCCCAGATGTGACAATTGATCATGTCTACTGAGCAGGTGGCAGGTAGTGTAGAGGTGTGGGAGGAAGATATAATCTACATACTGAACAGGAGCAGCAGCAGCCCTGTGGTGTGTGGCGGTGTGTGGACCTTCCTGACGGCTCTCTTCTGGTCACATCACTCTCATCCCACCCATCCAGACCCCTCCCCATCCTATAGAACCCTGAGGAGTGGTACCACATGCCACACTGCACCACCACCTAACAGTCGGCCGGGTGAGGTACAGGTGTCTGACGAGGATAGGGAGAGATTGGTGCATGTCAAGTGTAAAAGTGACCCAACCTGTGTAACATATATACTGACCACAGACACAATACGCTCACTCTATCTGCTCATGCAACAAAGTCTACTCATGGTAAGACATGGCGGTGGCTGGAATGGATTTTGATATTTTCTCATATACTAGTAGTAAATGAATTATTGAAGAACTTGATTGATGCTTCAGGAGAATCCAGGAATCCAACTGAAGTCTGCTATGGCTTTGTGGTCACTACTAGATTTCCTCAGAACATCAAATAGCAAACTAAGTCAGTATCTTATTCATCACTGTAGTCCAATAAATCTTCGTGGATTGTCAAGCTGGGTTTGGGAGATAGAGATGTTTGTTTGGTTGTCAGGGCAGCACCTGTTGTGGCAGCCATGGAATCAGATGCTGGTGTGTGTGGGATACAGCGCTGTGGGCCCAGCATCACCTTTACCTCTCCATCTCATCCTCATCACCTACCTGGTAAATCATCCCATCTACATCTTAGCTGTACATTGCTAAAGCAGGCAAGATGGTTATATTCCAGATGAACACCATTGGGTTATGGCAATCGTGTGAATGACCATTTTATGGTCCTACTCGAGCCCAAAACCACTCCCCAAAGTACCAAAACTATGCTAGCTATATTTAATAAAGCACCATTGTATGTGTCAGTGTACATATAGTGATGGTCCTATGTTGTCAGACAGCTTTCCCAGAGTTAATGTGGGTGTTTCAGATGTTGGAGGAGAGGGAGCACCCTTGTATTCTCAGGGAACACATGGAGGAACTGCTGAGGGATTACCTGAGCACACCTGACAACTCTGCCCCCACCCACCAATCACTTCTTAATCACACCACAGCTAAGGTAATGTAATTTTATAAGGTGAATAGAGAATCATTATCTAGACAGTTTTGATGTGGCGATTGGAACTGCTCCTAGTGTTATTTCGTCCTGAAAGAATGGTGTCTCATTTGTAATGATTCCTGCAAGTATTCCTGCAACACAGGGCTGAATGGTTATTTTAGAAATATGGGTTTATATGACTAGATTCTAAAGATGCACAGCAAGGACCTTGATGCTGGGTTGACAAAAGCTTGTAAAGAGAAGTTAAAAGGCAGCCCAAGGCAGACCGTGACATTCCAGCAGTGTTTCCTATCATTGCTGCACACATGCCAGCCATGTTGAAGACCGAAGTACCTGAATGGAATTGGAACGTGAGAGAAATAAAGGAAATCCTGACACTGTTTAAGCAATCTGTAGATTATCATAAAAGGAAGAATTCACACAAATTTGTCAAGTTCAGATGTTTGTCAGTTTATGTCATACAATACACATGTGAGCGGGTTGAATAAACGCACAATTACACAAAACAGTACCTGGTCATTACACTAGCGATCAAATCGTCCCCTGAATACAGTTTTCTGTGGCTGAGGTTTGGAGTTACCCCAGGTTCCATACCTATCCCATATTGAAGAATGGACATTTTGTTGTTCTTGGGAATACTTATTTACTGTCTCTAGATCAAAATCAGATGGATTTGTAGCACCTCCATCTTGGGGAGAGAGCTCATTGAATGAGTGATAGGGGTCCTCATTATACCAGGGCATTGTATCACGGGGCTGGTCTGTTTCTGTCACTTCCTCTGTGTAAATGTCAGCATCAGTAATGTGGTTACTGGAAACCTCTGGGATGTCATCTCGTCTGTACCTGATATGTGGTGCACACTGGTCTGCTAGAGAGAGGATATCATGTGGTGGTGGGTCCTGACCGAGGCCATGTGTACTTCTCCCCAGCTGACCTGGCTGATGATCAATCAATGTCAAGGTCACAGGATTCACTGATGTTATATTACACTCCCTGCGATCAGAAATGACATGGCATTATACTGAATAAAGATTTTGAATTCCTCCTCGAATATTTTCCCCATTTATGTTGTTTATAATGGATTCAAGATGCAATCATCAAGAAAGAAACATACCTGGAGACAGTCTGTGGTACGGAGTGGAATGATGTTGATGTGTAGCTGTCAGTGTCAGGGCTACCATTGTGACATGGCCACTTGTCAATACTCCCATGGGCATATCCAAGCTACAGATGGACACAGATAGATCTCTATATAGAGAAACAACAATTATACACTTGCATTTTCCATAATGTAGAAAGTGTGTTTAACCAGAATAGGCTGCAGAATCTGACTAAACAATTTTCTTCCTTTACTGTCACTAAATAAGTTTACACAGGTATACCACAACAGAAGGTATATTGTAGCAGTTCTGTACCATGTTGACCCCTGTTGTTGGCTCCTTGGGGAATACCCTATCAGGGGAGAGTTTTGTTAAGCTTGTATCGTAGTCCTCATAAAGAATTGGTAATTCTGTCGACACAAAGACAAGAACAACACGAAGCTTTACTTAGATACATCACAAAGATTGCTCTCAGGCCTCTTATAGTATTGATAATAAAAGAGTTCACATTTTACTATTTATATGTATTTAAAAGTATATGTATTTCTATTCTGATCTCTGGCCTACTGGATACATTGGAAGTGTCTGTAGGAAATGGCCAGGCAGAAAAGTTCATGACAGTTGGCAAGGCATCAGATTGGCTGCTGAAACAATTCGACGTCTTGGCCATGTGGTCGGAAGGCATCCTCTTAACAGTACTACTGCACTTGGACCCACTCTGATACTTCATATTGACAGCTTCCACTGACTAAAGATAAACCCAAATTAATGCACTCATCAGTCTGTCTATATGGTAAAACCTGACAAAGATCACAATAACAATTCAAAATGTACAAGTTCTGTCATGGAATGCATTCTGCAATTAAAAGATTTATTAATTTAAAATGTGAAAATTATTTCACAAACTTTGAATTCAGAGATTTTATCTGTAAAAGACAACCTGAACAAGTTGGGGATTTGATGGTGACAGACTTTGAGTATCACCAGCTTCGTCAACACGATGGCTTCTACTGGCTCGTCTCCTGAAATGTTTGGGATGAGGGAGATCCTCTGGGGGCTTGTACTGCCTCAGGAGATTCACATACTGTTCCAGTTCCTCATTAGAAGGGTCAGCTTTACTGGAGGTAAAACACCTGATAAAGGCTAATACAAGCAAAAGATGAGGAATTCAGTGCTTGTCATGACAGTTTTTACACATTGTTTGTTGGTAATACTACAAGACATGTTTACACGTATATTAATGACATCCTTAGGGGTATTATAATGGAGGCTCAA
This sequence comes from Urechis unicinctus, assembly GCA_034190875.2. Classification (NCBI taxonomy): domain Eukaryota; kingdom Metazoa; phylum Annelida; class Polychaeta; order Xenopneusta; family Urechidae; genus Urechis; species Urechis unicinctus. The sequence continues at coordinate 31,781,306 of CM067347.1, forward strand.
ATGATAGTGGACAAGACAGGTGGAACTATGATTGTATATTTACAGCATAAATCAACGGCAAACACAAAGAAATTAATGATATTTGTACAATTATAAAGTAAACGATAACTGTTACATACTGAGAATTGCAATAGTCCTATGACTTTAACATGTCTAAACATATAAGAAAAAGAGGTGGAACAAAATCAAATTAATATGATAATTAAATACCAAACCAAACAATTTGTTAGCATTCTATGAATCAAATAACCACATGAGTTTAAAGATCAAAGTTACAACAAAAAAAAATCATAAATTTAAAAAATGCGAAAGTGAAAGTATCTCAAACATATTAACAAAGCAGTTGACACTTGGAACAATATTAATGACAGTTGGTCTGACTAGGTGTTCCTGATGACTCAGTTTCATCCGTTACATCAACACAGTGGAAGTTCCTTGCCACCACTTTATGACCCGGGTTGCATTCCGTGGTATCAATACCAGCAAGCAATGTGTCTGTAGGACTAGTGTTCTGTTGGAACAACAGATTGGCCACTTGACTATCATCACTGGTTATGTTTTCCTGTAAAGCGTCCTGTTTGAAATCAATATGAGGCTGGTTTTGAACTTTGCCAGAGTTATCTGAGGTCGTTGCAGGATCAACCTTGAATTGCATGGATCCCATTATATGTTGAGTAGGGATGTCATTAAATGGCTCGGAAGAAGAGGATTCATCTATGTCTCTCATGCAGTCATCTGGACTAAACTGAATATCTCGCAAATTTGAAGGGCCAGTTTGTAAGATATGGGGAGGATGTGCGGAATCAAAACTACTATTTGCACCATCCACAACAACCATAGCATCATGGTCCAAACTGGCAACCCCATTTGCAGTGCAGTTGTTTGCGATTCGTACATGCTCAGTTGCAGATTGATGTGACATTGCACTGTCCATGAATGGTACAATGGCTGGGCTGAGCCTCCCATTTGATACAGCTATTGGCCCACATATGTTGGCATCACACAACAAACCTTCATTCACCTCAGTGCTGTTAGTCCTTTGTGCACCCTCTTGGCCACCACAATCACTATCCATCTGGCTCAAGTCAAATTGCAGGTCAAAGCACACATCCTCCTGACTGTAGCCACTGAAGACCTGAGCCTGGCAGCTCAAGTCTGGCACAGTGTGGTCAGCTCTACTTGTTTCCTCTTCAGGGCAGGATGCTGGGCTGGTGTTAGGTGTTGTGATGGAGTCATTCAACTGATTAACTGGGTGAATGTGTTCAGGACTGGTTGTAAAGTTGGTAGCACTGTTAGATCTGACCACATCTACATTATCTTTCAATGGAGAAAAAAAGTTATTCCCTTCATTGCCTACATTGTTTGATAGGGCTCCTGCATTTATATCAGGTGACTTCTTGTGGTGGTCTGCAGGCAATGCATTACTATGCCCAGCATCAGTAACATTTATGGGTGTGGAGGCTGTATGCTGGTGGGATGATTGTGAGAGGAAATCATTACCACTACTACCTGGGAAGACCAACATCCTATCACTAGCAGGTAATTCCTCCTTATCTCTGGGGTTTACTACCGCTTCATCAATCAGAGATGTGTTGGTTTCTTGACTCGAGACTGGTTTGATGTCTGTTGTGGAATCCTGTTGTAAAGTGATTGAATTGCATATACCATATGACTGTGTAGCTATAACAGGTTTCTCCATCACAGGGATGGTTGGAGTGACTTGGTTAGAATGCGGTGTATGTATGTCAACAGTATATGGGACAGGTGTTCTATTGTAAGATGCTATAGTTAACTTGTCACAAGAAGATCCAGGTAACTTCTCAACATATGATCCGGGTGACTTCTCAACAGAAGATCCAGGTGACTTATCAACAGAAGATTCAGGTAACTTCTCAACACATGATCCGAGTGACTTCTCAACAGAAGATCCAGGTGACTTATCAACACATGATCCGGTTGACTTCTCAACAGAAGATCCAGGTGACTTCTCAACATATGATTCAGTTGACCTTTCAATACAAGATCCATGGGACTTCACTACATAAGATTCAGGTGAGCTCTCAACATAAGATTCAGGTGAGCTCTCAACAAAAGATTCAGGTGACTTCTCAACAAGAAACCCATGTGACCTATCAACAGATGTCAAATTCAGGCCATCAACAAGCAATCCTGGTGATTTGTTATCAGATGATGCCAGTATACCACCATCATGATCATGCAAAGTAGCAGCATCAGGGCTTGCAGCTTCACAGCCAGGTTTCAATCCTGGAATAGAATTGTTACATACAGTATCCCCCACCATGCTGCTGTTGGGGCTCACCACAGCCATTGACACGGCATAAGCACTGTCTTCATCATCCATTTCTTTTCCACTGTCAGGGACATCCCTTCTTGGAACCTCACAACTTTCATCAAATTCAGAACTGTTCCTGTACAAGATATCATCATCACATGTGTTATTTTCCTCATGCAATTGGTTGCATTCATCTGGTTTTGGTTTATCAAGGCATCTTGGTTCGGATATTTTATCACCATAGGAATCAAAGGAATTACTCTTGAAGTTATTAAACTCATTAATGGGGTCATGGAAGGAAGATTCCCCTTGAAACACAGGTGAGTACGATATAATTCCTTCATCATATGCCCCATCAAGTGAGGGAGAGAGGGATACCTGAGGTGATGCGGCATTGCCAGTTGCAGGAGCCACTTCCTGGTCTGTATGGTTGAGTTTGACATCCTTAGGAGCATTGATGAGCATCATGATATCCTGTAAGCTTCTCTTCTGGGTGCGAGCAGGGGGAGGAGACGGAGGCAGAGAGACTGCTGAGGTATCAGTCAGACTCTCGCTATGATTAACACCTGGAGTCACAACAGGTGTGGAGGCTTCATATGGTTCAGGTAGACTCATCAATCCGTCATCCTCATCAGCACGTGATGGGAGACCTGAATTAGTGAGGGAACTAGACAGGGTTGTATCATTTGGTTTGGGGACTACCAACTCGCTATGCCCAGTTGGGGGTTTCCATTGACCAGCCCTGGGTGCCTTAGACTTGTATTTAGAATTAGACATCATGTCCTTCTTAAGTTCCTCCCATGTCATCTGGTTGTCCTCACTGTAAGGTGCCGGTTGAACCTCGGCTGGTTGTACATCGGGTCGTTTTGATGGTGGGTACTGTCTGCTGTTTATCATCTCTTGCCTGGTGTTAATGATTGAAGTTATTGACTCATTTTTATCCGCAGAAGTGGCATTGATGACCTGTACACTGGTGTAGAGGGATGACTGAGGGAGTCTGGGGAGGGGTTGGGGTGGTAGGTTGGCAGGAATCAGATTCCCTGTAACAGACTCAGCATAATCGTCCTCACTGACATGTGCTTGGCTGGGCTTCACCTGCCGTGGAACTACGAAGCCCTATGAAAGCATACAGATTCACAAGGTGTAATCGATGGTAAGTATTTAAAGGGCATACGATGATCCAAGAAGTGAGGAACAATATGTGACAACTTAACAATATGTGACACCTTAACAATGTGTGACACTTTAACAATATGTGACACCTCCAGGGCCTTATTATATATGTGCATAACTATGATATTAATAATTAAGAGAAGTTTTTTTCTTGATATTGTCTACATCTATATGAATGTTTAAGTATAAGCCTACAGTTCTCTTGCGTTTCAGTCCAACTCTGAGAGGATTGGCTTTAATAACTTGTTGTTGTTCTTCTTCTCCACCATCATGACGGGGGCGTACAGGTGGTGATGGTGTCACTTCACTGGTGGCACCTGGTTGGCTATCCTGAGATGACTGTGATGTGGCAATAGGAGTGGAACATAGGTTGTCTATTTGAATGAGGTAGCGCTCTGTCTCCATCTCATCTCCTACCTCATACTACACACATGAAAGCACAATCAACAAAATGGGAAACATTGGAACACATACACTCTGAGTTTAATCAGATTAAACCCACTATTGGAAAGGAACAGCATTGATTCATTTGGAATAAAATAGTATAGATGTCTCACTTTTTGTTTCTTGGGAAGAAAACTCTGGAGCCTCATTTTGTTGTCACTGAATAGAACCGCCTGGACCAACACAATGCAGTTGCCAATTCAGAACTCGTGGATGATAACAGAAAGTAACCCGTAATGAAGAATTATCACATCAATGAATGAGATGCCTGTGCTGTCTACCTATTAATGCAAAGTACTCACCTTGGCCTGACTCTTGGGTGGTGGCATATGGAGGAATCCATCTTGCCAGGTCTTGGCTTTTTTAGTCTTCTGATGGGTGTATAATATCTGTACATGGACATTGATGGAAGATATTCATCATTACAGATCAACAAGCAAGCTCATTTTAATTATGATTGTCAAATAATTACCAAGCTCCAATAAAATATATAGGTAACACAAGATATAGGTCATACCTCATATTCCATGGCTACAAGTCACACCGCACATCCACTGGACCCACTGCAAATATGATAAAGACTTATTGATGGTAAAAGACATGGAATATGACACAGGGACATAGGCCTATTCATAGATATTGATCATATGAATCTGCATTCTGCTTACAATCCAAATGTTATATTGTATGTACTATGTCTATCAAAAGATCAGGGCCTCAATACATTGATTGGTGAATAACAATACAACTGTCTTACTTGGGCTTGCTCTTAAGCCTTAAGTAATACAACCATATGATCATGCTTAAACTGTCAATAAGAATTTATCTAGTTCTTGAAATTGAAAGTCATCTTTCGAATAAACGTCACAAACATGTCATTTTGATAGCCCTAGTCAGATGGTTGATCTTATTAAGCATTATGTCTTGCATAATTGCACGGCGAGTTGTGCTGTGATTGGTCATATCTATGTCAAATACTTATAAGCTGGTTTCTGCAAAACAGTGGTCTTATGACATCAATCACGATTTTATGTCAAACGTTTTATCTTTTTACCGCACAAGGGCACAAACTGGTTAGAAATAAGACGTGATGGCACAATTCCTCTGCCAAAAGCAATGGTTTAGAGTTTACTTTACATTTCATTACAAAATGGTCGATGACCAGAGTTCTGGCTTATTCAGCATTACAAGATGCGTTCAATTATCAGTGAGTGATGGGATTTGTTGAATCATTCTCTTCAGATGACTTGAAGAGTTTATTAACTGTGATGAGAGTAAAATCACCAATTCCAACCAGACCTAACTATCAATCACTTTCTGTAAGGTCAGGCGATAAACAAATGTGGTTGACAACCAAAGATTAACTTCACTGACTTTTATATTATAGTGAAACAAATCTAAAGATGAACCATATCTGGTTTTTCTTAAACATCTTACCGTGCTCACTGAAAAATACAGATCGTCCTCAAGCTTCATTTTATACACATATTAACCAACAGCATATCGCAAACATTTACGCAGCTCCTTCCATCATTATTTTTGTTTCGCATAAGGGCGTTATGATGAAATGACTTAAGTTTTCACATAGACCCATTTGTAGACAATATTCTGCTACGAATTTGTTTTCCAGGGATATTTACAGTTTTCCTACAACTGCAGCGAACAAGTAGCTCCGTTTCAACGGTAACATAAATATATACCCAGACGTCTTGTAGGGCTAGCGAACAAGGTGAGCAACAATTGAGTCAAACAAAATGACAACGGTTTGGCTATTTAAAATGGATAAAGAGTAGGGCAAAGAAATATTACTTAATGGACCAGTCCACTACATTTGGCTTGCCATGGAGTTGATCATTGATATCAAGCCATGTCCAGAGATCTGAATACGAGATCTAATCTGATAAATTGACCCGATGAAATAGTGGCTGAACTCATTCCAAGGTAAATTATATTTATAACGACACACCAACATAATTTCCAGACAAGCCCTGAAGGACGTCCGTCTTGGTGAGCAATATCACCTGCACGACAAGACACCACATCATTGTCCTACCGGGGCTAGCCCTACAAAGTACAAGACGTCTGGGTATATTACTATATATATATTACCGTTCAACCGGAGCTATACCGGGGCTATTTCCAGACTTGACACCAAAGCTGAGAATGTATCACAACCAATATGCATTGGAAATCGTATGAAGATGTGCTATATAACTTTTTCTCTCAAAAATGTACAATTAATGATACAGACCTGTTATATTCTCACGGACAAAGCAGCGTTTGACAGTCAAACGAAATGCACCAACATCCAAATTTCCCGCAAAGAAGACATTTCCGGCCAACAAGCAGACGACAATTCGAAATTTACAATTGGTTCCTTGACGTCAATGTGTGCGTGTGAGCGAGTGAGTGTATGTATGTGTATGTGTGTGTGTGAGTTTCTCTGTGTGTGTGTGTGTGTGTGTGTGTGTGTGTGTGTGTCACTGTGTGTGTGTGTCACTGTGTGTGTGTGTTTGTGTTTTTGTCTGTGTGACGGGGAAGGAAGTGCGTACCATCTTCACACCATATATATTTGTTGATTTGTAAGTTGAGATTGATTTGATAGTTCTCTCAATCAATAGTTTAGGGGATAGAGTCGGGGATAGAATACTTATTGAAACAGATGTCTTAGTCAATAAAAAAATTACTTCGCGAACTAAGGAGTACGTCGTGCAGTTTGGGTAATGACACATTGAGTATTATGGTGGCATCAATTACAAAATCCTGATATCATAAATAACTTTTCAATAGGTTCGAAGTATACAGTTTGGTAGTACGAATATAGCGATACTTTTTTGGTCATGCCGTTGTCCTGTATATTGATACCTTGTCCAGAAGCAATATAATATAATATTGCTTGGATCAATGCATGATTAAAACTGTTTAATTAAAAACAGCAGCATAAATCACATCAAAATTTCATTAATAAAAAAATCCACAATATCATGTTTCTTTTACAGCTTTAGTTTTAGGGTATGAAACCAGGCTGCCTCGGTTTTCCCAGAAATGAATATCAATTCAGGATATGGAGACCTTGTCAAAATTGATGGCGCGTTCATCCTCCCCCTTTCTCAACCACACAATAACCTTTCATCAAACATCGACGAAACTATGACGCATATCCATTCAACATAAGGGTGAAACGGATGTAATGTTTGCCTCTGAAACATCGTGACCTTTCACCATATACGACTTGTCTGGGAAAGACAGAGCGTACAAAAGAACGGCCGTAAAGGATTGATAGTCACATTTGTGTGTATTGTTTTTTTCTCGGAAATACATTGCAGCACACATCCTTAAGATCACACGAATCACATGAACTACATCAAGTGGGGGGTTATATATGATGTATTTTTCGTCTTAGACATCTTCTTGCGATCTTCGCTTTCATTGCAGCTATTATTTATCTTTATGACATGAGCATGAGCGTATGGAATCTCTCCGGACAGATTTATCGTTTCCTCAGCATCACAATGTTATACAGTGGTCAGCATTAGGCATTGTTGCAAATATGGATGACAGATATTATATGAAAAAGGGAATGATTGACGTGTAATGAGCGAGTGATCTCATTAAACGTATAAAGGATGCATACAAGAGGAACGTTGATGTCCTTATATTTCCCAACGCTGGCCTGAGAGTATAGCATTCTATCACCGAGTCTGACAGCTTTAAATCGGGTTTCGAGGAAGCTACATAGATTTATGACCGGACTTGATACGTGTGTGATATGCGTGTTACGTAGTAATCACTGTTATTATAGCTCCTGTGCCTGACCAGATTGGGTGTGTCGAGTTGGGTTTCGTCAGAAGCCTGATTAGGATTTGTCTTTGTAAGTGTTATTTACGGCATTCTTTACGTGTGTTCGTGATGTTCCAATGCATACAAATGCGTATCCTAATTGGAACAAGTATTTGTCCTCTTGGCAGGGATAAATATAAAAGAGCACTTGATTGCATCACTCGGAGATTGAGGCATCTATCGTAATTCTGTTTTTGTAAGATAAAAGATCACTTGGCTATCTACATCTGACTTCATCATTAGTGGTTACCCATTACATATCCGAGTCCGCTTTCACAAACTGTGTCTCCTTGGTAACACGCTCGCTGGCTATTAAGAGAAATGTTACCGCAGCTCTTATAGTAGTGGTGAGAGCAGTACGCCTAATGACCAGAGAGCGTATTGTGTGTGGCGGTAGGCTTTCATCACTGTACCATTAATCTAACCTATTAATAAAGACACGCCTGTAGGTTGATGTCAATGCAAATATAAATCGATCCACTCTTTTTGTGTTTTGTGAAGAACTAACAAATTTACTTGGAACTAAAGCAAATGTATGTCACGAGTTAGGCAAATGCCACCATACCCAGGGATGTTACTTGTCGTGACAAGTTAAGACCCTCTTAAATGAAACAGACATCACACAAGACAGAATGATGAGTCTCGCATGACACTCCTAGTACTGTAGCCAGTCGAGGTGACCTTGGTCCCTGCAGTTCTGCATCCATTTGCAGCCTGTCGTGTTCAATCTTCGTTAATGTTTGTAAAATAGGGAAATGGTTCTTACGTCGCTTGTAGTTAACGTGCGCACAATATATTCTGCTTATTTCGTAGTTCGTTTCTGGAAATTAAGGCTAAATTTACTAAAATTGTTGCTGCGACACCGTTGACGAAGCAGCATAAAAGTTGCTATGTTTAAGAAAGTAGGTAATGTCCGCAGTACTTGTCGCTGGCCGAGGCTTTTATTTATTGATAACTCGGTTACATGCTGATACCGATTGAGTGCTACCGATTGCGAATAACAGACGCTGAATATATGTCATTTCAAATTATCATTTGCATTGATATGAGATAAATCAAATTGATAAGTGACGATTTCATTTTATTCTGTAAGCCAATGTTGAGTGTATGTGTGTGTATGTGAGATAGAGAGCGAGAGATAGAGAGAGAGAGAGATTCACTGAATAGTTATGCTATCTCAGCAACGTACTTCTCACAGTATGGAAGCACAGCTGTAGATTTGTCAGCCATATCGTTCTTCGCCTTGCTGAATTCTTTCGCAAGAAGTGATTTATTTAAAGGGCTTGCTCCGTGGATGTCAACGTTAAATATGAGACGAATCAAAAATACACTGTGCCACAATACATATTTGAAGTGTAATATAAAGTAGGATATGCCATAAGTTAGCATTTGTTGACATTCCTAACCTTATTTCTATGCGGAATTTTATTTTCAAAAAGAAGTAAATATTAAAAAAATGTTTGGTTTCCAATATCAACTAAATCAATTGTTAAAATTTTGTATCATCATGAACCTACTATTAATTAGGCATCAATTTGTCTTGTGTTGTAAATGTTGGTAAATAAAAATGAGGATAATATAAGTAGTTGCTATCCGAACTTCCTTGCTTGCTCGGCATTGAGTAGTTTACGTACACGAAGCTTACAGAACTCTTTCAGTTATCGATCCAAGAAGCATCGATTATGAGTTGTAATATATTTAGTACAATAGTGCAACTAATCAAATCTATTGTACGTATTGAACCATGAAAAATTGATAATATATGATACAGGAATATCTAGAAGAAGCATAATGGAAACATGCCATAATGGTCTCATCTGAGCAGCGTTTATCGTTATGCACAACAACAGAACATGATCGCCAGGGCAGACAAAACTTGAGTACTCTTGCACAGAATGTGTCAATCGATAAAACTATCGGCTCTTCCATTATTTGATCAGGTTTGTTTCTATGCTTAATATCGGACGTTTACCAACCGAATGAGGGAAATAATAACTTTTGTTTATATTATTCACGTGTTGATCTCTCGTCAAATATGCATGAGCGAACAGCGGATGCATCAAATCCCCTTTCCTATTTTATCACCGAAATATGTGAGCGCGATTTTGCCATCATCGACACAATGTATTTCAAATGATATATTGCCAAATCCAATCAATTCCACATTATTGACTAACCCTGCGCTGATTTACGGTCCACTGTATTCCAGTTTATTCATGCCGTATTTACGACCTTTTATGCCGCACGGCTCCTGGCCAGATTGGATTTTGCCGAGTTTGCAATATTATTGGCAAGCAAAATTATTTGGAACAGTGAATCGAATTTGCTTGGTATTCCAATGATTTCTCATATGCCACAGTATCGCATTCATGGTGTGGTCGTATTGCGGAAACGACGTGGGATTCGTTCAATTAGCTAAATATTTAAGTCTTTATCAGTTTATTTCAATCATTGGCTTTGATAAATTGGCAGTTTCCGTTTTTATAAATGCTAACATCATATACTATAATGTGCCTACGCGTCCCCGTTGACACAGAGCTTTAACATATGACGGGGAGGGGTCGGGATAGGTTACCTATCTAACTCACATTGATGGGAGCTATTCAACAATTCCTTTACACTCTTGGGTCGATTTTGAACCCCACCACCACGCCCCACGTAACGCCCTGCAACACTTGCCCATACACCTCCCTTATCGAAACGTAACAGCAGCCCACGTACCCGACCCCAAGCGTTACGGAATTGTCAAATGGCCCCTCATCATCCAGGCTAAATATAATTAGAATCATTTGTAAAGTTTTAAGTATACAATCTGCCTGGATGTGTATAAATGGGATTGCTCGGGGACAATGTGCAAATTGCCAAAAATTCACATGGAGTTACTTCCGAACCAGGAAGAGGTGTTTGCAATCGTTTGATACTGACATATCGTTTGGTTGTGGTCATGCAAAAGCGATTCTGGTCATTCTTGCTTAATTGAACCAACAAGGACCAGTTCTACTTACCTAAGGGTTTCGATTTTAGCTCTCTGTCACTTTAGTTGTTTTCAAAGGTGACCCCCAACATGGCTAAGCGTAAAATTATGACTTATACAATGATTTCGAATTTGTTCAGGTCTGCCATCATTTATAGCTAAGAGGCGGGTCGGGTCTGACCCCCAATGGCGAGTCAATGTTAGGAATGTGCGCTCGGCAGAAGAGGAACAAATATGCAGGCTTGTGGCCGGCCAGTCCCGCCTATTCTCGTCACGAAGTATTCGATGACGACCTGGCTGCCCTGCATATGCACAAGACCTGCCTAGTGCTATACCGCCGGTGTATGTAGGCATGTGCATACTCGACCTCTCCAAGCACCTGATGTACGACTTCTATAACAACACAATGAAGTACAGATATGGTAGCAACCTGCGCATGCTTTACACAGACACAGACTCGCTGATTATGGAGATCCGCACAGCTGACGAGTACACAGACATGCAGGCGGACCTCATCCACCAGCCACAGTTCTACTGTCGAGTAGATTATATCAGCTAAACTAATAAATCAGTCAACAATATCATTTATTAAAAAGAACGGTAAGTTACAAAAGATGGTCCATGTTGCCATTGTATATCATATTTCAATCAGTAACTATCAATGATGGCCTCAGCAGTGAATATTGATCAGTATATTGAAAAATAAATGTGAAAGTCACCTTGGTCAGAGCTCTTGGTGTCAATATTTGCGCGTTTGCAATGGCATCTGACAAAATAACATTTATCTACAAATTGCACTCAACAGATTTTCATGCTGCCATTTTATTATATAGCTCGCAATTGAAAAAACACAATAACTGATTGTCAGCATTCTTGCATTATCTTGAGTAGCAGTAATAGGCATGTCGGAGCTGGTCCTAACGTCACAGATTTGTTATTAAACATTTGTAATCGATGTGGAAATCCTCGTTATCAGGAGTCAAGCAACTGTCACAATTTAGAAACAAAACAACTTCTCAGGCCTTCAATATTTTAGCACATCCTGCACTTACTACATATCCTCATATTTATCCGAACGAACTAATACTTTTTGTTACATCCTTTATTACACACTGGTCATTTGATCACACTGTATGTTTCATACCATCCAAAGCGTTAGGCATCTAGATGTAATGGCTTCTGTCACATGTTACAAGATTGATATAAAGCATTCTCCTTGGTATCGGACAAAAAGTCCCAAATTTGCATAGCTGATTAGAACAAATTGATTTACGAGTGAAGGGATGTGTCAGAATTGCTCCAAAGGGCTCAGGCGGCTCCAACTGTTTATCACCATTGTTTCTTTTCCGTTTCAAAGCCTTACTATGTGATGTGGTTTTCTTCTTATCTATCGCTGCTTCTAAGAACTGCAGCGCGTCAGCTTATTGCACTCAACTCGTGCCGTCCAATATTTTGTCTCTGTTCTGTACGCAAAGCGGTTAAAGGTATTAAGTCCTAATTTAGACATACGATATGGCAGTGTTTGCCAGTCGTGTTGTCTTCCATGCAATACATGTTAATGAGGTCGTTCACGTTGACTTAACTTGGCCGGTTGCTAAGGTCATGATGGCATTAGCACCCTAATTGTTCAACAGAGCATGGGTCGTTAATCGCTAATAGATACATGGACGCCACAGTTTGTAGCCGGAAGCCGGCTGCCTAGAAGTAGATATCCAATAATTAACTCAATTAACCAATTCAAATGCCTCATTGCTTAGTGATTGTCACAGTTAGCAATTACATCATACTGTAAAAAACGTCACGAGCATTTGTAAATGCGTCCAGACCTATAACCCAAGCAATTTATATAAGGCTTTGCAAAAATCCCAGATTTAACGAAAGTGGCTGTGACTTGCACCCTTAATTGGCAACTCGAAAATTATAAAACAGATAATATACGAATTTGATATTATCATCAACTGATATAATTATGTAAATTACTCTTTAAAGTTCTTTCGCATGCGCGTCGCTAGCGGCTAGTAGGAGAAACAGAGATTCTATAACAAAAGTATATTTTTCGTTTTGAAGGAAAATAGCCTGTAACAACATAAAAACAACTAAAGCGTGCTAAAATCAATTTTGATATTATTTGGCATCATGACGCATAACTTCACATATTATCACAATGAATTATACAATCATTTATATATCTGAAAAGTTCATTAATATATCCTACATCTTTCACCGCCAACTTTGCCTCATTGAGCTGGCGATGAAAACTCACGTTGATTAAATTTTATTGCTAAATAGATGGCCACCTGCGTTCCCGGAAGTACATTGAATTGAATTGAATTGATCAAACCCCAGAGTGTTTTTTCATTATATCTTGTGCCTAGAAAGTTAATACCTTTTTACAAAAACATGTCGAGCGTCAGTAACTAACAACGTTCACTTGATTGGAATATAAAAAAACACCCACGTACCCAACCTGTATATTGCTTGAAACATTAATTTAGTTTCCTCTGATACGATTGAATTTATGCGGTGACGTAGGAGTAGGCAAACCTCATAATCGTCAGCAATTAAAGCGAAGCAAGGCTCAATTTGTTTCTCAAAAATTCTATTTATTGCTATCAGAACATTTGAAACGGGCTCCAACCATTGGCATCGGCTCCCAATAATCAAGCTAAGGTTTACTCTTCCCATATCCTGACGTTGTGCTAAACATAATCGTTGAATCGACAAAGTTGGCCTCGAGCGCCAAGATCTAAAACATTCTGCTTGTTTGGTTTCAGGGTCTTAACACTATTTGTTTAATCGCAAAGGTACACAAAGGTTATGTTTCAGTGGCGTTTTGTGTGTGTGTGTGTGTGTGTGTGTGTGTGTGTGTGTGTGTGTGTGTGTGTGTGTGTGTGTGTGTGTGTGTGTGTGGTGTGTGTGTGTGTGTGTGTGTGTGTGTGCGTGCGTGCGTGCGTGCGTGCGTGCGCGTGCGTGCGTGCTGTGCTGTGTGTGTTTGCTGCACAAATTCGAAGATTTTGTTTCCGTCTTGGGAAAACTAAGCCCTGGCATTGCCTTTTTAGAGTATTTTATTAAAAAATCTTGAGTTTGACAAGGGAAATGCGTTGTGAATTGCAATAGCATTTTTAAGAAAAACATGGTGCGGTAAGTGACGGTTTCAAATCGACAAATATTTATTGGCCTATATTTTCATATGGTGAGCCGGCCACTACCTTTTTGACTGATATATTGACAATCTTTACAAATGAATAACCCATACATACTATTACAAAGCCTTATAGGCACCTAGACGTCGTTTTATTCGGCTCAGGAGTCCACTTGGGACGAATTTGGCGGCTATTGTATTCTTAACATGAAACATCGTGAGTAATTTAGCACCCTTATCAGTGTGTAAATCGGGTTCTTAATGGGAGCCGAACATGGTAGAGGTTGGGCAACGATTTCCCAGACGCCCCGTAACTGTGTGCGAAATAATCGGCACCACTCAGTGTAGTTCTATTTCAAGCTGCATTGTGCCCGATTGTGGTTTGGGTGTTCTAAATCAACAAAGCACAGGCCTGTTGAACCTCACGTGTAACGCACCACAAACGGTAATTCGCCATACACTTGTGCTTTACACAAAAATACAACCTAGGATTCATTAATTCACTGGATATAGGTAATGTTAATTCCTCAATCAGCATATGCTGTATATATTTGTGCTAACAGAAGATACAACATTGATTGTGTATCTTCCAATTGCAACTGTAATCACATTCAAGCTTCACGAATGTAGGCATCCAGACATAGAGAACCAGAACGTCAGAAAAAGGCACACATTAATACTTCTGATCGGATGATTCCATGTAACCAGTGCTCTCCCAGTATCAGCAACGAGCGTTTGGCGAGAGTTTTGACAATTTCAATATAGTTGACAATTCGGAGCCTGATATGCGCTTATGCTCAACTTTGATTTCATCATATTATTCGTCCTCATGTATATCATAATATGTGATGTTTGTTTCGGAAGCACTTATAATTTGTAATGGTGAAAGCCTTTGCGTCTAGATTTAGTTTTTAAAATAATAAATGACTGCGCAATTGATTTGTTTTGCGTTGAACACACGGGTTAGTCATTACCTTCGTTATATAATTAACCGATCTCCAATTAACTTGTTAACTATTTGCTCGTTATCACTGGAAAGAACTTTAAGAGGTACACCTGATTTTATTCGGTCGGGATGTAAAAGATAAAAATCTTTGTAATGGTTTGTTTATATCCGCTATCTCTTCTGCCGTTCCCCGGACGGATTATAGTTTGATAAAGACATCGTTGTGGGGTTGCATATAATCAAATGTCATTACTTACCAGCCGCTAATAAAGTTGTATGCCCTGAAAAAGATGTTGACTTACCATTGCCGTGCATCTCAAATTACATAAGATGTTGCTTGCTCGTGGTGCTTATGAATGTACGGTCTAAGTTTACTCTCACTTTTGCAACTCGTTCGTGGCATAAACATTTGAGGCGTCTGATGCTAATGTATATAATTTAAGCGAAATTCTTCCCTGAAAGGTTGTAAATATATATTATTTTAGTGTAACCTTGTGCCTTTTATACCATTGTGCAATCGATAGCGTAATAAAGACGGTGTGGTAACATTGGCTGTCCTATTATTCTCTACATCAAGGGACAATAATGAGAGGGTGACTGGGCAAATCTATTTTTAAATTGCAACTAAATGAATAGCATCCTCGTTTTTTAAACTATCAATAGCAATCTGCCACTCATTTACTACATACCGCAGGGATATGGGAAAATGATATGGCTCTGATAAACCCCTTGTAGTGACCCCATGAACAGTGAATAACTATATAAATGATTTGGTCATAGCTTATAAACCTAACTAAAGCATAGACTTTGTCGTCATCAGTGACACTACATGATATGTTATATAGACACAGATAAATGTTAGTACAGCTGATGTAATTAAATCTGTCATTATCTAGTGCATTGGTCAGGAAATTTGAGAAACGAAATTGTAAAGCACAAATATGCTTCAATGTCGCTGCATCTACGATCAGTTTATTAGATGGCTCGACTAGATGAGATATCAAATGAATTATACTGTTACAAATAACAAATGTTATAGTTGGCTATTCTGAATAGCTACGTCCGGCTTTGAACACGCTCAGGCCTAGCCATTTATCATACTTAACATGACAGCAGTCTATGCAAACATTGCATGACTGTGTGCCACAATGTTATTGAGAGCAGTGATCATGTCGTGATGCTCTGAGTAATCGCGGTTGCGGTTATTGCAGCATGGTTGATGGAGTCTGTCGTCCGCGTGCTTGTCAACAATTGCGGTTATCTTCCTTAGAATACTGACAAATAGGCACTTCATTTGCATCCTAAAATACGCATGTGTCTGATAATTGAGTGGTGCTATTAAGGTCATGCATCGCGGCTTGACATATTTATGATATTCATTCTGTCTGTGTACATTCCCAAGAAATTTTTACAATATCTCTGCTGTAGTATTTGTTCACACCGCAGTAGAGGAATGCTCTGATATACAATCCACATAAGCCGATGCGACTGAGTGTGGCGGTCTTCTACACATTATTAGTTTTGTGTTTCTGCAGCACTGAATTGTTCAATAAAAGCTTTTACACCTTCATTCCTACAAGGGATTATTATTGATACAACATATGGATATCACTAACATATTAACGAGAAGATTATCTTCTGTGGCTGTACATACCTGCATTGGAAGAGACAATGACCTTAGGGGCACAAAAAGACCCGACAGTCCATTATTCAATCCGCAATTAACACATGATTGACGTAGTAGCCCTCGCCAGAGTAGGCAGTTTTATTTGTCAATATGTCATATCACTATTGTTACATTTTGCGATCTAAGATGATAAAGATTATATTTGATTTTGGGGCGGATGCTAAGGCGATGTTATTGACATCAATGCACAATAACCTAAGACTATAACATAGATATATTCGGACAAATAAAGCGCAACATGACCAAGTCGCAACATTGTGTCGTTTTACTGTTGTGGTGCTACAGAGAGAGCAAAGATATATGAATAGCATTTGAGATATAACATCACAATTGCGTAATTAATTCGGAAAAACTTGCCCTTGAAGCTTGCAAAAGAGCCAAGCTCTGCTATATATTCCCATCTAGCCCCAACTTGATTGAGTATTTTTTCTCATTCAGCTCTCCTCAGGATGTGATTTCTGCATAGCTGTGACGTGCGGCCCTGTGTGATTAGCATCCTGGATCACCCTTGTGGTTTTGTTCGACAATTTGATTTGTGGGTTCTGTTATATGGGTTGAATCTGTCCTATGGGCAGTACATCGCCTATCAAGAGGTCCTTCAGTGTCCTTTGTATGCACTCGTGCTATTTGTAATCATTTGGGGATCACAAACCTTTGTTCTAGCTGCAATTGTGTTCATTGGTGTTCTTTAATGCCAAAAACATACTAGAGTATCTACAGTCGCGATGAAATATATTGAGCTTTGGCATGCGTATGGGGTTTTCATTAATGAGGTCTAATACGGGCAAGAATTATTTTACCAGTTCCACTTGAATCATGGATGGGTAAGGTGATGAGTGGGCGTCGAAACGTTACTTCAAATTTAGTATCCTTATCACAAAATGAATGGCATTCATGGTGAAAAACCGAGCATACGAGAGATTGCGTTTGTGATGCATTGCTCCATTCACGAATTGCATGAGAAAACCAACATACATACAGCACAACGCGAATCGTTAATCTTCGTTATACACGTGAGCTGTACGTTTAATAGCTTAGAGCAAGTTAGAATAGGATATAAACCATCATAACCAGGCCGAGTAAGGCAATTCATTGCAATAGATGCTTTCGCTAGGATCAGACACATACGCCAATGATGCGCTGTTCATACCTCTTCCGTTAATAAAGTATCAACATTTACATATCTACATTAATATATAGCTAGCAATTATCATGTTTGGACATAATTTACTATTCCTTCGACCATATTTTGTTATGATAGCCCACAGTGAGAGAGAAGATTTGAGTTGTTGGATTTGTAAGTCAGGCCAGGACGACAGAGGATTTGCATTGCAGTGAACTAAATGGGCGACAAGTTTCAATCCTCGCATTGATGTGGTAGTGTTATAGGTTTTAATAATGACTGTCACCGACTGACTACTCCTATTTTCCCACTTACTTACCTACTGGCCATGTGAATGAATAGTCATTTATGAATGACATCAAGCTGTACAGTAAGCCATGCTGTCTGGTAACATAACGAAAATTGACATAAGTGTGCTCATAGGTTCCCCTGCACATACCCGAATGGTTGCGAACAGATCAGAATAGCACCTTAATCGCACGCTCAATGATAGCGTGGTGTGAACAAGGTTGAGCTCTAATGCCCCACCGATAGAATGGACATGCTGATAACAAAAGAAATGTAACAGACTTTTTCTATTGTGAAGCTGAGATAAACCAACAATTTATTTCTTCATAGTCTCTATACATGCAATACAGCGCTTCTATGTTGTATCCAATCAACGAATACGACTTGTTTTTGTCAATGCGCAGGAGTCCACCCCGAACCCCCAATCGGTCACACATGAAGGTAGACATCGTGTATATCTTCTAAAGTCACTTATATGATTCACTAGAAATATATATATAACGACTGATAAATGATAAAAAGTGCTATGTTCAATTTATATGCAGCTAAGAGTCTTGATAGCAATACCGACTCCACAGTTTATGCTGCATTTGTTGTTGCAATATTTGCCTGCATGACCCTTTCGTTATTCTCCGAGTTAAGATATTCATATCAACAGTGATGAGATTTATTGGTGGGCCCATACTGCGAGTTCCTCGTGCCAGGTTGTAGGACATAGACCGACTTTCTGAAAAAACGATCCCTACGAGATAACAACCCAAAAGATTATTCGAGCCAGATATGAACTAGACGATCATATGGCAAATCATACTGAAACTAGCCATAGTCTGTACATAAGACGATGTGGTTGACGTCGCATAGATCAAACGTGAGCAATATGTGAGTATGACAAGAGGTTCCAATGGATAGGCTTGACTGCCAAGATGACAGATATCTTGACTCAAGTATTGGTCCTTTATTCCATTTGTTCATCGCCATGTGACAACATATCTTTACAACCAAAAGAATTGTTATTTTGTTACACTGCGTTAGTTGTCGGATAGCTCACGCCAAGACCAGTCATGAAGCATTTTAGCATCTCAATCACTCCCCCCCTCTCTCTCTCACTCACCCTCTCTATCTCTCTCTCTCTCACTAACTCACTCACTCACTCACTCACTCACTCACTCACTCACTCACTCACTCACTCACTCACTCACTCACTCACTCACTCACTCACTCACTCACTCACTCACTCACTCACTCACTCACTCACTCACTCACTCACTCACTCACTCACTCACTCACTCACTCACTCACTCACTCACTCACTCACTCACTCACTCACTCACTCACTCTCTCTCTCTCTCTCTCTCTCTCTCTCTCTCTCTCTCTATCTCTCTCAAATGTACAAATGTTTATTTCTTTAAACGCATTCTATCATATTGTGGGAGCTCGATCGCACTCGAATATCTTTCTCATAGGCCCTGTAAAATTATGTTGCTGTTGGCCAGCTACTTTGACAGCCGTGGCTATTTTAGGCAGCATCATGTTTACCTCTCATGGTATTGCATATTGGGTTGAGTTTGCCCTCCCCCACACAAATTCTGAGACAGTGTATGGTTGGTGTATTTATGTGTTCCAAATATTCCACAAGAACTCCACGAACGAAACAAAATCCATAATAAATGAACGACGGGCGACACGCTGTATCTGCCTTCCACCAGTCCGATGGAAGGCTGACACAGGAATGTGCTTATCTATTTGGATGCGTCAGGCATCATGTCTGTTCTGGGATGCCTGGCGTACACCCATACTTCGCACGCAAATCGATTGATGAGGATTTGTTGTGGCGGGTGCGGCTACATATCTGGCAAGTTAGGTCATACGATTCGATATATCTTCATCTTGTCATTTGCACTGACATTATTCTGATGTGATTTATAATTACATCACAAGTGTTTTGGCCAGCCTGGCATGCTTTCAACATAACTAGTGTCATTAAGCCTTATAAACTTTGCTAGGCTTAACGTTTTGTCCTTCGGAGAAAACAGCAAGCCGTCTATGCGCATGCAGATAAACTAATCAACTATGTGTAGAATCACCCTACTTGCATTTGTACAATGATGTGATTGCAATTGTTGCTCGGTATGATATCGCATGTCTGTATCTCAGCTACTGGATACGGACAAAATGGTCGAGCCACAGTTTTCCATTTGAGAGAGAGAGAGAGAGAGAGAGAGAGAGAGAGAGAGAGAGAGAGAGAGAGAGAGAGAGAGAGAGAGAGAGAGAGAGAGAGAGAGAGAGAGAGTGAGTGAGTGAGTGAGAGAAAGAGAGTGAGAGAGAGAGAGTGAGTGAGTGAGAGAGAGAGAGCGTGAGGGAAAGAGAGAGAGAGAGAGAGAGAGAGAGAGAGAGAGAGAGAGAATGAGCGAGAGAGAGTGAGAGAGAGTTGAGAGAGAGTGAGAGAGAGAGAGCGGGTGAGGGATAGAGAGAGAGAATGAGCGAGAGAGAGTGAGCGAGAGAGTGTGAGAGAGAGAGAGACGTCCATCAGTGTCCTTTATATGCACACGTGCTATTTGTAATCATTTGGGGATCACAAACCATTGTTCTAGCTGCAATTATGTTCATTGGTGTTCTTTAATGCCAAAAACATACTAGAGTATCTACAGTCGCGATGAAATATATTGAGCTTTGGCATGCGTATGGGGTTTTCATTAATGAGGTCTAATACGGGCAAGAGAGAGTGAGAGAGAGAGAGAGAGAGTGAGAGAGAGAGAGAGAATGAGCGAGAAAGAGTGAGAGAGAGTGAGAGTGAGAGAGAGAGCGGGTGAGGGAAAGAGAGAGAGAGAGAGAGAGAGAGAGAGAGAGAGAGAATGAGCGAGAGAGAGTGAGAGAGAGTGAGAGAGAGTGAGAGAGAGAGCGGGTGAGGGATAGAGAGAGAGAATGAGCGAGAGAGAGTGAGAGAGAGTGAGAGAGAGAGAGAGAGACGTCCATCAGTGTCCTTTATATGCACACGTGCTATTTGTAATCATTTGGGGATCACAAACCATTGTTCTAGCTGCAATTATGTTCATTGGTGTTCTTTAATGCCAAAAACATACTAGAGTATCTACAGTCGCGATGAAATATATTGAGCTTTGGCATGCGTATGGGGTTTTCATTAATGAGGTCTAATACGGGCAAGAGAGAGTGAGAGAGAGAGAGAGAGTGAGAGAGAGAGAGAGAAGAGAGAGCGAGAAAGAGTGAGAGAGAGAGTGAGAGTGAGAGAGAGAGAGCGTGATGAGGGAGAGAGAGAGAATGAGCAAGAGAGAGTGAGAGAGAGAGAGAGTGAGAGAGAGAGAGAGAGAGAGAGAGAGAGAGAGAGAGAGAGAGAGAGAGAGAGAGAGAGAGAGAGAGAGAGAGAGAGAGAGAGAGAGAGAGAGAGAGAGAGAGAGAGAGAGAGAGAGAGAGAGAGAGAGAGAGAGAGCGAGATCTAGCGAGAGAGAGAGAGAGAGAGAGCTCGAGATCTCTCTCTCTCTCTCTCTCTCTCTCTAGACGTTCTTCTCTCTCTCGAGAGAGGATCTCTCTCTCTCTCTCCTCTCTCTCTCTCTTCGGGATCTCTTTTTCTCTCCTCTCTCTTTCTTCCTGAAGGGGTTTCTGGGCAGTTGATTACGATGCTCAAGTGCGTTATGACTGGTCATGGCGCTATGATTTTCATGCACGAGCGCGAGCAGCCTCTGTTTTCATAATTTATGCCTCTTCATGAGTGTCTTCCTTACCATCAGATATTTCATGAAGTCAATTATAATTAAGATAGATAACTTATTAACATGACCTTCAAACGTAAGAAAAATCATCAGTACACAATACCGGTAATTTGTTTCATATTTAGAAAGAAAGCAAGAATGTTTGATTATTTAAGTACACACAAGGAAAGTGAACGGCAGTTAGTAAGGTAATTGTTGGCATCGATAGTCTCAACCTAATTTGGTTATATTGACTACTCGTGAACGTATATATTTCTAACCATTTCTTTAAATATTTGTAATGTACTATAAATTGGAATACCGAATAATCCATAGGATATGATACATATCGCCAAGTCGCGACAGACTGTATATTCTGACTAAGTCGAGGTTGGTTTTTAATGAGATTTTCCTTTTTTGGTTTATGCATATTTTACAGCGTACATAACCTCACGAGTGTTAGTTACAAAGGAAACTTGTGGTTTCCGGTGTATATCATATGTCGTTCAAATCAGCATCAAACTAGCGAAGTTCGTGATATCCTAGCAATAACTTGGCATTAATGCTATAAGATTAATAAAGCATAGAATAAGTAAAACAACCCAGGAGAGACAGAAAGCAGAAATACAATAATGCTATTTTTAAAGATCATCTTTTTAAGGATCATTGGTGACAGACATATTTCTTAAGGGTATTACCTGGCGACGAGCAAGCCATTGATATCATCTAATCTAACGTGATGGTCTCCAACTAATTGCTAGGATATCCAACTAAAGTCCGCATCATCATCATCATCATCATCATCATCATCATCATCATCATCATCATCATCATCATCATCATCTTAAAAAAATCACTTTGAATATCCGCTTGGTCAGATCTCTCGATTTTAACATATGTACTAATACCATGGCATCTGACAATAACATCATTAATCTAGTTTTGCAAATTGCACTTTACAGATTTCCATGTAGATAATTCATTATTGTGGTGGCGTCATAAGAACACAATTACTGTACCCTGATTATACTGAGTGAGACAGACCACACATCGTTCAGTAATTTAAACTAATTTAATCAACTAATCGCTGGACTGGACTTCCTAAATGCTGGACTGATTGTCAGCATCCTCACATTGTCATGTGTAGCAGCAGTAGGCATGTCGGAATATGTCCGTACTTTACAGACAACATGTTCAACATTCGTAGTCGATGCTGAAATCATCTTTATCGCTGGGCGAGCATGTGAGACAAAATAGAACAAAACAACTTCTAAGGTCTTTTATATTCTGACGTAACCTGTGCTCACAATTAAAGTGACGCATATAACATACAGATGACTAATGGACAATGAGGAAACGAAGATAGATCGCACGGAATACAAATACTGATAACGGATCTAAGTTACATCACCAATCAACACAGTAAAGACGCTGTGGTGTTCCTAAGATTATGCCAATGTGACTTATCTGCTTAATGAGAGGTGTTCTTGGTTCTCGCGTTGTTTTGCCGACCTACACTCATGGAGTAGATCATCGTACATATCCAAACGAGCTCCTTTTATTCATCACATCCTTTGTGGTAATTGGATCATTTTATTTGTGTCGTAAAATACAAAAAGTGAGGCAACTAAATGCAAAGGCTACTGTCACATGTTACAAGATTTATATGAAGCATTCGCCTTTGTATTGGACAAACACGCACAAAATTGGAAACCTGATTAGAATAAAGGAATTTTTGAGCGCATGAATGTTCCTGCATTACATTGGATGACACTGGCAGCTCGTGTTTTGTGTAATGAAGTTCTCCGTATTTCTATCACTGTTTCCAAGAACTCCAGCTCATTTGTTTCACTAATGCCGCTCAATATGTTTCACCCGTAATTCACATGCTGCACACAAAACGGCTGCAGCAATTACGTTCTGCTTAAGACCAAATAAATGACATTACGCGTTTTCTAGTCACATCTGTTATCACTGTAAATGTACCATACCATGGCACTTATAATGTTTTATGTTATTCATTTTGCATCGCTGTGTTTGGTTTTATCCCTAATTGACATCTCTTAATGAAGCATGCAATACGCAGTCCACACACAGGGATGTTGGTGTTGGAGGCTTCGTGTGTTGTCTTCCATATAATTAATCTTAGTTTAGCCCTGCAAGCTGACATCATGTTACTACACAGAGGTTAGGGAAGTACGTAACAATTTAAAGAAATGTGGTGTCTTAAATGGTGGTTATTGAAGTTATGTATACATCTTGATTTACTTCGGCTAATATCAAAGTTACTAGAATTACATAAAAAGAAGGTCTATTGGTGCATTTATGCTTCGTGGGGTATATCATCATACGATGCAGGCAAGAATAATTGGTACGTGCGTATAAGATACATTGCACCCAATGTACCTTCATATCCAAGTCACGTTTGGAGATATGAAAGCTACATTACCTCACTTAATTCAAAAGCAGGACGGTTGCGATCCCCTCACATATTGCTGTAATGGTTGCTTTGTACCATTAAGCCTTGTAGCCGATACACAGTTCACTGCCCGTTGGAACATGATATACAGCAAGGCCAGCAGTGAAACGAATCAGACTATTCTGCCACTGTGGTTGGGTTGGTCGTTCATTTAAAGGTCAACTACAACGATTTTCATCATTTCTTTATAATGTGTTTCAAATTGAAGATTAATAACTCATAAACCAACGGGGACCCATAATTCATTGCAACGGAATGCATAAGTACTAAAAATCCACCGATAAGGTTTCACTCGGAAGAAAATACGAAGCCATCTTCTCGATGCCATTTTGCCTCAGTTGGCCGCTAGGTGCACGTTGCGTGACGTCATTCCTGCTGCGCTGTCTCCAAGAGAATTTGACTGCGAGCGAGCGAGCGAAGCGAAAAACGATTGTTTGGATTTTAAAATTACACCGTTTTGATAAGCCATGTCGTCTTCTGGTGAAGTTTACGAGTCCCCATAGCATAACATTGGGGCAAATCATGTCCATGACTATTTATTTGAGCCAATACGGACGGGAATTGAAAAAATCCAAGTCACACTACGAAATGACACCGGGAGCTCTAATTAAGTCTAACTCAAGGGTCCGCTTCGGATGAAGAATCAACAAAAGATTTCGATGAATGGTAAGTTTTAGAATACCCTTCCCAAGCTTTATTGAACTATATTAACTGGTAAAAAAATATCGTTAGTTTCATTTACCCAATAAATTTACACATTCTGTACGTTGAGGATGGTATGTTGACAGACCTAACTACTATAGCCCTACAAGACGTCTGAGGTATAAATTCATGTTACCGTTACGACCGGAGCTAAACTACTACAACAAATAGTACTTGGCTAGTGAATGTAGCTTTGTCATTGTACCCTGAGCACATTGAATATTGTGGACAGATGTTTGCATGCAGTTTATAAAGTATTTTCCTTTTATATTCATACATTGTACCACAAATATAAATTTACAATGACTCTTTAATTATTTCTCTAACTTAGGTGTAGATGTCATTACTGCATCCCAATGGACACAGCCACAGAAGTTTGGAGAGAGTGATGGCTCTAACGGACGAATGGACATGCATCACCAAGCATCCCAGATTCCTGGCTAGCTGCATGAATAAAAATGTGCTGGAAGTGTCCAAATTTGAATCTATTCAAATGGACAGACCTGTTGGAGATGAGGTCTCTACAATGAGCAAGTTAGCCATTATTGCTACCAAAAAGGATGGTATCATATTTATTACAAAGGGAACATTAATTCCACTGTGTAAAATATTCAGTGTTCATATTGATGAACTACAATATATTTTACATAGCCAAGAATAAATAATGCCAGTTACATGAAATCCAGAGGCAGAGCTTACAATAAAATTATGAAGTGAGGGAATGGTTGACAAATGACAATTGTTTTTTAGCTATACAACTTATTTTAAAACCATAGACAACTAATTGACATATTGCTTCAGATTATTCAGGTATCTAGCTTACCGACAGTTTACACTCTGGATATGGCACAGACTGGGCAAAAGAAACAGGAAAGTGCTGGCAGCCTGTGTGGTAACAGCTGTTAGAAAATCCTTCCCTGACCCGGGCGGCAAATATACAGGTTATGTACAATGGAGCGGAAGATTTCTTGGTCAGGTTGAATCGACACCTGTGAGCACCTACGAGAAGATCCTTTTCAGGTTTCTCGTACTGGGAGGCAATAGGTGGTGGGACAGTCCTGTCATCTGCAAGGACCTCAGCAAGTCTGTAGCTTGGATATTTTTGCCTTAGATCAAGCACCTGATGTACATAGTCTGAAGCAAATCAATGATATTCATATTGTTATGATAGTCATATAATAAGTAAGTTATATTATATGCCAATTTTTAATTGGGTAACAATGTTTGTGCAAATGAAACTTATTCAGGTTTTGGTAATAAATGTCAAAATAACATGTGTTTCATTTTAGATTAATGCATATTCACACCAAAAGAAATTGGTACTTTGACAGGCTTGGGATTTTCCCATACCTGAACATGTTCAGTGTTCTAATAGCATTACTGCCACTAACAAAAAATCCCTGAAGCCATAAACAAATTCCCTGCGGGCATAGCTCCTGTAAAAAATTGGCAATCCCACATCTTACGGTGTCCATTCACGCTGATTTGTTCAAAACAAGCAAAACTCCCCCGGAATCTTTGATTCTGACTAGGGCCATCCTCCAGATCAACACCACTGTATATAAGCATTCTGTGAGCTAAATTTTTCTTCCATCAAATAAAACCCTGTGATTACACTACAAACAAAACAACATTTACCTAACAGTTCTTCAAACGCCATGTCATCATCAGTTTCCATCTCAGCATCATCACTTCGTCAGTGAAGTCATAGTCCGGGTCAGTTTCCATCTCATCATCGCTGTCCACCAGTCCACCAGATTCCTCCTAGGGCTCATATTGGGTGCCCCTGGTGACACTTTTGGTGAGATGGGCCAACTTGGGTACCTCTTGAATATTTCTTTATCCCAGGAAAGATAGAACTCTGTGTCTGTAGAGACTTGTCAGCTATCTATGGTATCAATACAATAAGTATGCTACAATTTCATTCATCATAGCCTTTAAGGATGTCAATGTTTACAAATTGACTCTGAAAAGACACATGGATACATACAACAGAAGTTATCCCTGCCAATGCATTTCATCATATATAATAATGCAGTTGCCTTGTGACACTCACCAAAACATTTGCCTTCACCCCTTATGACAAGTGAGAGCAAGCTTCATGGTTGGCAGACGGCAAGGCACTCGCCCCTGGTGTAGCAAACAGCGCGGACGCTGACAGGCGAAGTTTCTTCGCCTAGCCGACATCGGCAGTACTTGAGTGTGACACCTCAGTCTGTGATTCACCACTGTCACTTGATTTATCTATCTGCTCAGCTGCCAATACCATTTCGGAGCCTAGGTTTCTTACGAAATCCTAGACTTTTGAGCAGCTCTGGGTCAGTCTCATAAGCACTTTTCTCGAAATGGTCAGAACATAGAACTGTCGTATAAACTATAACTATAAGGGCAAGGACTCCAGTGTTTACGCTTGACTTTCGACACCCATATGCGGCGCATATGTCTTTTAGAAACAAAAAAAATCACGCCTGACTTCACATTGTTCCGACCCTCACTGTACATAAGCTATTATCAAAATTGGGAACAATTACATGTTTCTTCGTACTCTTTCAACCGTTGTTATTACACATTGGATTTTCCAGTGATGAACGTAGGGATTTTCTACATTGACATGGGTAGATTTCCCGTAAGTATCTTCTGGCACTTCAGAGCAATTTACGTTATCTAAAAACTACGTATTTAAAATATCGGAGCGAAATCATCATTCTCTGGATTATTTGGGAATCATATTGCGGCACTACAAGTCAACCTCATAACATAGCCAAGAATAAATAATGCATATCAATATCGCAGACAGGGGAACCGAGGCGAACAGAGCCCCCCCTTGGAATAAAATTATGAAGGTACACTGAGGGAATGGTTGGAACAAATGACATACATTGTTTTAACTATACCGTGTCTTATTTATAAAACCATAAGTCAACTATTGACATAGAGCTTGTTTTCAGATTATTTCAGATGTATCTAGCTTCCGCCAGGTTACACTCTGGATATGGCACAGCTGACCAAGGCAATACGAGATGGCGATATATGCTTCAGATTGTCCTAAAACAGTGCGGATACGTAAATGCTTAATCAAAGAACGCCAGCTAACAAATATGAGCACCGGTTTCATTTCATATGGAGAGGATCACCTATTGTTTCAGGTTTGATGGAAAAAACAGAACATTCAACAAAGCTACTACTGATCAACTACGAGAAGACCATGGCAGTCCTATACAAAGCTGGCCTTTTTAAAGTCAGTATGCTGTGGAGAGTCTGGATGGTGCCATGCGATGTTTGCTCATAGGTGCAAGGACATCACAAGTTCTGTAGCTCGAGGAATTGAGCCCCATAGCTTAACATGGTCAAACCTCAGAAGTCCATAAACCCAGGTCGAAGGACAAGCGTGGCCAAAAAATGTCTTATATGAGCATGATTTTGTCATATAAGTATTTAAATTAGACCTAAGCGCTCACTTAATTGGCACTAATGCCAATTTAAAAGATACAACCAACAGATTTATGCTGACTTACTCGTCAATATAGCACACTGTGGTTCAATCATACGATTCTGGATGCCGATTACTATGTGATTAATGAAATTCATTTGACAAGGTGGGGATGTCCTGATACTTGAAAGTGTTCACCTGCTATAATAAGCAATCTCCTGAATAACGCGTAGAAAAATGTCCATGAAAATGGGTGGGGTACTACCTGCGTAGATCATATCAACCACAGTTAGCGAAACAGTGGTAAATTTCGACATTTCAACTTGGAATAACATCTTATTTCACCAATGATTCGTTCAAAACAAGAGACAACTTCCTATGTGGGGTCTTTTAGGGCATCACGTTGAAAGTGACTAGCGCAAGCAGTAGTGAAGTCACCAGGGCTATATGAGCATTTTCTGTGCACCTAATGCCCACATCCACCTTAAAATTAGTGATTACACCTACATTGATAAACAAATCTTACCAGGTAGCATTTCAATAGACATTGTCATCAGCATGTTGCCAATTCGCAATAATGATTAGTAAATATGAAGTTGCCAGAACAGGTCCCTCATTTATAAGCCATTCGCGTTGATCCTTGTTCTTACAGTCAGGCAAGCAGTCGTATGATCCTGAAATTGTGCTGACCCTTGGTGGACATTCTGGTGAGATGGCAAACTGGTGTGGACAGCGCGATTCAAGGTGTACCTTTGTAACAAGGAAAGTTGTCTCCTAGAACTCTGTATGTCATGTGAGATACTTTAGTTCAATATCTAAGGTAACAAAGCAACAAGAGCATTAATGCACCAATTGTCATTCAATTAGCATTTACGGGTGTTGTTTACAAATTGGACAGTAGACAGTAGTTGGTCATGGAGTACATAGTAAACAGAAGTTATTCACCAGCTAATGATGTAATAATATATGAAGAAGGCAGTTGACAGGGATTATCAGAAACATTTGGCTTAACAAGGTATCACAAGTGGAGTAGTTAACCTCATGGTTCACAGGAGTTAATTTCATACTTCCTTAGGGATGACACAAAAATAGGGATGGGAACTTGAGTAGAGATTCTACAAATATTCCTTTTCAAATTTGGCGCAGAATGTAGTGACAAAAAGTGTGACACCTCAGTCATGATTCATCGGGGGCACCCATAATGTATTCTATACTGCATGCATAAGTACTCTAAAATTTCGGAGCCTAGGTTCATTCGGAACGAAATCTTAAGAGTCATCTTTCTCGCATGCTTTTGCCTCAGTGGGCAGCTCAGGTGCACGTTTCTCGACAAATGGTAGTACATTCCTTGCGTATTGCTCCAAAGAGATTTAATGCGAGCGAAGGCGAAGCAGTGTTTACGATGTTTGGATTTTAGAATTACACATTTTGACAAGCATGTCGTCCTCTGATGAACAAAAACAAAATCACGCCTAGACTTGCACATTGGGCAAATCTGTCCATGACTAATTAGTTGAGGCCAATACGGCGGGAGGAAGTTGGAAAAGCCAAAGTAGACTACGAATTAGACACACGGGAGTCTAACTCAAACAACGGAAGGGTAAGTTCGCGATGAATAATCGCACACAGATTTCATTGAATGGGTAACTGTTCAGAAATACACTACTTTTACCAAGCTGTTAATCTATGTCTTATTAACGTTGGTATTATACATTTAATAATCGTTATTTCAGTAAAGTATAAAAGTCGCAAGTCCCTTCTGTAAGGTCACTATGGATGTGACAAAACATAGAACTACTACAACAAGGGAATAGTAAAAATCTAGTGATGTAGCTTTGTCATTGATACCTGAGCACATTGAATATTGTGGACAGATGTTTGCATGCAGTTTATAAAGTATTTTCCTTTATATGGATTCATTGTACCCACAAATACAAATTTACAATGACTCTTTAAATTATTTCTTCTAACTTAGTGTAGATGTCGTTCCTGCATCCCAAGGAAACACAGCACAGAAGATTGGTGAGGGGATGGCTCTCCGGAGGATAGGGACATGCATCACCAAACACGCATCCAGATTGCCTGGCTAGCGGCATGAATAAAAAATGTGCTGGAAGCTTGTCCAAATTTGACTATTCAAATGGACAGGAAATGTTGGAATTGGAAAATGAGATGAGGTCTCTACGAATGGTCAAGTAGCAATTATGCTACCCCAAAAGGATGGTTTGAGGGTTGAACAATCATATTATACAAAGGGAAACTTAATTCCACTGTTGTTAAAATATATTTCAGTGTTCATATGATAACTACAATATATTTTACATAGCCAAGAATACCTATGCCAGTTACATGAACCTCCAGAGGCAGAGCTTTTACAATAAAAATTATTGACGTGAGGGAAATGGGTTGACACATGACACTTGTTTTTGTAGCTATACAACTTATTTTTAAAACCATGAAACTATTGACATATCTGCTTCAGATTATTCAGGTATCTAGCTTACTGCCAGTTTTACACTCTGGATATGCACAGACTGGGCAAAAGAAACAGGAAGGAAATGTTGGCGCCTGGTGTGGGTTTATTGGTAACAGCTGTTAGAAAATCTTCCCTGACCGGGCGGCAAATATACAGGTTATTACAATGGAGCGGAAGATTTCTTGGTTAGGTTGAATCGCCACCTAGTGAAGACCTACGAGAAGATCCTTTTCAGTTTCTCGTTACGAGGAGGAAGCAATCGGTGGTGGGACAGTCCTGTCATCTGGCAAGGACCTAGCAAACTGTTTGTTGCAAATGAAACTATTCGTGTTTCGTTAATAATGTCAAAATAACATGTGTTCATTGGTTTAGATTAATGCAATGTTCCCACAGCCAAGAAATAGGGCAACTTTGACAGGCTTGGGATTTTCCCATACCTGAACATGTTCAGTGTTCTAATAGCACTACTGCCACTAACAAAAATCCCTGAAGCCATAAACAATTCCCTGCGGGCATAGCTCCTGTAAAAAGTTGTGCAATCCCACATCTTACGGTGTCCATTCACGCCGATTTGTTCAAAACAAGCAAAAAACTCCCCCGGTATCTTTGATTCTGACTAGGGCCATCCTCCAGATCAACACCACCTGTACATAAGCATTTCTGTGAGCTAAATTTTTGCTTCCTATCAAATAAAAACCCTGTGATACACTACAAACAAAAACAATATTTACCAACAGTTCTTCAAACGCCATGTCATCATCAGTTTGCCCATTTCTAGCTCCACCCCTAACTTCGTCAGTGAGCTACCATTCCAGTCTAGGCCCGCCAGTTTCCCATCACTCCGTAATCGATGTCCACCAGTTCCAACATCTTCCTCCTGGGGCTCACATATTGGGCCTGCCCAAATCCCCCCCCATTTCCCCCCCTGCGCTGACACTTTTTGGTGAGACTGCGGCCCAGCCTCGTCGGCTACCTCTTCTATATTAATATTTTCTCCTCTATCCCAGTTGCTCTTTCCTACAGAGCACTCTGTGTCTCTGTAGAGATCTGTCAACCGCCCCATCTATGGTATCAAGTTACAATAAGTACTTATACACATTTCCACCATCCCCTTAATCCTTTTAGGACTTAAATGTTTTACATATATTGTACCTCTGATGGACACATTACAACCAGTAATGCTCTTTTACTTAATTATCCCTGCCAATGCATTTCATACAATATATCATAAATGCAGTTTGAATGGTGACACCTCACCAAAACATTTCGCCTGCACCCCTAATGACAAGTGGAGAGGCAAGCTCATGGTCGGCAGACCGGCAAGCACCCGCCCCTGGTGTAGCAAACAGAGCGGACGCTGAAAGGCGAAGGGTTTTCGCATAGCCTAGGTCGGCTAGTACAGCTACTGAGCGTGTACACCCTCAGTCTGTGATTCACCAATGTCACTTGATTTATCTAGGTTGAATGTCATCTGCCAATACAATTTAGGAGCCTCGGTTTCTTATGAAATCCTAGACTTTGTTTGGTATAGCATCTCCTGGGTCAGTCTCATAAGCACTTTTTCTTCCGAAAAAAAAAAACAGACCACTAACATAACCCCTGTCGTATAACTATAACTATAAGGCAGGCTCCAGTGTTTACGCTTTACTTTCGACACCCATATGCGGCCTATGTCTTTAGAGAACAAACAAAAATCATCTCTGCGTCTTCACAGCTTCTTCTCATTGACACGACACCCACGAAACGCACAATGCATCATCAACGGCATTAATCCACCCCAAATCGAAACGCCACCAGCCCACAATCACGTAAGACGAGGTTAGTCAACGACACTCTGATATACTGCCCATTCTCTGTCAAACAAGAAGGACCCCTTGTAAGGTCGAGGAATATTCCCGAAAAACTCCATATTCGCAACAACTGAAAATGCAACGAACACTGTACGGAAGCAGGTCGTTGTCCCTTGCCAGATTCGGAGTGGGAAATTATTACTTTAAAAATCATTTTTCTTAAAGAAAAAAAAACGCGCAGTCACCTTATTTTGGTCACGATACCCTTTTAAAACATAGAACTTGGGAAAAATGGAATAAAAAAAATCTTTGTAGTTGACCTTTACTGTGTTAGTTGTGTGTGTTTTATGTACATCAAGTTATTGTTTTTTAATGATTTGCATAAGTCATCTCCTTTTGACTGTCCTGTGCTTAATGTACAACTCATTTTCTGCTTGGTCTTCGGCGTCTGCTGACGTTTTTTGTATATTACGTGAGCTTTGGGGTTTCTCCTATTCATCACATATAAGCCTCCCCCATTTGGCAGTGTACCACTACTCCAACAAACCTCGATACCATGGCGTCCTTCATAACTCTCGTGACCATGTACAAGTATCTGTCTAAATCCTGCTCATAATGCACTACAGGTTTTAAATATATATATATAAATACATAAGTATGCTCAATTTAAATTCTCTACCTTTTTAAGGATGTAAATGTTTAAAAATGACTCTGAAAAGACCGGTACAAAACAACAGAATTTCCCCCCCTCCATGATTTCATCAATAAAATAAGCAGTTCCCTTGGGACACTAAACCAAAAATTTCCCTTCCCCCCTTATGACATTGGGGAAAACTTCATGTTGGCAGACGGCAAGGCCCCCCTCCCCTTTTTTTAAACAACAGCGGCCCTTTAAGGGGAAGTTTTTTCCCGCCTACCCACATGGGCTTTACTTGGTGGGGGACACCCCCACCTGTGATTAACCCTGCCCATTTATTTATTTTTCCTCAGCGGGCCAAATCCAAATTTGGGAGCCTGGGGTTTTTACAAAACCCCAACTTTGAGCACTCTGGATTCATAAAACTTTTCTCAAAATGATAACTTTAAACGTCAATAATTTAAAAAAACCAAAGGGAAAAGGACCCATTTTTTTAGTTTGACTTGCGCCCTTGGGGCCATTTTCCCTTTTAAAAACCCAAAAAAAAATCACCCTATTCACTTGTTCCGAAAAACCAAACGAAACAAAAAGGGTATAATCCACACCAAAAAACCACCAGACCGTAAGAAAACGATTTTGTCACCCCCAAACCAAACCCGGGGAAGGCTAAAGTTGGCGAAAATTTCGAACACCTGAATGATCCTGTTCAAAATTAAAAGAATTTTCCCGGGCGTACTTGTCAATTCACGGGGAAAAATTACTTTAAAAATCTTTTTTTTAAAAAAAAAAAGCCGCAGTCCCCTTTATTTTTGGTCACTTTTCCCCTTTTAAAAAAGAATTTTGGAAAAAATAATAAAAAAATTTTTGGTAGTTAAACTTTAACAACCTACTAAATAGCCACCCCGCCCGGCCCATTTGACTTAGGCCCAATTCATCGGGAAAAGGGTTTAAATAAAACCTCCCCCAAAAACCTCTTAAATGCTAATAATTGTTTTTTGTTTTTTAAATGAAAACATCAAGTTTATTTTTTTTAAAAGTTTTGGGCATAAAGTCTTCCCTTTTAAACTGTCTGTGTTAACCCAAACTCATATTTTTTGGCCTTTGGTTTGGGCGTCTGCTGCCCTTTTGTATATGACAAGGGGGTTTTGGGGTTACCCTTTTATCCCATTAACCCCTCCCCCATTTGGCGTTAATTCCACTGTGTAAAATATTCAGTGTTCATATTGATGAACTACAATATATTTTACATAGCCAAGAATAAATAATGCCAGTTACATGAAATCCAGAGGCAGAGCTTACAATAAAATTATGAAGTGAGGGAATGGTTGACAAATGACAATTGTTTTTTAGCTATACAACTTATTTTAAAACCATAGACAACTAATTGACATATTGCTTCAGATTATTCAGGTATCTAGCTTACCGACAGTTTACACTCTGGATATGGCACAGACTGGGCAAAAGAAACAGGAAAGTGCTGGCAGCCTGTGTGGTAACAGCTGTTAGAAAATCCTTCCCTGACCCGGGCGGCAAATATACAGGTTATGTACAATGGAGCGGAAGATTTCTTGGTCAGGTTGAATCGACACCTGTGAGCACCTACGAGAAGATCCTTTTCAGGTTTCTCGTACTGGGAGGCAATAGGTGGTGGGACAGTCCTGTCATCTGCAAGGACCTCAGCAAGTCTGTAGCTTGGATATTTTTGCCTTAGATCAAGCACCTGATGTACATAGTCTGAAGCAAATCAATGATATTCATATTGTTATGATAGTCATATAATAAGTAAGTTATATTATATGCCAATTTTTAATTGGGTAACAATGTTTGTGCAAATGAAACTTATTCAGGTTTTGGTAATAAATGTCAAAATAACATGTGTTTCATTTTAGATTAATGCATATTCACACCAAAAGAAATTGGTACTTTGACAGGCTTGGGATTTTCCCATACCTGAACATGTTCAGTGTTCTAATAGCATTACTGCCACTAACAAAAATCCCTGAAGCCATAAACAAATTCCCTGCGGGCATAGCTCCTGTAAAAAAAATTGGCAATCCCACATCTTACGGTGTCCATTCACGCTGATTTGTTCAAAACAAGCAAAACTCCCCCGGAATCTTTGATTCTGACTAGGGCCATCCTCCAGATCAACACCACTGTATATAAGCATTCTGTGAGCTAAATTTTTCTTCCATCAAATAAAACCCTGTGATTACACTACAAACAAAACAACATTTACCTAACAGTTCTTCAAACGCCATGTCATCATCAGTTTCCATCTCAGCATCATCACTTCGTCAGTGAAGTCATAGTCCGGGTCAGTTTCCATCTCATCATCGCTGTCCACCAGTCCACCAGATTCCTCCTAGGGCTCATATTGGGTGCCCCTGGTGACACTTTTGGTGAGATGGGCCCAACTTGGGTACCTCTTGAATATTTCTTTATCCCAGGAAAGATAGAACTCTGTGTCTGTAGAGACTTGTCAGCCATCTATGGTATCAATACAATAAGTATGCTACAATTTCATTCATCATAGCCTTTAAGGATGTCAATGTTTACAAATTGACTCTGAAAAGACACATGGATACATACAACAGAAGTTATCCCTGCCAATGCATTTCATCATATATAATAATGCAGTTGCCTTGTGACACTCACCAAAAACATTTGCCTTCACCCCTTATGACAAGTGAGAGCAAGCTTCATGGTTGGCAGACGGCAAGGCACTCGCCCCTGGTGTAGCAAACAGCGCGGACGCTGACAGGCGAAGTTTCTTCGCCTAGCCGACATCGGCAGTACTTGAGTGTGACACCTCAGTCTGTGATTCACCACTGTCACTTGATTTATCTATCTGCTCAGCTGCCAATACCATTTCGGAGCCTAGGTTTCTTACGAAATCCTAGACTTTTGAGCAGCTCTGGGTCAGTCTCATAAGCACTTTTCTCGAAATGGTCAGAACATAGAACTGTCGTATAACTATAACTATAAGGGCAAGGACTCCAGTGTTTACGCTTGACTTTCGACACCCATATGCGGCGCATATGTCTTTTAGAAACAAAAAAAAATCACGCCTGACTTCACATTGTTCCGACAACCAAACGCACAACAATAAGGTATAATCCACACCAAGAAACGCACCAGACCGTGAAGAAAGACGAGTTAGTCACACGCTGTCAACCAACCGGGAAGGCTAAAGATGGCGATGAATATTCGCAAACAACCTGAATGACGTCACTGTTCAGAAATTCACGAATTTTACCGAGCGGTATCTTGTCAGATTCGACGTGGGAAATATACATTTAAAAATCATTTTTCTTAAAGAAAAAAAGCGCGCAGTCACCTTATTTTGGTCACGATTCCCTTTTAAAACATAGAACTTTGGAAAAATGGAATAAAAAAAATCTTTGTAGTTGACCTTTAACAACTCTACTCAATAGCGCCATCCGACTCGGCCCATGTGACATTAGGCCCGATGACATGAGCTGGAAAGGGTTGAAATAAAAGGCCTCTGCCAAGAAACCTCTTCAATGCTAATAACTGTTTATGTGTATTTATAGTACATCAAGTTTATTGTTTTTATGATTTGCATCAAGTCATTCCTTTTGACTGTCTGTGCTTAATGTACAACTCATATTTCTGCTTGGATTCGGCGTCTGCTGACGTTTTGTATATGACGAGGAGCTTTGGGGGTTATCCTTATTCATCACATATAACCTCCCCCATTTGGCAGGTTCAACACTACTTACACCTGCGATACCCATGGCGTCCTTCATAACGCTTCTGACCATTACAGTATAGGTCTAAATCCTGTCATAAATGCACTACGGTTTAAATATATATATATATATATATAGAGAGAGAGATATAGAGAGATAGATATAGAGATAGAGAGAGAGAGAGAGATAGAGAGATAGAGAGAGAGAGAGAGAGAGAGAGAGAGAGAGAGAGAGAGAGAGAGAGAGAGAGAGAGAGAGAGATAGAGAGAGAGAGAGATAGAGAGAGAGAGAGAGAGATCTATCTAGAGAGAGAGAGAGAGAGAGATATAGAGATCTAGAGAGAGATAGAGAGAGAGAGTAGATATATATCTAGATATATAGAGATATCTATAGAGATATATATATCTATATATATAGATATATATATATATATATATATATATATATATATATATATATATATATATATATATATATATATATATATATATATATATATATATATATATATATATATATATACATATACAATCTTCTAGTTTTGTTCGGTTGGTTTTCTATCCACTACATATATATGTAGTGGATATATGTAGTGGATAGAAAACAAACCGAACAAAACTAGAAGATTGTTATTATGACATATCAGGAATTTAGTTACCACCAACGTATGCGGATTGCTCTCTTTATAGTATACACATCTACTTTTTCAAGTTAACAGTATTCTGTAGCGCCTGATACCTACAAACACTACGTGTGCCTGTGAGCATGATACCATAGGCGGGAGTCTGTGTTTCTGGGCAATTCATTTGACTTGTCTAAGTTTACATGAGAATGCTGAATGATAATAATTTAGGGAAGGCTCATTCACAGGATGCGTATTGCAATACGCAAGTGTATGTTACGTGCACCAATAATTTGTCCTCCTGGGATTATTGCTCCACAGCTATGGCAGTGCAAATATTCCATACATTGTGGTTGCTCCAAGGAGCATACGGCGAAATATTTGATTGAAGTTTTCTCTATAAACGTTACACAGGAAACAACGAACATGATCATTGACCTCGTCTGGACTCAACTGTAACGTATCATCCTGCGAGTAAATGTGAATCCGCAATTTTTAAGAGCGTTAAGTGATTATTTTAATGAAATTGTTTTAGTGTGGGAATAGTGGTCATAAACTTTTTAATGTCATTACTCATGCGGCAAAAGAAGATATTCCTGGATAAATTCGACCTTTGCAATGGAAAATACGCATGGTGATACATGTGGTGCATTGGGTTCCACAGGATTTAATGATCGTAGACATGTCATTTGATACACTGAACATTATTTTTTAATATCGTTCACTTCCGGGTTTGAGTAGCACTGCATGTGCTATTGACACATGAAGGCAGCAAAGCAAAATCTGATTGTAACGCGCGCACATTATATTCTACTTAACGTGTCTGCATCAAAGAATGATTTTTAAAGGCTCAATAGGCCACGTTAAAGTCCTCTGACAAGTTTCCATCTAATAAAAATACTTTGTTATTGCATAGCATGACAAATATTACCACAATGACAAATGTGGTTCTAAGAGGTAATATCACTGCGTACCATTTTCCTTTTTTTTCAAATTGAAAGGACATCGACCAATAGTGCTTGATGCAAAGTAAAGTAATAACATGTCACATTAAATCACTTGGAGAGGTTTCTGTCTGGCCTCAAACCATGAGGAGTTGTCATCGTTCGAAGGAACACTGTAATATGACAAGAAAACATAGCACGTGCCTCTATTCGCAAGTAATGGCTAAGCCTTTTATGGCCAGAGTGGTTTAAATTTGTGTCATTGTCATTCTTGGAAACAGAAACCAGCCGCGATGGTCAAGCGTTCTCAGGCTGGTTGAATTATACGCAGACCAACGCTTATCAACTAGATAACTACATTGAAATGTAAAAATGTTGAAAATGCTTTTCAATGACGCATGTACGATAAACAATTACGTTTGTGCTGATCGATCATGTTCAATTTCCCGATAAACAAACTTCAAAAGGGCGTTAAGTTATTATCTTAATGAAATTGTTTTATTGTGGGAATAATGGTCATAAAGCACGTAATGGCATTACCTATAGGGCAAAAGAAGACATTCCGGGATAAATTCGGACTTTGCAATGATAAATACGCATGGTGACATATGTGGTGAGGTTTCCTTGTTATGATGTTGTGCTAAACAATGGCTGTCATAACACCAGGGAAATATTGTTGCGCTGGATACTGATCGCACGAATACAGCGCAGAATACTGATCAAAGGATATTTGTTGATGCAGCCAGAATTTAGGACGATATACGCAACATTATTTGTAGAATTCTGAAAATCGTGTTATACATTCAAATACCAACCAAGGCCTTCACATGCACACACACAAATGATATTCTACTGAACTCACATACGAATGTCACACTTAGTGTGACCGTTCATAAGCATGTTGACATTCATTTTTACCTCATTTTGCCACCTTGACACAATGCTTCACTTAAATGTCAAATATTTTCACAATGAATGCTACACAGATTTGCTAATATAATCAATTATATAATGTTCTCCAATATTTATCAGTTGCAACTCCTTTAACATCCATCATACGCGTGGTCTCAGTAGGCCGACGCTGAACAATCACAGTGATTGAATTACATTGCTGAAAAGAAAGTCACCTGTGTTCCTGGATATACCATTCCGTTTGAATTGATTAAGCCTAATAGTGTTTTACTACAAAGTGCTGGTGCTTTGAGGGTAACTAGTGAATTGGATACCTAGTAACGAAATATGTCAAGCATGAATTTTCGCCAGACTGGAATATCTAAATAACCCTTATACCCATTGCACTGGTGTATACACTGCAGTGGCTAATATATTAATTCAAATCCGGACGGCGTATGAAGCAGTCTGTGAAGTATGACTGTCACTTGTTCGTATGACCTTCGGCTGACCTTGAACTTCTTTAATGCCACCCATCAACTGACATAAATCTTCACAGATGTGACCTTTTTCGACCGAGGGTATATAATTTACGAGACCAAACCCCTGTGTATCCGACCCAGGTTTAATTGCATAATAGAGGAGACTGTCGAGATTGTGTCGCTGGAGTTGACACATCGCCGAATTATATTGCATCATCTCGTTTTTTCCATTATAATATCAACAAGCTGAAGATTAAAATCGTCTCGCCGAGCTCGATCAAAGTACAATTGTATAAAACACCGAGAAGCCGACAGCAAACAACGACGGTATTTCATAAACCGTTTTGAATATGCCTCATAGCATCTCATTATTTCATTTGCTGACACACGTGTCTGTGTTTCATAAATTTTAGCGGGTCGTTCGAACTCGGTGTTGGCCAAACATAGTCGCTTAGTTATTCAGCTGGGGTAAACTGGTGATCTTATCAAATTCTTTGGATTGATAATTTGGCCTCAAACGGCCATAAAAAATTGTTTTAACCGGTATCGGTCAATGCTTAGTTTAATCGCGTTTTGTAATGACAAATCAGAGTAAGTCTCATGTTGAAAGTTCAATGCGCGACTACCATGGCGACGCATAGCATGAAATGAGCAGCGCAGTGATGACGATCATAATTTTGCAGAGTTTGGCCTTGTTTTTATGGTAAGTAATCTTGGTCACGTGCTCAATAGTCGAACCCAGAGGTGAACATATATTAACATAGAGACAGAAAGAGTTCGAATGTCAACCAATACGGTCAGACAGATGAACGGTTTTAGCCAATTAATGGCCATAACAGCAAGCAGGAAATAATTTGTTCGGGCAGGTGAATGGTTCATGGATCCGTTTAGCGCAGATAAGGTTTGGTCAATCCCAAATTCAACAGTATAAAATATTCAAGTCGCTTCCATTAAATATTGTCTTAACCCGATTCGACAAGATAGTCACACCTATCAGATTCTTGTTATTAAATAATCCACACACGCCTAAAGTGCATCATAAATGGGTATACATTTGGAGAAATCTTCAATGATGCCGCAAGCTACACCCAGAGCGTAATAATAACCAAACATTAATGACCATTTCTTATGCCAGACGCATAACCGAGAACTTCGAGATTGCTAATTCTAACGGCAATTGTCCAATATTTGGTACAAATATAAAGGTATCAGGTAAATGTGACTCCGCTGCTGTGTGCTATAGACTTGTCTTATCGGGTTTGAAATGAGCCTAAACAGTAAATGCCATGCCGATTTGTAAAGGTGTAACTTTATTATTCCACTCCAGTCCACGTTTTCATTTATTGACGGATCATATGTTTTGCAATTGGGTATTAAACTCACGGGTATCCCTGATAGAAAATTACATGGTTGAAAAACACCCGGGGGCTTAAGCAAATCAATCCAGAAATGTATTTCCGGAAACGCAGATAACCTGGAAATGCAATTACAAGCGTATGGTTTTCTGGCTCATGCGCAATATTAATGCTACAGTCAGCTGGGCAAATCTACAGCAGTGGTACTGCATCTTATACACACGCAGTGCTATAAAAGTTCTCTGCCGAATGCTAGACGGCGGAAAAGTGCAAACAATCGTTTCTATCAATAACATAAACCAATCGACCACCACGTTTTTCAACGGCTAATGGGGATAACTGCGTTCCTATATTTTCGTGCATCATGATACGATTTGGTGCAGTCCATGAAAGAACCTCAGACAACTGCTCCCCATATTAGACTCATCGAACACTATATTATATGTTGTTTTACAGAGACATTGCAATGGATAATTGTATATACCCAGCAATGCAATGGTGTGTAGAGCATAATCGACGGGACGCCAGTCGTAATATCCTTGGTTGGGCTGGTACTGGTGATGGTGCTGTTGCTGGGGCTGGGGCTGGGGCTGGGGCTGGGGCTATTTCGAAGTTACTGTTGTAAGATGGAGTTGAGAGACAAATATTGAGTGACATAGATTAAAATCAGATTTTTCAATTCGATATCGGTTATATGTACAGACATACAAGTTGATGCTTGAATACATCGTTAATATATGACGAATTGTGTAGGTGATTTCACAGACCTTTGGAATTTTATTAAGTAGAAATGCACAAAGCATTGTTCCAATATCATGTGATATAACGTAAGCTCGTTTATATCATTCACTGAAAACCAATGTGCGACATATACATTGAGTTGAATTGTGCATCGGAATAATTATTTCGACGTCCAATCGACGGCATGAAATTGGCTGAAAGCAAAATATATATTAGGTCATGGATATTCAAATCTGGCTATATTTTTGAGAAAATATTTTGCGCTGCTTTGTGATGAAAAATGTGTTATCTGCATAATGCCCGAGTTTAATCAGCTTGTGACAGCCATATCACAGTAATGTCTGTCTATCTAACCAGTATCGTTTTTTTTTGCTTTTTCTTGATGGTTGTAATGCCATCGTACATCATTTTCCACGATGCTTGAATATTGTTAGACCTCATGGGAGTTACAATATCCAGTCGGAATAATTATTTGAAATTGGCTTTGTTTTTAAACGGGAAAGAAATTCTATGCATAAATTAACGCGTAATTTTTATCACAGTGATATCTGTCCTTTTCTTCAAATGAACGGTTAAATAATAACTGAAATGAACCAGCTTATGAATTGAAGCAACGAAGGATATGTAACATTTTCTTCAAGAACTGTATGCATTTAGATTCACCATGACATAGAGCTTCCTTCTACAATAAGTCGGTCTGCGGGGTAACCAACAATCGTCATATTCTTGCTTTTGTTTCTGTTCAGACATGTGAAACACCATATTAGCCGCACAGAGAGCACAATCGCAACGTCATTCGTAATTCGGGTTTATGACAAAAATCGTTTATTTGAATCAACACAAAATCCTATACAGATCTCTCTGATTTTGCATGCCCAGCTCACGTAGGTTATAGAAAATCGTGCGTGTGTCTGTTAAATGAGCGATGCTATTACAACCAAGCATCGCAGCTATGCTTTGTGGAAATCGTGTATTGTAACCATTGCTTATCATCATGGTAGAATTGTATGTTTTTATGGCCAGCATCAACTGACTTTGGGTGTTTATATTTTTAAGCTTTTGCAAACTACATCAGTGAATAAGAAACGTCCTACAAGAAAAATTTCAGCATGAGTTGATTTCGCCAAGACAAAAAGACCTTACTTTCATCACTTACAATATACAGTTCCAAAATGCATTTGAACGATGGTAACTTTGCATTGATATTGTGTCATTATCGACCTGAGCGAGCTTCTGTAGGTGGGGAAATATTGATAAATCTTCCATGGCTGAAACGTTAGCTTATCTCGCGATGCTTGAGGGTGTGTCAGTTCTTTTCGTCTGCAACAGAAGAAGTAAAGTGACTCGTGCTAAGCGACCATAATCGAATGCAACATACAATTAACCATTTACCAAAACTTCAGATATTAAGTGGATATCATTGCACGAATACTGACGTATGCTATTAGCAATATAAGGCTGCAGTACGTTTCACCGAATTTCATCTAGTCTCTAGTAAAG
Organism: Urechis unicinctus; assembly: GCA_034190875.2. Lineage (NCBI taxonomy): Eukaryota > Metazoa > Annelida > Polychaeta > Xenopneusta > Urechidae > Urechis > Urechis unicinctus. The sequence goes on from CM067347.1 coordinate 31,824,685, forward strand.
CAGACCAACTGCACAAAAAATTAGCTCATCAATTGTAGCATTTATCTTAAATAGACCGACGAGATCTACAGACGCTATGACTAACCCTTATCAATGATTTGATCGCCACGTGGTGCATATTTTACCGAAATAGCATCCATCGAGTGAACTGGGTGCAATATTTGTGCTCAATTGATCAGGCGCCACAGACAACGGCGACGATAATTGTGAACATTAATTAAACCATTCCAACAAGGCATATCCGGATTAAAAGCATATAACAGTACATGCAGTACATTATTTCTGAAACAATACAATCAAATATCTGTTTATTGGGCTTATTCAAATAACAGCACATTTTGGGAAAACAAGGCACTTGTTTTGACATTGCACTTTTGGGCTCCACATTATGTTTTACACCGAAGAATTGTCGTTGTCCAACTATAGTCTTTGTGGCTGTAAATATTCGAAGTGCGTGCCTCTGTTCATCATGAAGAACCCAAGGCGGTTAGAACTTGAGCGATTGAAATGTTCTGCCATCATTATTGTCGTAACTCATGCGAAAAAAGAAGCAGACTGCAATGGAGCACGATTGCGCTGAATACTCTGGATATTCAATAAGCTGTTTGAATTACTACATTGGATTCCTACATTAATATGGATTATCGATTATTTGGCACGCCAACTGTGAAAACTCCGTAAGGCTTGGTACCTAGGAAGGATATAGATTGGTGATAGAGGATGTTTACATCCCCGACCTGTTTATTAGGATGCATGGGAGGTGCTCTTCAGTTGTCACTTGCATACCTTATTCTTTTTATGCCAAATAGTACATGGAAGCAAGAAACCTGTGACTTTAATGACACCTAGGAAATATTGCCGCGCATGTTACTAATGGAATAAACACGTGGCTTTGCACTACCTCGGTTACTGATCGAAATCTTCGTCACCGCTTAGTGTTGTTCTATCTCTAGCCGCATTGTATCCTATCGTTATTTGGTTGTTTGAAACAAAAACTGTTGAACCATACGTTTAGTGCACTTAACTTATTGTGTATTAATGCGAGTTAATAATATAGTTTACTTTTGACAGATACCTGGAGTGAATTAAAATACTGAGTCAACAAGATTGAAAGCAACTTACATGATGCGGCCTGCTGAATCGGCTGGGGTTAAGTGATATCGGACACTCTCATCGGCTGCAGCTTTATTCTTCTTAAGCAAGTCATTATGGAATGGGCACATTCTTTTCGTTTCGTGTCAACCAAAAGACATTCTTTGCACATGTAGAGCAAATTAATAGCCGCGTTATTTACATTTACCCAAATGCTACACTAAAGGGAGAACACCAGCACTGACACGATTTTAGAAATTTTAAGGTCATGCAAATAAAGTCATGATATCTTAATCGCAGTGAGGTTAACTGACCAGTCGGACCTCACCCGTTATTTGATCTATTCCTTTTTGAGTAGCACTTTTGTGCCAAACCTAAGACCCAGTCTCTAAAAAAGCGTTATCAACAGGTTGTCCCATTGCCTTATTCCAGCGAGCCATCAATATAGTCCGCACTCGTGGTGGAGGCAGTGAGATCAAGAAGCATATCTTCGAACCCAACTGGAATCTATTTACAAAAGAGGCCTTTCACCTAACATTGATGAGGTTATATGTAAAAACTACATATAAGGATGACAGATGGTGACCGCATTCATTTTTGATGAACTAATTGCCCTGTTTGACATCTTCTAACAAACAGGGTCATAGCGGTGCTTGTCACAGGGGTACGAATATAGTTGTTACGCAGGTTTAGTCCCGTGCTTTGCTAGCGGGTAATGAGTGGACGTGGTAAAATGTGGACATAACCAACATCGAATGACCCATAAAAAGAGAAGAATGTTTTAGTCGTTTAAATCTGCAATATTACGACAATACGTGTTACTCTTATTATGCCTGGAGGTCAACTAGGAGACATATCGGCTGCGGTCCTATTTTGCTTACGATGCTTGCGGCCTTATCACAACATGGATTGCATTTGTAATGAAACTCGCGCATGGGAGAGGTTGCGTTTTCATTACGTTATTTTCCCCATACGGGAGACCATCAACGACGTGGATATTAAGTTATGCCTGATGGTTTTTCAGAATTGTTCTATGATTCTGTAACCTGTAGCCATTATAGGATTTCGTTTGTCTGGACTAATTCTGTAATGTTTTTACCAATCACTTGATGTTCACTGTTGGACCGTCGTAAATTTGACACAATCTACTTTTGTTCATTTGGAGTAGAATACAAGAGAACAATCATTCGTGCTTGTCTCAAACATAGCAGTTTTTGTCTTTACAGCACATACAAAAAAGCAACCAACCACAGACAGCCAGGGTCCTAGAGATAATTGATTGGAAGTCGTCTCGTTTTGTAAAACAAAACGGCCCCTCAACATGGTGACACGCGTGTGCTCGGGTTACGCTTTGATCATAGCAAGTTCAGATTAAGCAGTATTATCTGAAAAGTAGCCACAATTTGCGGCAGTGTTGGCCCGTTGACACAAACAAGCCAAATGGTACAGAACTCGCCGGCTTCTATATCCCAAGCACGAATAGACCAGACTAATTTAGGTCTCCAATCACACTCTTAATGGAGGTATAGCATGGAAGAGGAGACGCTTAATGCATAAGAGCCCTCAATGCCCTCTGTTGTTTTTAATGATTTGATAAGGTTAACATCAACGGAGGATGAGCGGTATATCAATCAATAGCCATCACAGTACACAATACAATCATAGGAATCGCACTAGAGGTATTTGACAGTAGTCTGTCAAATTCATGCTTTTTGCATTGGAAGTTGCAAGCTGGCAGCATACTGCTCAAATTAAAACGACAAGATTTGTCGCATAATAAACAAAAAAGAAAATTATGCACATTCGCAGCTTGCCGCAATAACCAACAGAAAAAAAAAACCCATACTGAAAACGAAATGTGAGGTTTATTTTGTTTTGTGAAGCTGAGGCATAACATATTGCGTTGTATGTTTGGAATTACTCTCGCAGTACAACAATGTCACTTTCGAACTTTGATTTAATGTCATGATGCATATAACAATAATTTATGGAAATAATTAATTTTGTGCGGTTAGCTGTCAAGAACACTAATTTAATGACACTCCCACAAGTTGCAGTGTTACTGATGACGTGGTACCTCATGGGAATAATATGGATGCAATGCTAACAACCACGTGTTAGGGTAACATTCGTTAGAATATATCTATCGTCTATTATTATAACGTTTGCAGCATAGCAATTAGCAACAGGCCACCTGGCGATGCCAGTATGTGTTATTTTGCAGATTATTTAGTTATATAATCAACACATTTGAGCGAAAATGGCAATGTGATCCTTCTGGTGAAAGGACCAATGTTACAAGACTTACCGAGGATAGCATTGATGTTTCATCTAGTCCTAATTCAATTTCAAATAATGCCCCGCCCTCTATAATTGTATTATTAAGCAAATCCGTGGCTCTGTACACGGCGTAACTTGAGCATATAAAAAAATCCATGGTGATGTTTCGGTTTTTACTCTCATTGTAATGTTTGGTTTGTTAGATGCATAAATACCTAGATGGACCAATCTATATCGTAGCGACTATCCTCCCTCCCAAAAAAGGGTGCAACACTCGTTTATGAGTTTGATCCATATATCATATCCCTATGTGGAGCAATATTGCACTTGTATCCTCTACCTGATCTATGAAGAAGTCTGTTGTTGTCAATGAGTACGATTTAACTCACAATGCGTGCAGGGTGTGCCATACATGGGGCCATGGTGCGTATCTGCGATCTTCTGCTTGTATGATGTGGATGAGATAGAAATACAGGGCGATAACTGATGAATATTTCAAGGTTTCATATGCTAATTTATGTTGAAGTTGCGACTTCGTCAGTATATCTAATACAACGGACAGCCGCCCATTCGTGCATTAAAACAATTAACTGTTTAATTTCGGATGTATGTTGTATCCAACCATCATTGTTTGGGCCAATAGTTCAAATTTAAGGTCTGTTTCGATAATGATTACGACTCATGGCGCTACACATACAACCACATGGGTGACGGGGTATTAATAGACATTCTGATAAACCAGCCTCGGGATATAAGAAGCAGACACAAAATATACGACGTAATGGAGAAAAACAATGATGAAAATGGCATTTACAGAGCATTGGTTCTCGATCTCTCTCTCTCTCTCTCTCTCTCTCGAGCTCTCTCTCTCTCTCTCTCTCTCTCTCTCTCTCTCTCTCTCTCTCTCTATATATATATATATATATATATATATATATATATTATATATATATATGTATATATATATATGTGTATATACATGTATATTTATATATATTTATATATACATATAAATATATATATATTTATATATATATATATAAAATATATAATGCTCTCTCTCTCTCTCTCTCTCTCTCTCTCTCTCTCTCTCTCTCTCTCTCTCTCTCTCGCTCTCTCTCTCTCTCTATATATATATATATATATATATATATATATATATATATATATTTATATATATATATGTATATATATATATATGTGTATATACATGTATATATATATATATATTATATATATATATATATATATATATATATATATATATATATATATATATATATATATATATATATATATATATTTATATATTATATATATAAAATATATAATGCTGTCCGTGAAAACATCAGTAACATGCTTGGCGACTGTCAATAGAATATTTCAAATAGAATTATCAGTGACATTCATTGGCGATGATTTTAATTGACAAAACTGTATAACTGTATGTCATAACGACAGATAATTAAAAAAACTCAGTATCAACGGTATGTGGAGAGAGAGAGAGAGAGAGAGAGAGAGAGGGAGAGAGATTGAGGAAGGCTATTGAGGGAAGAGTAAGAGATACAGCGCCAGCTTGGATGTGTGCCCTTATGCGTTATGATTAGTATTTGCGCTATGATTGCTTTACATGGGACACACGCCAGCTGTGCGTGCTTTGCATGTTCATGATATGCGTCGGATTATGTGCAGTGCCATATGAATTCCTGTACGATTTATGAGAATCCAGAAAGCGAATATGCAAGATTACATGAAAACTCTTCATTGCACTTTACTGAAGAACGCGTGTGAATATAGCGCTTTCGGATAAAATGGTGGCTGTAAAAAGTCCCTTATTTGGATGAGCAAATAATCCTTAAATCTATACTATATAATGTATGCCGTCATTCTGGACTTGCTCCCAAATACAGTAATCGATAGCGTTATATATCGGACATATAGATATTTTGGTGATGACGATGATGATCACAGTGGGGAATTGTAACAACTCTCTGTGTAATGCAGCTTTATGACCCGTATGCTGAATCAAACTAAGCTGTTTTTCACTGACTTTTACCAATAATATGGTCGCCTAATTTAGTAACCAAATGGTCGTACAATAAGAGTATACAAGTAGGAAATAGGATGTGTAAGTAATAAATCACTAAGAAATCGAGATTTACCTTCCATAGAATCCCTGACTCTTATCATTTCTATCTATAATTGAATGGACGATAGATATATTGCAAGTTGTTATTTAAGAGAACAGATCTACAAGGAACCCAAGCACTGAACTTTGCAGGCTTATTACGTTCGAACGCGAATTACGTTTAATAAGATCATTTATTAGATGTATAAAGCAAGTGATGCTGGGACATTTTCCCTTAGATCTTTGAGTATGAAGTAACGTTGGGGTTGTATGGCTGGTGTAGATAAGTTGTCCGAATTCTGCATCATCATAAGCATACCATATAATTGCATTCATATGGCTTATGCTAATGGGAGTGTCAACATATATTTCCTTATTCAATTCGTTTTGTACCTTTTTCCGTTTCCATCAGGTAAATTCACTGATACATTAGTCAGTCAGTCTGGTACATCTGGTCTACGAGGCATATATTGTTTTACTTCTTGTCATGTCTCTGTCACACTTTGTTGATGAACTGCATTCCGAATGGCAAGTTGCTTAACGTCTTCCATATGCATTATAATTGATTTTACTTCTCCTGATTCACGGCTTGATGCATCACCAGTAAACCTCCTTACGCAAGTTTTATCATTAAGCGATTTCATTTGAATTAATCAATTCAGTATGCTGCTTGTTTCTTTGTTACCTTATCTGTCGTTGGGCTGCAATATTAGCATACGTTCTGCAATTTAACCAAGGTAAATGCTTCAATCCGAATCCGTTTGTTTCATCAAATGAAAATGTTTGACATGGATAAGTTACGTACAATCGGGTGTTTCTTGTATATACATAGTAATTCCATGTGGACTTCGTATATCTTATTTATATGTCTTGTGCCACCACAATGTGCCCGTACATGACCCGTAGAGACAGTAAATAAAGATCAGATATAATATACCGCAGGATGCTTTCGCTTGCTTCTTATTGAATGTATCGTCATCAGAGGATATAGTAAGATGACAATAAAGATAACATCTAAATGTACAGAGGGGTACAATGGCAATAATAAACTGGTCACCAGGAGGGTCTTGAATTATATTTTTCACTACATACTGTAGCCAGATAATCGCCCTTCTTTGTGCTACAGAACATGTCTTTTGGATAAGTTTTATCTGGCAATTAGTGAGCTTGCGCGTTTAGGATGACGTAACGTCGTCCTACATTAGACATTATTATATATAGGATCAATATTCTAACAGGTCACAAGTTGTGCCTGGTGTTGCAGCTGAAAATACAATCGTTAGAAACGTCCCCCTTCTTAACACGGGGGTGTCCCTCCACATATTATGACTGAATCAAACACACATGTAATAATATTCGCCAACTATCCTCCAGATGAAGATCAGAGACTTTTTGAACTGCATATATGTGTACTGGATAATACAACACCCGTAACAGCGGATTAATTAGGCACTACATTACTTTAAAATATCCATGAAGCTCCTAGGTTTCAAGCTTTTTCTTTGCCTCATTGCTACAACCTAGTTTCTCCAGCACTCAGCTCTCTCAAACTCAGTATCGGTCCTATTCGGATCTTAAGAAGTTGTGTCCTAAACCATGTTACTAAACAACTCCCATATCAAGATGGCGATCCCAGTAAGAAGCCTATATTTCACGACACACAGAATGGATATAAGATTAACTGCCTTGTTTCGAGTTTAAACTTTCGGTGACAATACAGTCAAGTCCTTAGAAGAAGCCAATTTTAAACAGTCACGTGGACCTTATACTAGCTTTCTTATCGGTTCCAGCGGATTCATATTACCACTTCATATAGATTTATCACCCGATTCCGGAAATGTTAATAATCGTGAGCAACAATTAGTTTATAAATTATTCTCGTTCTTTCCCATACCTTGCCTTGTGTTTTGGTCGTAAATGCTCAAACATAACATAACACAACGCAACCTTTCTTTTTGTTCCGCGAAACAAATCAACCAGACACAAAAAACAACAACACACGCACACATGCACATGTACGCACACGAACGTACACGCAAAATGTTAATAATGACATTCAAAGAGTTCCAGTAAATAAAATTACTGAGCCGAATTGTCACCGTTTTGTGCCTACCACCACAAAGTTTCTATCATATTGAATATATATGCAATATCTGTCTCCAATGATAGTACATTTTCACAACCTATTGATTTTCTTGAAAATTCAACGTAATATCTGAGCAGCTTGTGGTCATTTCCATTAATAATGACCGTGATAATAGAGGGCCAAATTGGATTCAGTGTGCTTAAGGTGACAAATCGCACCAGTGTTATTGCATTTCCGGGATGGTCAACTGCGACATTTCCGTATTAATTTGTTTAAGCCTCAGGTCGTTTTTCAACCATGTGATTTTTCGTGAATTTTCATGTTGTTTGAATACCCAATTACCCACCCTTATATTCGCTCCATTTGGCATTGGCTTTTGATCATCGAGCAAGCGGACTTCCCCGGATTCTCAACTTAAACGGATTTGTCTATCGCTATTGTGGCTTTAAGTTTATTGGTTTTATCAACTTATCAGCGCTATTTTGTTCATGCATATATCGTTACAAATTCAGTCAGTCATTGAAGTATGAGCATGAGTGCTAGGTGGATATTCAATGACCGACCATATCAAGACAGCTTGGGCACGTTACCATTAGCTTATCAAGGCAATTTATCGTCCAGTAACTTGAGACACCTGGATGAATATACACCCATTAGCTGTTAAACATGCTGTTCTATCAAATATTGAACTTTCATTCTGTTATTTTTGCACCGTTAGAGGATACGATGTCATATAATGAGTACAATGTTATGCTACGTTGTATAAAATCAACGAATACGGGCAAGGAAAAGTATCTTATGTTTTAGGTTGCTAACACTGTTGCTTCGCCGAAAATAGCATACAGTAGATTTTGATTGGTTTCAAATATAGTTGTGCATGCCCAAATTACAGGCTCTACGATATGACACACTGCTGCAATTGTATGGTTCGTCACAAAGCACAACAAGGACCAATATATGTCCATTTTTATAAAGTTTAATGGCATGTGTCAAAATCTGCTACATTTGGTCATGAATTACAGATCATATTCCACGAGATATCCTTTACCCGCTGACCTATCACTAAGAGGCGCTCTTTGAACAATTTGTTAAGTTAGAGCGTCTGTATTCAGGGAAGGAGCTCGAACTGGGATATCGATGTCCAGTAACTACTACATAAATGGCACCAACATTGGAGTTCCATTGCATCTTGACAAACTTGTTATTATTGGTATTTGCTTTGATAGTGTCAATCTACGTCAGAAACCCAACGTTACCCAGATGCATGCTCCCCAGAGATGCTATACAACAAACAACCTGTTCGAATGAAAGTTGTATATGTATTCAAACCGTTTGAGATTGATGTGCTGTCTCTACATTGTTTGCTAGAATCCATCTCGTGCATTTGACATATCTAATTTTGTCAATATCGTAGCACTGTCAATCTAGTGGACGTACGCGATGGCATTTTCAATCCGTCAGGTAAAGAAAGCTATCATTAGATCAGCAATTCTATCTATTTTTAGCAATATATATAATCAAATATATTCGAATCGTTGCTGAATAAGCATCGCCATTTATCATTACATACGCTATAATAAACATGTACAAGTGCATCATCAATAAATGCAATTGCAGTGCTTAATTGTATCTAGTAGGCTTTTTATTCGAATCCTATGTGCACATGCGGCGGAGACAGCCGGCGTTTTATTCTGGAAATGTAACAACCGGAGTAATTTAGCCTTCTTATCAAACTCGGAATCGCACCCTTAATGGAAGCCGAAATGGGAGAGGTTGCGCTTTTAGGTGCACAGATTTTTAATATTTCCAATTGCTCTGGGGCAATAGTTGACGCCACTCAATGTATTGCTTCGAGCTACCATATGCTTAATTGTGCTAATTTAGCACTTATGCTGTAAAGAGACAAACAGTGACGCATTCAATGTTGCTATCTATACCAGTAAATTGGGGAAAATCAGAGAACAACGCTGACTGTGAATGCTCCAATTCAAATAATCTAACCACACGAAGCAAACCAACCATAGCGATAGCACAAAGCCGATTTAGAGTTAATGAAGCAATAGTCAGCTACAACCAACCCATCGTTTAAACAACATATATAAATGGGATTAAGTGGCACAACCCTAAGGTGAACAATTTAAGGAGACCCTCTGTCAAATTTCAATAGGACAGAAACAGTTTAATGTACCGGTATTGACCGATATAAGTGAAAATCAAAACTGTCAACAATCTTAGCATATTCACGGATGGAATCACTGACACGTGCCCCGCTCGTACAGTAATGTTAGATTCATAAGTGTGCGTTCGTTGCAGAATAGTGTAAGCCCCATTAGTATTGTGATGCAAGGCCATTCTACATACAGCATACGTCATAGACAAATTCGATCCGCTATGTATTATTCTTCATTTGGCGGATAATTCACTATCAATTCAAGGTATTTTGAGTAATCATAGTTGTGGTTTATAGACAACGTTCACTATCAACAAACATGTTAAAATAAAATGCCTATTTCCCGCGTCTGTGCACAGATCTGCCACCCTTATTTTAAAAACTCAAGCATACAAATGTAATTCTAACAATTGAGCGAATGTTCAAATATTCTGTACAATATGGTACAATTTACAAGAATGATGGAAATAACATATGCCATAACTACAACGCTCAAGTCTAGCTTAGATATTTGTAACTTCTCGTAGGAAAAATCGACCAATATGCTGATGAATATCACTGTAGCGACTAATGCAGCGTGGGTGACGCAGTTTGCCATGTGAGGGCCAGTTAGAAGACTGAGACGAATCTCCACAGAGAACTCATAATGTTTGTACAAACACTAATGGCGTTCTACAACGCGCGTGTGTCTGCTAAATGGGCATTGTTATGCATTGTAACTTGGTATAGAAATGTCAAGAGTGCGTGTAGCTGTCAACTATTGTACTTGAGTTCTTGTCAAAAATATCCACGATTAATCGTTCATGCTGTGGGCTGAATATCCAGTTGATTAATAATGTGTTTGCACTCAATTAGCAGGGAGTAGATGAATTTAAAATCGAGTGCCTTATGTGTACCTTTATTGGGATCTTGGGGACTAGTGCCTGCATGCATATTACCGAAGGGCGACTAGTGAATAATTGTGTAGTGCTTTTGAAATGAAGATCAACCATATTCTCCATTATATACTACAGCTGCACCCACTGAAACAGATTTGAATTGATTCAATAAGAAGAACAAACATGAGTTTCAAAAATAATCGAAGCAAAGTCCCAGAATCGGATTAGATTATTAGCTTTTTTCTATTTCAGTGAGGTCGATTGCAGTCCATCATAGCATTTTCCGCCAAATATTCTATGATAAGAAACAAAATGCTTATTTCATCTCTATTGCTGACCACAAGTAATTATAAAGTAATGCCAGAGCAGTAAAATGAGCTGTTCATAGAAACAATATATACCTTCGTTTATTAAACGTGCTTAAAAATAATTCAATGGTTAATATGTTGTAATATTGCACGGACGTGTGTTAGTTACTTTTAGTGTTTGTTTCCACTTTGTGCTGTCACTTTCAAAGCATCGTTTTTTTGTGACACATTTAACCATATTGAAGCAGCATCGGACCGAGCCGGGTTAAATGCCCCAATATGATAAGATAACAGCTCTATGAATCACGACATTGGCGGATGCGTTTGATCTTATAATAAGACTGCTGTTCGCTAAAAGTACAATTTATTTGATTCCGCAATCAATGTCATATTGAGAAATTCCTGATGATGCGAGAGATCTTTGTGGAGCATATGTCCATAGAATAGACTGCGCCACATATATTATATATATATATATATATATATATATATATATATATATATATATATATATATATATATATATATATATATATATATATATATATATATATATATATATATATATATATATATGTAAATGAATCACGACATTGACCAATGCGTTTGTTCTCTAAATAAGACTGCTGTTTTCTGTTTGTATATATATATAATAAGAAGGGGGGATATATATATGGGAGCGGGTAACATATATAGAGGGTATCTGGTAATTTATATTGGGACAGATTGATATATATGTATATCTTTTTCGGTTATATGATAGAGATAGGAGATAGATATATACGCACATATTGTATGCGAGAGATATATATATATATATATATATATATATATATATATATATATATATATATATATATGAATTGAATCACGACATTGGCCGATGCGTTTGTTCTCTAGATTTCTGCTGTTTACTGTTTGAGATATATATATAATAATAATAATTTTTATATATATTCTGGTATCTGGTAACTAGATAAGAGAGATATATAGATATATATATATATATATAGATATATATATGTATATATATATATAATCTATATGAATATATATATATTATATATTTATATATATATATATATAGATATATATTATATATATATATAGATATATATATATATATATATATATATATATATCTGAGAGGATATATATATAGATATAGATATATATATATATATTTATATATATATATATATATATATATATATATATACATATATATATTTATATATATATATATCTTTATGTTATATCTCTCTCTAGCTCTATTCTATATATCTATAGAGATCTATCTATATATATATAGATATCTAGATATCTAGATCTATATATCTCTCCCTATAGAGAGCTCTCTCGGATATATAGAATATATATATCCCCTCTCTATCTCTCTTCTAACTCTCTATCCCTTGGGGGAGAGATCTCTATATAGATATATATCTCTCTATCTCTCTCTATATCTATATATATATATCTATCTATATATATATATATATATCTATATATATATATATATATCTATATATCTCTATCTATATATATATCCCCCAAATAATTCGTACATGCCCCCTCATGGGTCTTCACCTTGGCCAACAAGGGTCTTCACCTGGCCAACAAGGGCCCCGCACAACCCCATAGGAATGCTTTTCCCGGCGTTACACCCCTATGCAACATTAACACGGGCCAGCACGTTGCCCCCAAGGAGCGCGCACAGCATGAACTAAACGGCAAGAGTTAGGATAAGTCTATTGCGTAAATAGGGCCTCAGATCGCAGACTGTCTGATTTTGCAGACTCAGCTGTGGTCGTAGACTTATCTATTGGTTTGCATCATTATCAATGGAATTGTTACAGACTTCTGGATAGTTCGAACAATATTGCAGGTAAATAACGCTAAAAAAACCCCAAACTATGAATACTCCAAGTCGTTGATGGTGCCTGTTAAAGTCATAGAAGATAGGAACACGTGTATTAGCTTCAGGAATATGGTGTTTACCATTATGAGCACCAAAGGAAATAATATCATGAACCGCTGATTACTACTTCGATTCTCAGTGCTATTCTTCAAAATGAACTAACATTATATGCGTTAACACTCCTCAAAATGAAATACATTTTATTCATCAATATATTTTCACTCCAGCACTTCCGAGGATGTCAACACAAATGAAAGCCCAACGTGCAATTTGGGTCAGCATGAGTGTCTGCTTCACAGTCCCATTGGAATACACAGCACAATAGATGATAGAAAACATCGGAAGCCAAATGTCAGGTGATCACTCCAACAAATTAAACGCTGTCCAATATCAACTCATGCATTCATATTATGTATAAAAAAATGTGATAAAGTTCACCACATATCTGACATCAATTAAGCGTCTTAGAATTGCAGGCACAGGTGGCAGCAGTAACAAACATACTATACATCTAGCGAAGATTGGGACACGCATCCACGCCAATTGAGGCTATACAGTGTGCACCAGAAACGAGTTGTCGTTTTCCCATAGACCATTCGCTGTCGACAGGCTGCCATCCTGGTCCTGTATTACTGATGACATCAGCTACTCGAGCCTGGTACTCGTGGTTATCGGACCCGTCTCGTGCAAAGCTGCCGGTTGATATGATAAACTTGTTGTCCACAGATGGATATAACACAGAGCGACCAGTAAAAGGGAGGTTATACAGAGAACGTTCGGTGACATTGCACCAATCTGCTTGTAATGCAGAGCACATATACAAGCCATGCGGATCAGCCATGATGATCTTCCCCTCCACACCAACTATCCCACATGTTCCTCTATGTCCTCCACAACGGAATGATCCAATACAAATACTCTCCTCTGTATGGGGAAAATACACCTGGACAAGTCTGGAGCGCCTACTGAGTGTGCCATAGATCCACACGACGTCGCCATACAAACAACATGCAGCGTTGGCACATAGCCATCCATCATCCAACGAACCAGCAGGCCGCCACGTCCCCTTTGCTACATCCAGTGCCTCAACTTGTTGTACCAGTTCGCCGCTCTCATCTGGTACACGCCCTGCAAGGACATAAACTGTCCCGCCACATTCAATCATGCAATGTGACTCCCTTCTGTTTCTCAGATCCCCATTCTGTTTCCAATGCATTGCGTCCATGTCGAAGTTCCAGGACTCGTTATTATGGGTACCAAGCCCTGTAACATACAACGATTTCCCGACAGCGCAGCAAGCCACAGAGGCAGCATAATTAATTGGCAGTGTCGACGGTAGATTAGCGAGAGCATGCCATCTTGACATGAACCGCAATGGCTTCACCATAACAGCGCTGTCGTTATCGGGGAATGCATCATGGTTTAAACGTCCTATACTAATGTGACACGGAATCTTTGAAGACCCCAGATATGGCTTTTCAATCATTTTTTGGCTGCTGCATTTTATCAATGCTCGTAACATCCCACTGGCTTCCGGTTGATTTTCCACCAGGGGGTGATGGAGCGCCTGCTGCAAACTTACCCTGGATATCTTGGTGTGACATAGCGTTTTAAGCAGTGGTACTAGGTAAGATGAGCGCTTACCAGTGTCATGGCCAACCCATGCTAAGGCTGCTCTCAGACTGTCGCCAGCAGAAACCATAGACATGTTTTTGCGTGAAAGAACCTGTACAACGCGGCAGAAGCTATTCTCCATAAAACTCTTTCGTTCTGCCAAATCATTCGCATTAGCCAGCGTTGCATCCTTGCCCTTTATCGACAACTCTTTGTCGCCAACAGCCTCA
>CM067347.1:31844391-31869391 GCA_034190875.2 Urechis unicinctus
CAGTAGAGGCTGGTTGTGAGGCGAATCAACATAGGTTTTTCTAACATATTCAGACAGGTCGGCGCCCTGATCCGTTTTCTGTTGAGTTCCATAAATAGTCGCTTTTATTGACATCTTGTAAATTGAAGAACAACACTAACAGGAATTTCGTGATTGTTCAATAGACGTCCCAGTAACAAGTTTTGACACAGGATTAGCGATGTTTTTGGTTATAATATCATAACTTCAAGAAGCGTAGTGGGCGCATCATCATGCATGATGTGCATGGTACTGACTTGATTGAGGTGGACATAAAGTGGGTTGAAGATGCTAAAGTTGATGGGCTGGTTACCTTTGTAAGTACTTGAAGGAAGCATTCTCCACCCAGACCGTTATCAAGACCCAATATTTTTAACACACCGTCGTCACATCGTAAAGTACTATCAGAAATTGGGAGGGTAATAGTCCCATATAAAGCATCAACCTCCAAACTAAGACTTATAGCTGCAAATACCTCCTGCATAAGTTTGAAGTTCCAGAGGCCAGGTGACAATGGGCACCTCCTCCTTTTCCTGTAGTTTCAGACCACCATGTAATGGCCTTATTGATTCAATGTTATTTCAACCTACAGTATATGTGATTGACCTAAGACCTGCGCATAGATCACCTGCACTGTTGTCAATAGCATTTTGCAGGGACACAGCCTCACCGCTTTGAACATTTTTCAGAGTTTGATACATAGCACTATGGATTTACAAGCCTTTAGATTCAATAGAAATGGAACATACAAACCAGGCCCACTGTACCCACCCCATATAGCAGCTGAGCAGCTGACGCATCTTCTCATCCAGGTTCAAGCGGAGGACAGTACAGAGGCGTTCAAGGTGGAGTTGTCCAACCTGTTTGAGCACTGCTTGGTGCCCAATATAAGCGACGATAAACTTGTAGTAAATTTTGTTGTATGGAGTCCCATCTTTATAGGTTTCACATGTACTACACCATTTGGAGACTTCTGAACGAAATGAGGGTAGCACTACCGGATAACGCTACATCGTCACCCACCAATAATACCTTTGATAAGAGAATCTACCATGAACTCTACCATGAGTTAGGTTTTGCCGAAAATAAAAGGTGGAAACCAGGGTCATCTGGCGGGTCTACTTCACCCACCCGAGACAAAAGTAGTAAGGCCAATCACTCAGTATGGAATCATTCACTTGTACGAATCTCTCAGGCAAACCTTTGACAAATCAACAGACGGCTTTGTTTTCCAGGGTGGCAAGCTAGATATTGATTATATAAAACAAGACAAAGTGGGTTACATACTGGAAAAAAGCTGAGGGGTTCCCAGCCCCAGGTATCACTTGGATTAACGACAGTATCCGAACCTATGTTTGGGCTATTCTTGGTGCTCAGGTGCAGACCCGACAGGCTCCAGATTGGCAATTTCAAATGTAGAAAGCTTTGACACATTGCCTGATGATACAGGCAGCCCCTCTCCACTTGGCTTGATAGGCGTTCCTAATAGACCATCCCCGGTAATAAAGGGTGCACGAGGACGAGAAAACCTTATTGTAGATGGAATCGCAATAGGCTTAGTTGTGCTTTGGCTTGCTACGTAATAGGTAACAGAGTATCAGGAGGATAACTCCCCCCACTGTCACAGCTGCATCCCATACATGCTCTGCCATCAAACCAGCCACCTTTGTAGCTGACTTGAGCAGCCATGATACGAGGGAGCCAATGATCCCTGGAAGAGCAGCTGCTGCCTTTCCGGCTAGGTCCTTCAGGACGTTTACAAAGGAGTTCAGCTGTTTTTTTAATCCATTCATTTACACTTGGCTTGTCTGCTGGTGTTGGTGTTGGTGTTGGTGCTGGGGTGACACTAGTGTTCCCTCCGCCTGTCAAATAAGGTACAAAGGTCGAGATTGCCAATCCAATCGCAGTGAGGATGGTGGCGATTGAAACCCGTTGCTCCAGGAACGGGTACATACACACTCAGCTAGCATTGTGTCCTCGTTAAGAAGTCTGTTGATAACGGTCCGCAGCATGTTTCTGTTTACACTGGCAGCCTCAATACAGGTGCTAAGAAGATCCTTCAGCTAGTATTCTATAGCGTTATGAACGCCTTCTCTGAAGCTTGTTTCATCAGCACCACCTTGCTCTGTCGTGGTATCGAGGCTTCTCATTTCTAACTTCTCTTGAAGTGCAGCTTCCACGTTGGCAGCAGCTTGGTCTATACCTTGGCGGGCTTTTGATGCCTTTTTGGACAGTTCAGGGTTCACTCCAAGAGCCCGAGCAAGCTGTGCACTATACTTTTCTATACTACTACGCGAAAGGAATTTGCTGGAATTGGTCTTCCATGTCAAAAGCTTCCACTCTCGGTCCCACTTAACCCAAAGGTCACCTTCTTTAGACAATCTAATCTCTAGAGTGGCCTGCAGGACATGCTTAGACACTGCCTTCTTCCACCTCCTAACTAAGACATTTGTTTCTTCTTGGGATCCCACCTGTTCTTCTGTTAACCCAGCAGGTATTTCAGTAATAGCCCATGGTAGACTAGTCGTACTCGACGTACGTAAGTTATCAATAAAGTCTTCGATGTAACTGTGTTAAAGATATACTCGCTATTATTTAACATGACGAGTACTTACTGACGCAAACTAAATCCCTACCGGATATGCGAGCCCCTTGCGTTAAATGGCGTGTGACAGTCACAAAAAAATCAAGCACTATTGACCAGATCCAACAACTGCTGGTTCGCTTCCCCAAACAACTGCTGAAGACTGATCAACCTACTGCATATGCCGTCGATTGAAGCGATGTTGGCCCTGACAGCAGCCACTGCCTCAGTTACCATTTAAGGTATAATTATCTGGGTAGTAGTGCCCTACAGACGCTGGGTTCAGCAATATATTACACTCATGTATCCTGATTCCATCATTGATCAACAGTATGCTGCCATAGCTACCCCAGTGGCCACTGAGTCTGAGCGAACGGAACCTAGAGGGAACATGTCTTCTAAGAGAGATAGGCTTCCTGCTGACATAGCCGGGGGTTAGGGTCGTCAGTACCTTGGTGAGCAGTTCCTTACAATTGACCAGGTTGAATTAATGTCTGACGAAGAGATCACAAATCTGTATGTGAGATACGAGGCTTGGCTAGGCGCTAGCATGACGCACACTATAGGTAAGGCAGTGCAACAGCTTTTCTCAGGTATTGCTTGCATGTTACTACCAATCCCACCAGAACACCAGCCAAACAACAGTTAAGCATTAACAATTTGGACAAACAAACGACGGTAGGGATAACATCAGTGAACAGAAAACATTCAAAGGGTTGCAGCAGAGGACGAAAGGGTGCTGCAGCTCGAAAAGCCAATCAAATTAAGCTTCTGAGAAAGCTCCGTGAGGCTAAGGCCACTCTTACACACGCTAGAGATGAAGCTGTCGAGCCAACATCAACATGAACGAGCAAGCCTCCAGCAAGGCGGGCTTGGTCAACATAGACTTCGCCTTGTGTTGTCCGCAGTGTTGGGTTGTTTGGACTAGTATGGTATAAGTACAGGTACAGGCTAATAGCCTCACACCCTAAACAGGTAGTTGTAGATAAGCCTCCGGACTTTATTTAAAGGATCGTTTTTATATGGAATAAGATGACAACACCAACTACTGATGGAAAAATGCTCGTCTATGCCCTGTACCACGGTGCAGTTGTTTCCGGTATCTCAATAGGTTATGCCAAGCTTGGTGAGATGGCTCTGGGTGGGGCTCTGCTGCATCTTGACTTCACGCCACACGACCTGGCTATGGCTGTTGCCGATGAAGCACTAGCCATGGCCACAAAGGATATGCTTATTAAACAAGGGATTATACCAGTTGATATACTTAAGTTATGGCCTTGATTGCGCTACTTGTTGGAGGTGCCCTTGTCAACGCCCTTGCATTCTCTGGGAGCAGCTTCTTATTCTCTAAGTTACAATGCCGCCAAGCGGACGTGGAACGTAAAAGTCATTATATGGCAATAGAACAGCGACAATCTGCTCAGGCAGCGTGGGCTAAGAAGTCAACTAAGCGGTTAGACTTCATCAATGAGCAGCTCCACCTCCACTTATTTCTTCCTCATGACGTTGTGAAACGCCGGACTTTTAAGTATGCCCTCACAGTGGTGGACGTGGCCTCTCACTACCTAGCGGCAGAGACATTGACTACAAAAGAGGCTAAAGAGGTTGCAGTTGCTCTCGAAAGGAAAACTGCATGGGCCTAAACTACTTCAGGTCGACCTTAGACGGGAGATTTTAGGAGCAGTGAATCAGCTGCTAGCAAAACGTGGAGTCTGGGTCAGATGTGACCATGTGAATGTCCATCCAGACCAGGCTATAGTGGAACGCTTTAACTGCACACTTGCTGAACAACTCTTTGGACACCAGTATGCCGTGGAGTTAAGGGCTACTGGAAAACGATCAACTGAGTTTCTTGAATGCAGGCTATAGTCTCTGGGATAAATAATGAAGTGATCTGCTTGACTGAAAAAAACCCCCTATAAATGCTATAAAGGCAAAACCAGTTGATAAAAGCCCTCTTCCATCTTACCAGGGCGCCCACTGGGGCTCAAAGAGCAAAAGCATCCCTCTGGTGTTGACGTTCGCTACCTCTACCCGCCAGGTGAGCTACAGCAAGACCACGGTCATCGTGTCACTGACCGAGTGTGGTCACTCAATGTCTACCAGATTGGACCCTCTGTGACTAAACTGGGAACCTGTACTATGCTCTTTGTTAGATGGACTACTCCATGGCTTTGTAAAGGAGGAGCTACTTGTGGTGCTATTAGATACCTCGTTGCCGCCAGATGGTACTCTCAATTAGACATTATATATCTATTCTATAAATGCAATAATGGTAGTATTTGCAAACAAGTGTCCCTGGATATTAGTCGGTGAGAAAGACCCTTGTTAGTTTCATTACACACAAATCAAAGATCTGAACCGCTTGCTGTATGATCAGAACTGGCAGAAGCAGCTGGCTGGCCCGTATGATATCTACACTTACTTTAAGGCGCTCACGGTGAAATTTCCAGGACCCTGCACTTGATGCTACTAGGAGCAACACGCAGAAAACAGAGGAACATGAGCCATCTGGTTATGGCTATGTAGTTGTCCATTGTGATGGTCAGACCGAACCCCCCTGTGGAGTATAAAGGGCGAAACACTGTGGAGAAATTCTTGCAAGCCCTGCAACAGGAAGAGCTCAAGATCAAAGCAGTTCTGTCAAAACCTGTTCACATGCGCATGACACGAGAGGATAAAAGAGTGCACAAGGCAGCAACCGATTGTCATGTGTGTAAAAAAGTACTGGGTAGGGACTCTGTCAGCGACCACTGCCATATAACAGGTAAGTACAAGGGGGCAGCCCACAATACATGCAACCTAAAGCTGCGGTTGAATCCTAAGTCAACGGCCGTGCCTCTAGTATTCTACGAGGCTATAACTACCACCTCTTGATGCAGGCCGTAAGCAAGGTGG
The DNA here is from genome assembly GCA_034190875.2 of Urechis unicinctus. Classification (NCBI taxonomy): domain Eukaryota; kingdom Metazoa; phylum Annelida; class Polychaeta; order Xenopneusta; family Urechidae; genus Urechis; species Urechis unicinctus. Next base: position 31,849,892 of record CM067347.1, read on the forward strand.
ATGGGAAGATCAACTATATCCCTAACTATATGAAGAAGTATATATCCCTATCGATCAGACAGTTACGCATTATTTACAGTGCACAGTTCCTCCTGGCCTCGCTTGACAAGCTGGTGTCTGCAAACAACCCAGACGACTTTACAGTGATGGCTATGTATGAGCCTGATAAAACGAAACGCCGGCTACTGCGCAAGGGAGTGTATCCCTATGAGTTTATAGATGGCTGGGATAAGTTTGATGCCTCTCTGCCGCCAATTCAGGAGTTCTACAGCAAGCTCTGTGAGCAAGGCATATCTGCTGCAGACTATGAACATGCAGAGAAGGTCTGGAACGTGTTCAGGTGTAAAAACATGGGCGACTATCATGACCTGTAACTGCGCACAGATGTACTACTCTTAGCTGATGTATTTGAAATATTCCACAAGATCTGTCTGGACCCAGCTCACTACTATACCAGTCCTGACCTTTCATGCGATACGCTTCTTACGAGTGCAGGGGTGGAATTGGAGTTACTCACCATCTATGATAAATACCTATTCATTGAGAAGGGCGTGAGCGGTGGTATAAGCATGGTATCATGTCGCCACGCTAAAGCTAATAACCCATACGTAAAGGGCTTTGTGCTGGATAAGCCAGCGAGTTATACCATGTACCTTGACGCCAACAACCTATATTGTGTTGGTGGATCAGCCGGCCGATCTACATATACAGGACAATCCCGACAATGCCAAAACCAGATATATACTTGAAGTTGATCAGGAATTCCCTGCAGAGTTACATGCTGATCACAATGATTATCCCCTAGCGCCAGAGTCTGTGCAGAATGAATTGTTGTCAGACTACCAGAAGGATCTCCTCGGTCCATTAGGGAGGACTGCGGAGGTTGAGAAGCTTGTACCACACCTGCGCAATAAAGAGAATTATGTGATCCACTGTAGGAATCTCAAGCCTATGTATAAATAATCACATGTCTTAAATATTCTTTCTGCATCAACACCACATCATAGGGGTACCTCAAACAGCAACCAACGTGACTAAATCTACATATGTTGCACGTAGGCCTCATGTAGGACTCCCAGATGCAATCGACCAATTTATTTGGCATCTGAGCCAATATCACATGCGTAAGTAATAATACATTGTATATTGCATTCAATTTATTGATAAAGCATTGTACCAGGAGTATGGCACATGTGCTTTACATGGTATTGAGGTTTATACCCCACATACGATTCAAGGTATACCCTGCTGGTCATTGAATAATCATTTGCCATAATAGATATTTGCTGGTCACCATTTTAGTGTTTCTTTTGGCTATCGTTATTGACCGGGCAAATCTGAGTAAAGTGTATGAATATATATATTTGCGAAGGACCGGCCACTGTTGTTTACCCATGATTGTACTTGACACTGCATGCATACCTCAACACTGCATGTATATTTCGGTCGTAAAATATATTCTACTACATGATAATGTCATCAAATGATCTATTGGCGCCCGATCAACGGCTGTATCTAACGATCTACACCATGGCTTTACCGCATTAACCCTCTGCTCTCTTGTCGTACATTTACATCATGTTAAAATGTGTCGTTACATCATTTATTATCTGTTGTATCGATACGGCACCATATGCCACATGCCACACATATGTTTTGGTGCGCCACATTTTAGAGAGCACTGAACTTTTCATATTCATTAGATTTACATATCGAACTTCACAACATTGGCACGTAGGCTGCGATATTAATAACATCCGGTGAATGTTAATCACTGGTATTCGGCTGCATAGACCAATATTCCATTGTCTATGTAACTCCCTTTACACCCATAACTAGCACTACATGATTGTAGTATGTATATATATACATACTAATTTGATATTTCCGTTGTATGATCATATTAATCTCATATAGTGTAAATGCTATAAAATATCTTCCACTCCTGGACACGTGTTAATGTGTCTTTTATACATGTCTACCAGATTTGCTATCAATCAATGAATTGTCCCTAGGTTTGGTCTCAGGATCATCTAATGATATTTACGTATTTCATCCATATGTTGTGGTTTTTTTTATCATAATCATCAATGAAGATTTATTGTACGTACTAGAGAAACATATAATGTTGGTGAAATTTATTCTTATATTTTTAGATAATATTAGATGTCGTGTATCTAAATGGTTGACAACTTGTATCTAAGCGATAAAATATGAACAACTGCAATAAACCAAAGATGCATACTCGTTCGTTAAAGGTTAACACATACCTCTTTACACTTTACAGGGCGTTTAAGGGCACAACGCAAATGTCGGATATCCTTTGCGAACATTAGCATTAAGCAAGTTGGTTCAATGATTTTGGTGACGGCCGATCTATATTCCAAAATATCATGGGGCTTCCGTCATTATGGTTTAATTTCATTAAGTTACATCGATGACATATTTCATTATTAGGGGGTGCTTGTTGAGAGCATTATGGTACTTAAATCGGCGTATGATAATGATTATGCCAATCGCATCTTAATTTTTCAAATATTTAAAGAACCTTGATATTGCGAATATACCACAATGGAACAGGTGTCGTGTATGTATCATATTAGCAGGTCTTCTGCTCTTGCCTCAAACATATATATTTTGTTTTGGGAGTTTTAAGTCCCTTTCAACAACGAGGTGATATCTCGTTGGTTACGGATGACACTTCGGCAGCATCCCTTATTTGGCCGCGCCCACTTGGTTTCTCAGTCAAGACCGAGTTGGGGAACCCTGGGTGCTGGGATTAAGGTCCAGCTCGTTGCCATTTAGCTACTGGGTCGGTGCATCCCCTCTCAGAGACGGGACCGCCATGGGTAAGGGGAACGAGTGAGGTTTTCACATGTTCGGTGTCATTACCAAAACCTGTCGGTCGGAAGGCGATGCAGTCAATTACCGCGCTAAGGAAACGGCTGGAGAAGTAGTTCTACAAGTAACAATGGACCAACATGATTACCCATTGATACCATGGACAACAATCTATACCATTTTTTCGTTGTCCTGATTATTATCCGTTGCAGATTAAACAGGCATAGCAAATCAGATATTGGCGAATAGTGTATCTTCTGGTGGCTACGAAAGTACCTTAGAGACGGCGTCATTTGATCTTATAATAATAGCAATGATCAAAATCAATAGTATTCATGCTTCTAGCTGATCGATCTGCATTAACGGCTCTCCATAACCGGCGTGTTTAATCTCTTAATCGCACCTACAAAACAGCTAACTGGTCGTTTTGATAAGAGGTCAGAATCGATTAAGTAATTAAGCGCTCGGATTAACGTCCGTACCGTGTTGTTACAAGATTTGTTCATGTGATAGCCTATAGCATGTTACCATATGGAATACACAGAGCTTTAAGGATGCCCCAGCTGGTAGAGCAATTAACCAGCCATATTGCGTACGTGATCCCAACGACTCTGGTGATAGAGGAATGACGATTTATTGGTGATTTTGTCATAGTGTGTTTGTTTTCAGGCGATCATCCAGTGGTGTAACTCGCTGTTTAATGACAGCTTATGTCATATATTGCCTACGTATTTTACGACGCTTTGGCTAAACATCATACCAAACCCATATGCCAGATGGTTGATTGACTCGCTCTAATGTTAGCTACATAGCGTATAAATTGTCTTTTTGTAACTTCTAATAGCACTGAACATGACAAGCTGGAACACGTATATAATCAGCCTAGAATCTCATCCAAAAAATCAAATCCTATCATCTGGTTTACCCATCGACCAATTTTAACACCAAGCATTGGGAAGATGGAAGGTTGGCTGTGGCTATGCTAAACCTCTGCATTTCATGAGTCCTGCTGGTGCCTGTCAACATGACAGATCTGGATGCACAGGTAAGAAGCGTATTTTAAAGTTTGTGGTTATAACTTGGCCGTTTCATGCTAACCAACATTTTCATTGTAAAACGGTGCAAGACTTAAAGTCTAAATAGATTTTGCAAACATGGCACAAACTATTTAGCTTTTCTGGCCTGCTAAGTACTGATTGATTCGGGATGGTTGTTTTGGAACTATTTGGTAAGATTTGGTTACATGGAAGAAAGTGAGGAAGGCTATGGGGCTAATTTGAAGCCAGCGCTTCTGGCATATCAGCGTGTAGCTGGAATTCCCATGACAGGTTAGGCGTTTTAAATATTCAAAGACAACATAAATAGCGGTGCCATACACAACAACCCAGCATAGGCAAATATATTTCGGGGCGCTCTCTTTATTTGCATTAAACTTGACACAGGAGACATTGACGAGGCTACATTGGAGATGATGACCAAACCACGTTGTGGGATGGATGACAAATCGCTCGTGAACACCATAGGCGTGGCTAGTTATGACACCTACAGCTATTGACGATTCGTTTAGATGACATGATTTTGGTGGCTGATACCTCTATATTATGATTTCGATACATTAATGTATGAACACACTGCCTTCACATCATCTTCGCAATCGTGTAATAAGATAAGATAAGATAAGATAAGATAATTTATTAGCCCATTCAGGAATTTGCTTTACAGTCTACAAACAAACACTGACATATGGTTACATACGAGACATTATACATAGACACAGTGCAGGATAATTAGACATTATTAAAAACATGAATCGAGTATGGCACAAAACTATGTTGATATCGTTTTGTGCGGCATGAGATGGCTCCCCGCCTCTTGTTTGATCTCATGGTTGTATATGAGCTATTCAGAGGGTGATCAGCATTAGACATTATGCTTTACACTTTTCTAACTACATAGTTTACATACAACATATCAATACTACAAATATCTTGACTCATCAACTTAGCAGCTTTTCTGCTAATTCTGTTTAAAATATATTGGTTGCCTTTACTTGTACCAGACCACCAGGTGATAAAATTGCAAGTTACAACACTTTGAACAATGGCTTTGTAGAAAAGTTGAAGAATAATATTATTAACACCGAACGATTTCAAAAGACGTAGGAAATATAGACGTTGTCGGCATTTACTGTAGACCTTATCTATATTCAGAGACCATGACAGTTGGTCGTCAATGATGGTGCCTATAATAGCGAAGTGGTCTAAAACTTCGCTTACTTGGAGTATGATCAACTATTCACCTGATCTCTCTGCGTCCTCAATACGCAGTGCCATGGCTGCTGCCTTTTCCGTGAGTTTACCAAGCTATTCACTCATCCACCATTATGATATAGGATACACCCTATACACGACCACTTGATCAAACGCCATGGTCACTCAGACATTACAAATGTGTTTAACGACATGATGTTATTGATCAAACTAGTGCTATAATATTTTGGGAATCGCTTAGATCTTTGTGTCCGAAATTGTGAAGATAAAAATGCTTGCGTCTGGGCTATAGTTTTCTGGCTGCGAGACCTTTGCAGTAATGTTTTATATAATGCCATTATACAAGCTGCCATACGTTTGTTAGGGCAGCCCAGGGCAGCGGTTAGCCGACTCAGATTTTCGGTGACTGCTGGCACTGGTGATATCAAGATCCAGTTTGTGTTCGGCAGCCACAGCCCCCATCCAGCTTTTGATGGCAGTGGGGGAACGCTGGCCAATGGTTCCAACCCATCAAGCGGATCAGCTTGCTTTGACGAAGAAGAATCCTGGACATGTCATTATCGCAATTTGTTGGTTTCCCTTTGTGTCCGTTTCTCCATTCACATATATGAAAATACGTTGTATGACTTGAGTGCTTATAGGTTTTCAGGCACTTATTTACAAAGTGTCGCACTTCACGAATTCGACTACTCCATTGGACTCAAACATTGGGACACCAGAGCAGCTGTTATGTATCCCTACTTTCAATCGTTGACTTCCATGCACACCGACGACATTAATGGCGTGCGCGCTCTGTATGGGGCTAATCATTTAATATGCAAGTATCATTGTTAGCGAATGCCAGCAAAAGCATGCAGCAGTTCAATCCTTGTAATTGTTAGGTACATTTGGCGCCACAATGATATGATAACGAAGATTACGGGTTCAATTAACCGATTGCGTTTACAGTATAATACAACCGGTAACAATTACATTAAAAACCATTTTGCAACCATTTTTAAAATAACAATAATACATATCACTACTCTGTCATCAATTTCTGTATATAATTAAATCATGCTATTATCAGTCATTACTTGCCAGTCTCCTGGAGCAAAATCAGTGCATCAAACGAATGAAAAAGATCCACACAATATTTGTCTCCAATAATAGTAACTTTTCGCAAGCTATCGTTGAAAGTTCATCGTAGTATCTGAGCAGCTTGTGGTCATTCCCATCCATAATGACCGTGATAAATGAGAGCTAAATTGGATTCAGTGTGCTTAAGGTGACAAATCGCACTAGTGTAATTGCATTTCCGGGATGATCATCTGCGACTTTTCCATATTGATTAGTTTTAGCCTCGGGTCGTTTTTCAACCTTGTGATTTTCCGTGAACGTTCATGTGGTTTGAATACCCTTTTACTAAACACATCAAACGTCCATTATTTCACATTTCGACTTGCCTGATGTATTAGGATTTAACCTATAGCCATCGGCTTGGTATTTACTGTGGTCGCTAACTTCAAGCCGAATCAAGCTAACTTCATGCATCATGGTAGATATTTCCACCGTGCCGTAACTTTGCGTTGATACCTACCATGGAGCAATTGCCATTCACAATAAGCAATTACATTAAATCCTCAGTTTGCAAATGACATAATAATTCGCTTTGCTATAGTTGCGATCGGGATATAACTAGGGATATGAAGCAATATTCCTCCAATGAGAGGGCCTTAATGGGAACCTGCAGGCTTCTGGACGAATTTGACCAAAGCAGGTGGATTTAACTGCTCTGGTGGAGATGGTATGTGTGTATCCTTTGTTGCGATCTTATGCTGAAGTCATCTTTGCAAGGTTAGCCAGATAACGGGATTTGAATACTTGTAATTGACCCACCCTTATATTCGCTTCAGTCGACATTGGCTGTTGATCGTCGAGCGCAAGTGGACTTCCCCCGTTGGCCGTGGTGGGCTGCTCTGATTATTGAATCGATCAACTAAAGCGGATTTGTCTACCGCTATTGTGGCTATAAGGTAATTGGTTTGATCAGATTATCCGTATATGTTCATGCATGTATAGTTACTAATTCAGTCAGTCAGTGGAGTATGAGCATAAGCACGTTACCAGTAGTTATCAAGGCAATTTGTCGTCCAATGATTCAAGACACGTGGATGAATATACACCATAAGCATGGTATGTAACAATATACCACAAGGACCAATATATGTCTATTTTAATAAAGTTTAATGGCATGTGTCAAAATCTGCTACATTTGGTCTTGAATTACAGATCATATTCCACGTGATATCCTTTACCTGCTGACCCATCACTAAGAGGCGCTCTTTGAATAATGTGTTAAGTTGGAGCGTCTGTATTCAGGGAAGGAGCTCGCACTCGGATAACGATGTTCAGTAACTACTACATAAATGGCACCAACATTGGAGTTCCATTGCATCTTGACAAGCTTGTTATTATTGGTATTTGCTTTGATAGTGTCAATCTACGTCAGAAACCCAACGTTACCCAGATGCATGCTCCCCAGAGATGCTACACAACAAACAACCTGTTCGAATGAAAGTTGTATATGTATTCAAACGGTTTGATATTGCTGTGCCGTCTCCTCGCGGATATCAAAGTAATCAGAGCATCATGGCAGTCATGGTTTGCTAGAATCCATATCATGCATTGCTTCGAGCTACCATATGCTGAATTGTGCCAATTTAGCACTTTTGTTATAAAGAGACAAACAGTGACGCATTCAATGTTGCTATCCATACCAGTAAATTGTGGGTATAATCAGAGAACAAAGCTGATTGTGAATGCTCCAATTCAAACAATCCTCGACACACGAAACAAACAAACCCAACAGAATTGACCATGGCGATAGCATAAAGCCGATGTAGAGTTAATGAAGCAATAGTCAGCTACAACCAAACGATCGTTAAAACAGCATTGATCTAACGGATCAAGTGGCACAAACCATAAAGTGAGCAATTTAATGAGACACTCTGTCAAATTTCAGTAGGACAAAAACAGTTTAATGGTCGATGTACCTGTAGTGACCGATATAAGTGAAAATGAAAACTGTCAACATTCTTAGCATATTCGTGGATGAATACACAGACACGTGCCCCGCTCGTACAGTAATGTTAGGTTCATAAGCGTACTTTATTTGCAGAATCGTGTAAGCCACATAGTTATTGTGATGTGAGACCTTTCTATATACAGCATACGTCGTAGAAAAAGTCGATCCGCGATATATTATTCTTCATTTGGCGTATAGCTCACTATAAAAAGGCGTTCTGAGTCATCTTTGTTGTGGCTTATAGATAACTATCAACAAAAATATTAAAATAAGATGCCACAATGTCATATTGTGTAATTCCTGATGTTGCGGTGAATATGTCCATAGAACAGACTGCGCCACATATATAGTTTATCCGCTTTACACATGCAGCCACTTGAGTATAATCCAAATGATATATGCACAGACACTGCTTTCCGGTCTGCTGTGTGCCTAAAAGATAGCATCGGCTGTTGTTTATGGGGGTCGTGTGGCAATATCTGAGTCTAGTTTAATTATTGTGGAGTAAAATCCTATCTTTAATCTGTCTGTCGGATTCAGATAGCAAGGACTTAATCAAACCAATGATGATAAATGCGGAACGCTTTACTGTGTGACAAACGTATAGTTTTACAATTTCCGACCCTTGGGCAGCTTTCGTAATGTATTGTGACCTTTGCATTAACTTCGTATTTGACCGTGATTTTCAATGTGGCGCATCACTACGTTTGACGTATTACAAACCTAGTTCTTTACAACATCAGGTACATGAAAACTTAATGTTGATCTTAGGATGTAGACAAGCGATACACTTCAGTTCCAAATGCCAGTGAACCTGCATCCTTTTGCAAGATGAATGACTGTACCATGCCAAACGATTGGACACCTAGTTTGCTAATTGCGCAATCTGCCTGTTGCATTCACTATGTTTGGTGTATTACAAGTCTAGTCCTTTACCGCATCAGCTACATAAAAACTAAACGCCAATCGCAGGATGCAGATACTACAGTTCCAAATGCCAATGAACCTGCATCCTTTTGCGAGACGAGTGTCCTCATCTTTGCTATGCCAAACGATTTGACACCTAGTTTGCTAGTTGCCATCAGATTAGGCGCGGGATACCCCGAGTTCTTCATGCATATTCGATTTAAGCGAGTGATATTTTTGTGCAGAAACATATCACCCGCATAACGAATAGCCTACAAACTTGCCGTATGTAAGCACACAACTGATTCCAATCATGCCATAGCTCATAATAAAGCAATTGCTCCAGAGTGTCCATAATTTGTTTTATACACCAATATGACTATCACAATGAATGCTAACTGCGTTTGTAAAAATTTATGTCATGTAAAACCCGAACGCATGCAAATGTAACTTGAGAGAAATTCAATTTCTTAACATTCTGTACAGTAATAGTCCTTCAAAAGCTCAAGAGACCCGTTGACAAATTCTATATGACATAAAGAGTTTCACGGTTAACCTGCAGGTAAAAGCCAACTAAACGGTTATTGGAAATTGCCATAATTCATAGCTAATTCGCTGATGTTTTCCGCGTCATTTACGTACAATAATGACTCGACTCATAAATGAACCTGCTTTGCGGAAGCCTATAGGCCGCATATATATTGTGATGTCATTCTGTAGACAGAATACGTGCCAGGGAAAGTACATATATTTGGCTTTGTGTTTATTTAAACATGGCATATGGAGTGGCACGATGGCATGATTCACAATAAAACGAAGGCAGCATCAATAATCATTGTTATGGTTTATAGCCAACAATGACTATCAACATAAATATTAAAATGAAATGCTTATGTCTGGCATTGGTATAGAAATATGCCATGCTAATTGTTAAGCACCGAGAATGCAAATGTAACTCAAACAGATGAGCGAATGTTCAATCGTGAAATATTCGGTGCAATACGTTATAATATGATAACTAGCTCCGATAAATAAGGTATAGTTTAGGTATCCATTGTACCTTGCATTCGAAATGGAGGCGACTGAGAGCATTAGCAATATATCCAAATGTTTTGAAATATCACTCTATCAACTTATGCAGTGTGGGTGACGCAGTTTGCCATCTGAGGGTTTGTTAACAGACAAAGAGAAACTTCCATAGGGAACCAAAATGGTTGTATCGATACTTTTGGTTTCCTAAAGCACGCGTGTGTCTGCTAAATGAGCGATGATATTGACCAAAGTTATGCATTGCAGCTGGGCATAATAGTGTCGAGATAACGTGTAATTGACCATTATTTTACTTTAAGAATACGCGTTCCGTTGCGTTGCAAGAATCATTTAAGGGATATGGCAATAGCAATTATCCGATATCTACTCACAAAGCCACACAATAATGCTTACCGGTACAATAAAGAAGCCCTTTCTGGATGTTTGATCTGTGTAGATTAATGTACGTGTCAAAATTAAATTAGCGTGCAATCTGATACATGTATGAACAAATTGTAACACAAATGAATTTGCTGTTAACTCTTATATACTGAGAACTTTTATGACGCAGCAATAGCCATGGTTATAAACGTTTATCGTGAATCACTTATTACTGTGTCTGCCTGTGTGAGAAACTTCACCATTACCCACATGCATATTCACTGAATGTGCTGTTCGACAAACAAGTGGAATTATCAGGAATTAAAGCTTATAAAGCAAGAGATTACTGTGGTGTTTATATATGGATATTGAGGCAACCGAATCATAACGTGAGCAACATGCATGTCAAATAAAAAATAAAATGCCAGTCGTGCTTTGCTAAAAACTACCTCATGAATTATACGTATCAAGGGACAAGTTGTAGTGTTCATGGAATTACTGTCCACTGGAATTGGATCGTCAAAACAAATACCGTGTGAAAGCGATACGCACAATATGACCGTTAATGTTTCATGCGCCATAAATAACAGCGGTAAAACACTTATGATTCTTAAAATTAGCACCGTATTCTGGTTTCTGGTTTTGTGCAATTCTGTATTTGGCATCATAACTCCTTGCTAAGATTTGTCTTATGCTTAACAGTCATCAGTCTAACATGGATTTGGTTCCATGAGGGCGTACAGCCTCCGAGATATGTGTAAAAAGTCAACAATTATCACTGGTATCTCACAAACATGATTGTTGTGCGAACCTTTGTAAAAATGGATTTCCAGCTATTGAAACACAACTCGTGTGCAGTACTTCAATAATACATTGGTTATGATTGCAATGCGTTTTACTGTATGGTAACGTTTTCATTTACATACATATTTTTTTAAAATGATTTGTAGTGGTACAACCTGCATGTTACATCAAACAAGCCGTTCCTTTCAAAATTCATGTCAGCTGCATTGCCACTGTTTTATTCCATGATTTAGAAAATATACTTTTATTGTAGTTATTATTGTTAGATCAGTACGTTAGTCTTCAGTCTACAGACCTGCAATGCACAACAGCACCAGATTCAAATCTCACACTGGTAACCTATGTTCTACGTTCCACAAGTGGACTTACAGTCCTTGTGCTGAACACACTTAGTCCAAATCAATCATTGACCAGTACAAACCAAACATTAGTATAATTATATCACCAAACCTTGGAGCACATTCAAGATAATCAAATACAAGTACGTATATTTTCATCGACAATTCGTTTTCACAGCAAACTATTATATAAAGTTTATTAATTGCATTCAGTTGGATTCTAAGCTTAAACACCATTGTATACAGCTTGTTTGTGTAATTATCAATGCCAACGTTTCTAAATGTCAATTCGCTCAACATCATGAAGCACAGTCGTTGCCAAGCCAATCGTATTACATATAGGACTAAAACTCATGATATATTCCTTAGGCTTTGTATCTCTCATAAACGAAAGTGGAAAACATCATACAAAAAAAAAGATTTTTTTATGCAAATCACATGATAACACAATGGGTTATTCAGATTCAAGAGTTCATGAATATGTGCATGCCCACGGAGATTACTTAGTGAAATACCATTAAACATTGTTTTGTAATACGGTGCGTTACAAGGTCACTTATAAGATATCAGACATCTCTTTCTTGTATAGGCTGTATGTTTGTTCCACTATATACACTAAGAAATGTTTTTACTGAGGGGTATGTCTTATCAACGAGTTTCTAACAGAACTTTTATGAGACAAGGGTTCGTTTTGTTCAACGACCTGTACACAGGTAAAGATCTGGCTTGATATAAGGAAGCGTCCATACAGAATTGTGCAACTATTGATAGAAAGTTCGACAATAACTAACGATGAATTGCCGATATATACACTCACAGTGCTTTATTGATACCTACTAGCCTTTTTATTTGACTCAGGGGTCTACTTGTAGCGAAATCAGTGGCGATTGTATTCTCATCATGAAACAGCCAGAGTAATTCAGCCATGTTATCAAACTGGAAATCACACTCTCAGCTAGGGGCATAAAGCTCATAAACGCACGAAGAACCAAGGCGTCAACACCAATCGTGTTATTATTGAGATGAGACCATTATGTGAACGTAAGAAATGTGCACTAGGCGGGATATTTGACAATAATCAAGTAGTGTTGCGGCTTCATGGCTAACGTACTGGTCAAAAGTGAAATTGGAAACTGTCATTCATAGCTTAATAGCTTAATACTTTAACATATCTCGACTGTTAAATGAACTTACTTGCAGAAAAGAATAGGCTCACCTACATATTATCATCTTATGTCATTCTATATATACCCTCGCACGAATAGTCAACGTTCCGCCTTGTGCTCTTTCAATTTAGCCGTATGCAGTTTGAAAACAATCGTTTGAAGGACGATGGCCACGCAAGTAAGTCCGTCATAGCTCATGATAGGGCATTGCCCTCCTGAGTGATCATAATGTTGGTTTGTGGGTTGATTACGATTATCATGCTATGATGAAAAGTATGCAGTATAAAACGTTAAATTGTACAACATTGCTGCAACTAGATACGCTTGGATATTTTTTGTACTTAATAGGACTGTTGAGAGAAATATAAATCAACCCAAATGTTTTGGGACCCTAACGCAGCAAATACTGCAGATGGGTGTCGCAGTGTGCCACATGAAGATCAGTTAACAGACAAAGAAACCTCCCGTGCAGACACTATTAGAATATTTTTTCCTACTATCTTTATTAAGCTACAAATATACGGATCTTGTTTTACTTGATGCCCACATGAGTGTCATTTGTATTGGTTCCATTTGAAATTATACTCAAGCCTAAGAATAAGCAAAAACTGTGGATCCATTTATATCCGCAATTCCATGGTCATCGCAACGACCGTCTGATTATGTAGATTCATGGAATCAAGATATCTTGGGACATATCAGGCATATCCACTCAGCACTACACACGCTAAATTGCAATAATATTCAGCTCGTCCGGTTCCTATACCATTGATATAGGTATGTTGGCAGGTAGCTTTGATCGTGTCATTAAGACGGCGTAAAGATTTGATGTTGTTGTCATCACCATATGTATTTAATCCTTTCACAACACGGCAATATTTTTTCATGATAAGGCCTTACCGAACATAGTTTGACAAACTCAGATTACACGTGTCGTTGACGGTTATGGCCTCTTGCATATCATATGTATAAGGTGATTTCTTTGTTATCACACATTGCTTTCTTGATTCGACATTTTTTACAACTGGTAAAACTAACGTTTTGCTTAGCTGGTTTCTAATCCAAATACAGCGCGATAAATGCCTATGTTCCGCAATTTGACAGGTGTACATGCTTTTGATGTCAAGGAGCAGATAAACCCGTCAATTGGGATTTGACTGATGACGTTGCTCTTTGACAGCACGCAGATAAGTTTCTACATACAGAATTTATTTGAGTTATTGTGGCATATATTGTTGAATGTTTCGATGGCTTTTGTTAGTTAATAAATGATAAAATCACTTCACTATATGATATATTCTTTGACGCATATTGTTTTTGCTATGAGCTTAAATTAATTTGGACTCACCGGGAATTGTGACATGTCATTGATCGTGAATAGCAGCATTCGGTGGCGTAGCTCGAAGGGGATTTATAACTCTTGTATATTACAGGGCTGTAAGAATGCTGGATTGCTCTGGCCCGTTTGTAGCATGTTTACAATGAATAGCCAAAACATTGCATCAATTACCACGACGCATTTATTGTATGTGATAAGCCGATTTAGCAAAATAATGAAGGTTTACTACCCCTAATAACGTTCCCTCTGGAATTTGATGTACAGCTTATTAAGATTAAGGACCTCACAGTGTTGACATCATATTAGTTTACGAATGTAACGATGAAGCAGGACGGAACATGTCAACCCATCGGGCTTTATCACAATATATGGCATTAGGAGCAGCACCGGAAGTCTTTGCAACCCACACAGCCATGTGTGTCTTCAGAATGTACAAGTGGTTTGCAATATATATCAATTATAAATAAGAAAATGTCCTATAAAACATAACAGCGTATTCAAGCGAGTTCCACCACACGGACCTGTACAGATTAAAAACAGATGGGCAGAGTGTTGACTGATACAGCTATTCTCAACTTTATATCACATTTCTTGCAGATTGGTTATATATAAATATATGTATGCGTGTTCTGAAGTCATCTGTATTCACGCTGAATCATCATCTATCACATTTATGATCATTAACATCCATGATAAGTATGGCTACTGACTTAGTTCCTGTGTACTTAAGCTGATGAATCGCACTGATGGTATTTAGAGGATGGTCAACTGCGACTGTGGAAGCTCATTTCCAGAGTCATCCTATCTAGCCCCAGGTCGCAATTTAACCATGTAATTTTTCAATTTCAAAATATAACAATCATCAATAAAAATACATTTGGACTGATATACACATATCAAACTAATACCCGTCGGCGTGATATTTACAGTAGTAGCTAATTCCAAGGCCGATCATTCAAACGTGTTCCATGAGTGGATTTGACAATTTTCAATTAGTGAATGTCTTACGATAGAAATGACCCGATTGATATAATCGGTTGCTTGTTACTGGATTATATTAATCAATTATATTAGGGTGATTTTGTGGCAGGCTGAATTGCTGAAAGGAAGATATAAAAAGCTTGGCTCATGAGATTGAATTTGCATATGCATATATATAAATATATATAAATATATAAAAATATAAAAATATATATATATATATATATATATATATATATATATATATATATATATATATATATATATATATATATATATATATATATATATATATATATATATATATATATAAGTTGGGGAGCCAGAAGAGTCACAAGATGAGAACATACGCTTTGTGTGATGCTCCAGTTAGGACACCCTGCAGATTCTTCCCTTTTCATATTTCATTACATATTGAGGATTTTCGGTGATAAACTGTTGATCCAACTCTGACGACAAAGAAGGATATATGGAAGTCTATGTCTCTTACGTGACCGGGTTAACATTTTATGAAAGCGAGAGAGAACGATAATGATGAACGAGTAGTTCAAGAAAAATAATTTGAAGCATGACGTTGGGCAAAACAAAGGCAGTTGATCTCGTAATTTGACTTGCATGCGTATATGCATTGTACAGCGCAAAAAACATAGGTGCTTAAGCGAGAAAAACGGCGGAACGTTTTTATTGACGAGCTAGTGCTTTCCATATCACTTTGATGTGGGCAAATGCAGAGAGCATGCCGTAATTTAAACAATATTCACCTGAAAGCCGGACAAAGAAAGCCCAAAGAAACGCAGCGAACCAAGGCGTCACCACAGAGTTCCATTGCAATCAGTGTAGCAACCACAAATAAACTAACTTCCTCTGACATTTTGTTTTGGCCAGCTGCAAAGCGCTTTAATCTGGAATTCCCTTTTCAAGCCATAGTTTGCTAACGACAGCATTCACCAACCGATATCCAATTTCCATTCCATCTCCGTTTGTATGACCAATATCCATAAATTGTACTCCTTTTATATGATAAAACGTCACAAATCTAAGGAGAACCATCTAGGGAGACACTCGGTCCGATTTAAAAGGACAGATAGCGTTAAATGGTACACGTTCCGTAATAACCAAGTTGAACAAAAATGGAAACTGTTATCATTCATAACATATTCCCCGATAAAATATATCACTTTTGTACTTAAATATGTCTTGACTATCAAATTTTCGGGATCGTATAGATCACGATAATGTGGTGAATTGTTATTCTATATACGGCATTCCACTTACGAATAGTCTTGTGCCGTTTCAGAGCGATAGCTCATATGAATTACATATAGGACAATATAACGCAAAACGGTCTCACAAAAGAACTACGGCCTTCGGAATACTGGTTGTTGTTATTTCTAGACGTAGATTGCTTGACATTTAAATTTTTGAATTAATCGCTAATTTCCATCTTGGGTGGAGATAAATTAAACAACCTGAACATACAAGTTTTACTGTGATATATGAGAAAGTTCATAAAGCAGCGTTTAATCGTGAAATATTCTGCACAAAACGTTATTAATAGAAACGCTTAACAAGGTATTTATAAAACTAGGAAGAACAGGAAAGTATATACTGTTGAGAGCATAAATAATCTACCCAAATGTTGTGGAATACCACTGTAGCGACTAATGTCGCCATTGGAGGGCAAGTTAACAGATAGAAAACCTCTTTGAAATGCCTACAATTTTCGTGCAGACAACATCTACATCCTAAAATAGACGATAATTTTTAGTTATGTTTCGCTGTTGGGCAGAGTTAAAATATATCTAGATGCATTTCACTATATTCAACGCGTTGGTGAGGAGACACCAATGTACAAAATTAACCAAGCAGCATCTGTTTACAGTCGACGTTCAACAGTTCATCATCAGATTCCATACTGCTATCATTAGGTCACAACCGCCCATGAATTAAACGTATGTTTGTAATAAGTAGGTTTGTTCATCGTCATATACCTCACCAAACAATAGTGAAACTCTTAGATTATGAAACGATCATTGCAGTGTCCCGTTGAATCATTGATAACCGATTGATACTAAACACACCAACCCATGTGTTTCGATTGTTAGCCATACGATATTCGTAGAACAGATATTCTGTACATGGCTTATGCTCGGATTTAAACAGATATTAAAAAACTTGTCAACACCATGTAGTATTAAGTGACTCGTGCACATCAAATATCCTTGATAATCTGCTGTGAATACAAAATTTTGATTGCACCACCACTTTCTATTTATATATATATTAATTTTCACACATTTGGAGGTGTTTCTGCGGATTGTACAGGTTTTTGATGTCAAGGAAAAACCAAAACTGTAAGCAGGGATCGGTCTGATGACAGCACATGGGCAATTCTGTTTGCAAAACTAAGCATACTTTATCTGAGATTTAGAGCTCTTATGCATTAACTTTCGATAAGGGCCTGGACTGCATTGACCTGTTCGTGTTTGGAATATAGCTGCAAACCACAATTCAGCTATTTCATACTGGGAGCACACACTGATGTAAATGTTGGATTAATAGATAGTATTTTTCATTTGACCGTCTCGTGCCTTTATTGAACATCTGTTCATTCCCATACGGATTAGAAAGCAAATACTTGAGGTGCTCATGTGATTATGCAATAAATCCTTGTTAAAGAATATTTAATAACACAATCGGATAAATCAAGCCAAAATTTATCTAATAAATGTGGTTATTTTAATATAGTTTCCGTAAGCAGCGCCATTTGGTACTTACTTTAAAATGTAAGCTGCCGTGATACAAACCCCACCAGATAGTCTGGACAAGAGTACATCTCCATTACATTGTATTTAAGGTAAATGTTTGATACATTTATAAATGGGGAGAGGCACAATCAATGCATCAATTACCAAGGCTCTCTATAGTTGTCAATAAGCGTCCATTGCATCAGCTTGCCTTACTCGTCGGGTAATGAAGGTTTACCTCTCCTGACATTATTCCGCCTGGCATTGGATGTACAGCTCAGGTGGCTTATGGGGATTAATGACACACACTGTGTTGACCCCATCTTAGTTTGTTTGTGTCATTAACGTTTGTAACGATGAAGCACTAGTGAACACAGGATCAGCACAGGAAGCCTTCTCAACCCACACAGCCACGTATGTGTCTCTAGCATTTACGGATGGGTGCTATAAATATCCACTATCAATAACGACTTGTACCTTGACTTAAGGATACATCCCATGATATGATAACAGTGGCGAGTGCCACCACATGATATTTCTAATGGATAGTACAAGATGACAGTAGATACGCCTAGAAATCTTTCGACTGCCATATTTAAGGTAAACTTTGTTATCGATGACTAGTGAAGCTTGACTGTTATTTAGTCAACCGCAGTCAAGATGGCAGTGTGCACGCAGGAGCATAGTGAGATACTCTACATATCGCAGCTATTATCGTAGAAAAGTGGCCGGCCTGTTTAATACTATGAACAGGTTCTTATACCTCGACGATCACAAAAACCACCCGTTGTGGTAAACTGTTGGTCCACCCGTTGATTGTTCCTGGCAATTTCAATTGATATCAATAATAATCTAATGGGAATCTACACAATAGGGGTCGAAAACGATTATGTGGTGTTTTGATCTAAGATCCCCTAGCTAAGCATATTTCAAACATTGTTATGTAATACTATATCATCCAGTGCGAAATAGCAATTGTTTTTGTTATCTTGTTTTCTTTTGTCTTATAAAAACTCATTTTCCATTATCTAGACTACATAACGAGGAGCAGACCGTTTGGGTCGAGGGGTGTGGATTGTTATCCTTTTCATCGTTTTTGTAACTCAAAACTATAGCGAACATTCACAACGCCAATGCCTCTTTGTTCACAAGATGTTTGCGCGACTAGATTTTGTGGATAGTTGTAAAATATTGAAGTGAAGTTATAAAAGATGAAAGCAAACAGCAAGAAATAGAGCCCGGATGCTCCTCTTCACTACAAATATTGGCCAATGATGTGAGTGGCACAAACCGCATGTGTGAACCTGGTAGATCGAAAGAGCTCTTTTCTTTCATAGCGGCTTGCTCAGGTGCCTAGATGACCAATTAGTAGACTGAGAGTAATAAATGACTGGGTCGCAACACCCAATATATATTGTATTCTAGCAAATTACTTCCGCATGCTATATCCCTTTTCCAAAACACTGATATGTGATTGGTAATTTTTAGAATACTGTTTTGGAATATGATATCTTCAGACAATCTGTCGATCAAATCAATTCATGTGAATAGACATACCAAAGCTTGTCATACACCACTGAAGTTCTATTGGATTACTGTAGAGATACGACAACCGACGTTGACGAGAGACA
>CM067347.1:31874391-31999391 GCA_034190875.2 Urechis unicinctus
GTGATATGCTGTCACTAGCATTGAGATGCGGTCTATTCAGCGGCAAGCGACCTCCTGACTGTAACATACACAACTGAGTGTCATTTATGGCTTGAATAATCAAAGTAAATCGTGTGTGTATTGCGCATGCGTTCATGCATGCATCTGTATAAGTATGTATGTATGTATGTATGTATGTATGTATGTATGTATGTATGTATGTATGTATGT
Source organism: Urechis unicinctus (assembly GCA_034190875.2). Lineage (NCBI taxonomy): Eukaryota > Metazoa > Annelida > Polychaeta > Xenopneusta > Urechidae > Urechis > Urechis unicinctus. The sequence goes on from CM067347.1 coordinate 31,874,602, forward strand.
ATGTATGTATGTATGTATGTATGTATGTATGTATGTATGTATGTATGTATGTATGTATGTATGTATGTATGTATGTATGTATGTATGTATGTATGTATGTATGTATGTATGTATGTATGTATGTATGTATGTATGTATGTATGTATGTATGTATGTATGTATGGATATGCGTACGGATGTACGCACTTACTGCTTACGTATGCGCGCACGCACACATGAACGCATGCACCCACACACCCACGCACGCACACAGGAGAAGTATTTTGGCGGTAAGCTACCTGGGATGAATGTACGGTTGTGGGAGTTTAAGCTGGATCATGATTGGCCTAGTAGAGGGATTATATTCCGCTTAGGTTGGGATCACGGGGGGATTATTGGGGATGCCTTCACTTACAGCAATTCGTGGCCATTAATGTCCGATACGCCTTGCTTCGCTCCCTTTGAATACCTCCTTATTAGCCCAAGCAATGCTCCAGAGTGAGTTAGTTGAGTAAGCTTCGACGTCGGCTTCGTGATATTGGGATTACACTGAGTAGATTACATGGACCTGTTGAGTGCCAAATTGATAACAAACCTACCCTTCATCATAGCGTACGCTCTCATTCATCAATTGATGGAGTAACCACTACAGCTGATATTAATTATAAACCCCAGCTTCCCAGATCCACGAGTGACCTACATGTCACCTGCCACCTCCCCCTTCTCATCATACATATCCCTTATATCCTGCCCAGGCAACGCCCGAAAGGCCACATCCCTCACAGACATGGCTACTGCATGTCCCATGAGATCTGGGATGGTGTGCCTTGGTCGTTGATGGAAGCACTTTATATTTAAAAATCAGTTCTCTCCTGGCCTCCGAGCTCAAAACACATCTCTCTCTCTGAAATTTAGGCTAAGTTACATCTTAAAGTCGAATGTTGAAGCCAGCTAATTAAGTTCAAGTTGTTATAAACCCTACACCTGGAGTTCGAGTCTTCATTATCACAAGTACGTATTGTGTGCATCTCCACACCACAGATCACGATACGACAGACCGCAGTCCGGTATATCAATATATCTAAATACCAATAATCACATACGTATTGCATAACATCAGTACTCTACCGAAATGAATCAAAGTTAAATGGACTAGGTCGAGCGCTCATAATACATTCCCTATATTGGGCAAACTTTAAACATTTGTGTAAACCTTTAGCTGTTGTAGCAGAGATGATTGGACGTAGAACTGAGGGATGTTGACTTGGTAAATAGATTTGGTTGCCCGAACAGACCAACCAATATTTACTCTGGTTCTATAATTCTTGTCAGCCTTATGCGAGAGTGATAAGTAAAGTTAAGGCCATTTATGCATTTTAATCTTGTACATTACCGCAGTCCAACAAGCTGCACTGCAAGCGTTATGTAATACTAGACGAAGTCAGACACAGCTGCTGTGTCACATACGGCCGTGCTGCAAGACGGATTTTGCGCAAATTCGGGAATAAGAGAGTTTCCATAAAATATTGAACAACGTATGCAAATTCGATTATGCTAATGGTTCGGTTCCGGTCAATGTTTTGTTGAGCGCGGATCAGCGACCTGATTGCTTCTTCGCTAAAAAATGTTTGAAAGCAAGAACCCTGGCGGATCATCGCTGCACGATGGTCCCACTATCTCATACAGTAAGCCAGGCAATTTACAAAGTTTTTTTAGATATCAGTTAATTTATAGCGGTTCATTAAGATGTTATGTAGTTGTTTGTTCCATAATTGAACAGACCTTTTTGCAAAATATTGTGTTCAGTACATCAAATCTGTAAAAAAGTGACGTACTAACTAGTCACAGAAAGACGTTATAAATGACATATTAAATATTCAGTTAGATGAGTGTTTTTCAGAAACTACCTTTGATTATTTTCTGCGTGTTACTAATCTCTTAGTTATTCATAATGGAATCCCTCCTCCCACTCGCCGCTGTTTTCACCACCGACAATGATGCGTTCCTTTATCATAAAGCATTACATAGAGCGGTATCTGTAACTTTTTTTAATTTGAATTTGTGTTGCTGTTAATCTACAATGCAGCCGTTCAGTTAAGACTCTTTTTGGCATAAATATGAATCGTTGAATCAAGCTTTTAATCCAAATGAATGGATTATCGCGTTCTCAGAAATATTTGTGAACATAACGTGTTAGATTGTTATAGCCACTGGCGGGTCCTGGTGATAAATTGGATAAATATCATGTGGCACTTCCGCATTTTAAACAGACCATGGGCGGTTTAGTAGACGTATGCTGCTGCACTGTTGTCTCTCATATCAGTGCTGACAGTTTCCGATTTGTTCAAACCTATACAACACCCTAGTCCAATGCACTTACCAAGAAACTGTTTTTTTTACCCTTAATATGTTAAGCAAAGCTCTATGATGCATTGAGGTGAATTTGTCATCACCACCGTTAGTTTGTATGCAGCTTCTTAAAAAGCATATATGTTATCTTCCTAAACAATCGCATTGTTGGATATTGGCTTACTTGATCAATACCAAACTCATTAAAGCTGTAACATCTTACCTGTGTCGGTGGAGGTGCAGATGAAGAGGGCATATGTTCTGACAAGCAAGTTGTTCTAATTTGTTTGAGCTTGGTCGCAACCGTATTGCTCAATTTCCGCTGAAAAAACCCCAAACAATTCATGAATAATTGGTTTGATAAGTCTATTAATAGGAGGATATAGATTGCCTTGGGAAATTCTGATATCTGCACTTGAAATATGCATCATCTGTTCTTGAAATGGGGAGCAACATAATGTGTGTCATTTTCAAGCGTAACTGTAGTGTCAATGTATGGTGTGGTTTGGTGCTTCATTGTCAGTGAGGAATGACATATAAACAAGAAACTTAACAAATTTATCAGTTATTTCCATACATGCAGAAATCTCAATACCTTTTTGGGTACTGTTGGCGTGTCCTGTGTATCTGTTGTACCTTTGTATTCACCACTATGTGTGTCAGTGACCTGTACACACAATACACATGCATATATATGTCAATGATATGAGTAACGTCAAGACCATAACACACCCACAGAGAAGCATAAAATGCGAATTTGGACATGTTATGAATTTCCATAGCTTAGCACATACGAGTTTACACTACCACGGACATAACTATTACAATACTATCATGACCAACATTCAACATGGATGAAAATTAGCTATGCATTACAACTAATTATTGAATGCGCCGATTTAACGAGTCTGACTTTATCTTTAAATTCATGGTAATTACCTCTACTGCTGGAGAGGTATCGAAGGCTATCCCAGTCAACGAACGCTGCAAGTGTAGAAATAAACATAGATATGAATATGCAGGCTGCCCGGCACCAACTAAATTTTGAAATGTGACCACCGGTGAATAATCGTCTTAATTGAGACCCGTATTTCACTAGAAATACTTCATTTGTTGTATCATTAGGAATAACATTTTAAAGCCTCCGCCATGTGTATACCTGTACAGCAGGCGCCTGCTGCCACTGCTGGGATTCAGCTACTGCGTGAATTACGAACAGTTCGCCACTACGGGCATGTCTCCGTCCACTAGCCATCACAGATGTCAGAAGTTCTTCTGCCTTCGTGATGTATGTGTCAGAGGTAGTTTCAGGGAATATCTCACGGAGAACTTGTTGAAACTTAGGGTTACCGAGAAAACCGGCTGTATACATTATGACCATATCTAACTGGCCATGAATTGCGTTTCACCAAATTTCGCAAACTTGTGGCGTCCTCTTGTGTGTTTCCCAAACCAGCCAAGAGCTCAAATGTTGCCAGGTGTGGAATATGAAACTTATCAACTTTTCTCTTTCCATACAATTCATTCAAGGATGATATATAGGCGGTAAAAATACCACATTGTACAGCGCTATCTGTTACATGATGACTGTCAAGATCTGCCCTTGTGAAAGCCATAGCTGGTTGTTCCGTTTTGAAACTCTCTCGGGCCAAGTTAGCAATCTGCCTCAGCTCTTGCGCTTTGTGTTGGACAACTTGTATGCGATTTGTGAAATGTGTTGTGTTCTTTTGTCTATCAGTTTTCACAATTTTGGCCGTGGTAATGTGAAACATAAGTTCTGTTTGTGTCTCTACCGTCTGACAATCCATGTATTGAAAGTAATCAATTAAGCCGAAAGCATGCACTGGAACCTTTGCTAGGGCCAGCAAGTCGTCATTCATTAACAGCTCCCTCGCAAGTTCATATTTGTCTTCACTCAGTTCAGCCTGAAACATTTCTAGCAGCTTTGCAGCTGAGATGCCTCTCAACTCAACGATTCGCTGTACATGGCTCAGCACTTTCACCGTGCTGTAAGCTCGAGACGTCAGTAAAATCTTGGCTTGGGGCAGAAGAGAACCCTTGATGAGACTGTTTAGAATAATACCAATCCTAGCTGGTTTCTCTGGGTTTGTGATCCTATTTGTTTCAGACAGGCAATCTAATGGATCCTCGTCTAATCCATCGATGATAATGAAGAAATTATCATCTTCCATAAGTGTTTCCCAAACCTTATCATAACAACACACATCATTTATATGCGGACCGCACTCTCCCAAGAGAAAATCTTTAAGAGACGTTGTGTGGTTTTCTAAGTCTCTCATGCAAAAAAAGAACGGTAAAGTGTTAGGATATATCCAGTTTCCTTCAATTGCCTGGTCGACTATGTGCAAGCATGTGTGAGACTTACCCGAACCGGATAAGCCCAGCAATAATACTAGACGTGGCTCCTCCTGTTCGTTGATTCCTTCTATCTTCCTAGCAAAGATGTCTTCAAGATTTACGTTTGTGGTGTGTTTCTCATTCATATTCACTTCTTTTATTCCGCGTCTTTCGACACAAAACTCTTGGGTGTGTCCTGTGTACATGTTAAGTTGTATGTAGTCTCTGTCTCTTAATTTCTGTTCTTCCTTTAATTGCTTGATTTTTGTTTTATTAAAGACGGCAAGGTGTTTTTCATACGGCCTTTGCAATTGAAAGTCTGGTAGAACGAGTTCTTTGGTGTTAAGCTTCTCAAACAGTTCCTGCTGGTTTGTAAGTTTCAACATCTTCACCAGAACTGCATACCCTAGTAGGGAGCGTTTAGGAAGCATGTTGAGTATCCAGCGTATCTTGGATGATTGTGTGTTAGTTTCGGCATTCATATTGACAACCATTGTGTCTGTGAATATCTGACGTTCCTGCAGCTTATCTACTATTTCTGTAACGTGGGTCATACGCTCTATGAGCATTCTACGGTTTTCTGTCAGCAGCTGCTTGTAGAATGGTGAAGTGGGCACTGATTTGAGTTGCTCTCCCGTTTTCTGCTGCTGCTCATCTGTTGAAAATCATGGTCTTTCATTAAGGTCCATTATGCTGTATGGTTGATGCACTGCACTTATTCGAAGATGTTTGAAAAAGAATGTTCCAATTATCCCTGAAAAACGTCTAGTCTGGCACGTGAAAAATGGAACATAGATTGGTAGTCGTTCAACATCGGGCTGCATAACAAGTGACGACAAATGAGAAATATACCCATGGAGAAAATACAGCGGAAGTTTAATGAGAGGAGAGACTGTGAAACTCAGATATAGTTCCGGGACGGAATATATTCTAAACCTAAAAAAGCCACATAATGTAAAATGCAAATTAACAATGGCAACGGTAAATAATTCATTTAAGTCAGAATATAGTGTGGTCAGTAACGAGTTAAAATAATATCTATGGCTTCCTGGGTTACATGGTAGACGCAGTCAGGTTTAGAATATATATCTCCCGTGTCCAAATTTATTATTTTCCTATTTACTTTTGATAAGCATGTAGAGAACAATGAATAAATAAATAACGTAGGCTAAATGACTAAATAACCTAAAGTCACCTCAGCAGATTCGGCTGTAATTACCTCTTGATTGGCCCTCTCTTAAGAACCACGCAAAAGATACGCCAGCTTATTCCCGACTTCCACATTAGGACAGTTGGAGCGAAGCATGCATCATATACTTATTAAGTTTTACTACTTACCTGAACACGTCGATGGGCGTTGTAAACGATCATGAAGATCCTTTTTGAGTTCGCATAATATTTTCATCTGAAAAAATACACTTACTTTAATTAACATTACATATTTCTTATATTCTGCTGAATGCCGTGAGCATCAAATTTAACGAAATTCGTTCTGCAGGTTAGGTTATCAATGTACCTCATCAGAATCTTGGCCCACCCGACAGACTCCCTGTTCTGCTACACTGAAGGCTTTTTGGTACATCTGTTCGGACATCATGGCTTCTACTTTCAGACAATATGCTTGAATATTGTCAGGGTTTATGCTCAGAGCTGAAGAATGACCATTTCTATTTAGACGGGTTTCTTGTATACAAATTGTATGTACATTCATGAGGTTGTCATAAGAAGAGTTACCTTGATTGCAGTCAGTTATAACTGCATCGGTCTCCTCCTGATTTTTTCAACAGCAAAACAAAAGTAAATATGGTTTGCGACATGGAGAAAGTCTGAACAATTTGCATATACACACACACAAACACAGACACACAGGCATACACACAGACAGACACACACAGTCAGCCAGACAGACATACACATACACACATACTTACAGTCACACAAACACACACACACGAACACACTGATATATATCTATATTTATATATATATATGAATATTTATATATAGATATATGTATATATATATATATATATACATATATATATATATATACATATAAATGCATATACATATTTATATATAAGTACATTGTTAAATATGTGTGTATGTATGTATATATACATATATATGTGTGTATGTATGTATGTATATATATACATACATATATGCATATATATATACATATATATGCACACATAACGTAGATATATATGTATATATATGTTTATATATATATATGTATATATATGTATAAATATTTATATATATACGCATGTAACGTAAAAAAAATTGATATATATCTTAATATAGACATATATATATATATATGCATGTATATAAATGTGTATATATATATCTATATATATATGTATATATATATATATATATATATTTATATATATATATTTGTATATATATATAAATATATATATATATGTATATATATATTTATATATATATCTATATATATATATATATATATATATATATATATATATATATATATGTATATATGTATATATATTTATATACTTTTAATATATAGACGCATGTGTATGCGGGTGTGTTATTGATTTCCTTACAATTTTTGCAAAGCAAGCAGCTCTTGCAGAAAGCATAAGGGAAAAGTCGCGAGGTTCAATTGGGACTTTGCGGTCTTCTAGATGATGTGCCACCATCAATCCAAGTGAATAAAGCTGGGCGGCATACAGGTAGTTATTTTCCTGATACACGGTGTTAGACTCGTCCCTCAGCTTCATGAATAACTCCGTCAAACGTTTCTGATGAACAATGTAGAATATGTCATATACGCGTTGGCTAAACACTGCAAATATTTCCAATGAGCTCTTTCTGCATACTTACGTTTGCTAGAGTTGGCAATTGTCCACGTCTGCAGGCAAAACACATACATCAGTCTTGTTGAAAGATTATCAAGAGCTGTATGTCCAGCGAAAGATGCGTTGATTTTACCATAAAAGCAACTACCTCTTTATGACTAAACACATGTATATCTAGATATTCAGATTTAGCTGTAAGCCGCTGAATAGGCATTTGATCGTGATCTCCTTTATAAATTACTATTTAATATTTGTCATCACCTCAAAAAGGGTAGAGCCGGCTCAAATTCCTTCTGTCGTCTCATTTGCGTTTTGGTGGTTGGAGATTCTCCGCGCAATACTGCCATGTTAAAATATTGCGACAGAGGAGGACCGGCTGTTTCGGATGAGGCCGCACTTCCCCCTGTGAGCATAACAGAGGTTGAGTGATCATGTTCATGGATACTGCAGCATAGAACAGACAGTCCCAATAAGAAATTGAACCGCTTACCCAGTAATGCTGAATACTAAAACTATTCCTTAAAATACACGAGGGTGATAATGACGGTGAATGAGTGACAATTCGATTGAGTGTGTGAGTATGGCAGTGCGTACCTTAGTGAGTATACAAGTTTAACTGGGTGATCGAGTAATTGAAAGAGTTAGTCATTCAGGTGAAGGTGCATAGGTGAGCGAGCTGGTAAATTAATGAATGAATGAATTGGTAAATTGAGTAGGCGTGTGACTGCGAAAATGTGTAAAAAGTGAGTGAGTCAACGAGTGAATGAGTGTGTTAATAATTGTGTGTTATTGAATGTTAACTTCGTTGAATAACTGCAGCAGTGATTTTTTTAATAATCCAGTGACTGAGCGAGTTACCGAGGGAGTGATTGAATGTGATACTTTAAGTACGACATGGTAAAAGGGAGTAAATGAATGAGACACAGCGAAATAAATAAGAAGGTAAATGATGATTGATTGCGGCAGTGTGCGTGTGAGCGAACAAATAAATCAGTGGTATTAACCGAGTCTGTTTGTTGACATGTGCTTGTGCTCGAGTGGGAGAGGAACAGCTTCAATGACTGTGCAAAGACATTGGAACATAAGTCAGTGAGTAAATGAGTGAGTCATTGAGTAAGCCAATAAATGAGTTAATGTGTGTGCTAGTAGGTGAGTGAGTGTTTGAATGAGTAAGCGAATGGGTGCGTTAGAGGGCAATGAGTGAGTGCGCGAAAGAGAAATTACATGAATGAGTGGTGGAGTCTGCCATAGAGCATGATGAATAGTTTCTACTATTTCAAGTGAGTCAGTGATTTCGTGTGTGTAGCTGGGTCAATAAGTTAATTAATCATCGAGCCATGCTTGGTAATATCTATGCTATCATTCACCTTTGGTTCTATGTTGGGACAATTGATTGAGCCCCGAACCCATACAAAGTAGGTACCCGCATACTACAGGTACCTACTGACGCTCGTGCAGGTGTAAGGACCGGACATTAATCATGAGCCTCACCTCTCATGCCGCCTGATCAATTACGTTAATAAGAAGATGACTAGTGTGGCGCAGCAAGAAACATCTATCCAACTCGATGACCACAAATTGCAAAGATGTAGATAAGTCTCAACCTCTCTCTCTCTCTCTCTCTCTATCTATATATATATATATATATATATATATATATATATATATATATATATATATATATATATAGAGAGATATATATATATAGATATATATATAGATATATATATATATATATATATATATCTATATAAGATATATATATATATATATATATATCTCTATATATATATATATATATATATATATATATATATATATATATATATATATATATATATATATATATATATATATATTTTTAAGTTCATTGTTTGCCCTGTAAGCGCTTGAAGGCCGCTTGTCGGAGATTCGTATCGGTAATGACATCGTGGCCACAATACGGGCTGCATAAGGAAGAAGGAAGCTTACAGTCAAATAGACGGATGACATGAACGATCTTTTGGAGGAGCATTCGGATGGAATTCCTCCCAAGGTCGACAATGTTTTCCTTAATGAAGTCCACATGGGTGCCGCAGAAGTGCCTGCGTATGCAGAAAAAGTCTACGCCCACATTAACAAATCCCACTCACCGTCTAGCAATACAGATTCAAAACAATCCCTTAACTATCACAGCTTCTTCAGGAGGAAATGTCAGACAGAGTGGATACTAGAGCATATGGGGCAGACTTTGTCATCTGAGACACTGCACAGTTCGTGTGCCAACCAGCAGACTTTCCTGGATTGGTTAGAATCAGGTGCCGTACTGGTACTGTGGTGACCACGATCAGCCACCACCAATCGCAGGAGAGCTGTCACACGACTGGCTCCGAGAAAAGGCGCATGAAGAGGAGGTCACCTTTGACTGCAGGGAAAAGACCGACACCCTCATAGCCTTGAATAAGCGTATCCGCCTAAAGCCCGACATGATCCAGTGTCGGGAGTTGTGAAATGCCCCCAGCACCCCCCCCCCCCCCCCCCTTTGCCTTGGTTGGGATCGGTTTGTGGAGCAGTGGACTCCAAAAGACCTCATACGCACCAGCCGCCAGAAGGTCCGCAACAAGGCATTGGAGCTGCAAGTACAGAAGCATAAGAAGAGCTTCCAAGACGAGCCAGTGCCTCTACTGTATTCTTGCAATGGTCTAAATTTGCCCATTTGGCGGTATCCCATTAAGAGTAAATGAACCATCTCGAGCAGGTAACCTGTCCCCTGGAAGAGGGTTTTGATGTCAGAATGCCAACTGAGAAGCACCTGTGCAAGGCAATCCAGCAGAAGCTTGTCGCCCACAAACGCAGGGAACCGGACTATGGGTATGTCGGTGTTCAACCTGAAGGTCATTAATATCCTGCAGCTAAGGGACGCGCAGCAGAACCATTGCACGGCATGCAATTTCGAAACAACAGCATAGGACATTGTCTGGGAAATGTTCGACTGACAAGTGCAACCCATGAAGAGAGGCTACATTTTTTTAGTCTGCGGTTGATAAGGCCATCTGGTGGCAACTGGGTGTTGGGTGGCACCACAAGCAGATATGGCCTTGGCCTAACGGAGCTCACTCAGTAGCTCATCTTGTTTGGCTTTCAGGCTGTGGCTCTCTTTCGCCATGCAGCACCCTTCCTCCGGTGCTTTTGTGGACTCACTAGTCACATTCTCCATTGACGTTGTCTCCATTTACACTGCGCATTCGTTGCCTCCATTGACACCGTTGTCTACTATACTTGTTTCTCAAAATTTACAATGCTTAGCTGTTGTTAAAGCCATGGTTAGCAGGGCATGAACATGTCATCACAATGATGTAGCTCCTACGAAGCAATGCTTAGAGCATGCCAAACGGGTCAGCTTTGGCTGGTGTTATATGGGGAGTACAATTATGGAACTCCCTGACCAGGAGAGTTCGTTATGCTAGCACCCAGCCGAGCAAAATAACATATATATATATATATATATATATATATATATATATATATATATATATATATATATATATATATATATATATATATATATATATATATATATATATATATATATATCTATATATATATATATATATATATATATATATATATATATATATATATATATATATATATATATATATATATATATATATATACCTACGAAAGCGACTGTTTTTTGGACAAAGCGACAAGAAACAGCTGTTACGGTACCTTTCAAATATCGCCTGAACTTTTTGTATTCATTCATACATACATTCATACATACGAACATGCATACATTCATATATAATTACATACATACATTCATGCTTACATAAATACATACGTACATACATGCATACATATATATATATATGCATATATATACATAAATATATATATCTATTTATTTTTGTGTATGTATATAAATATATATATATGCATATAAATATATATATATATAAAATATATATATCTATATATATATACATATATGTATATAAAAATATATATTGATATAAATATATATATATATATATATATATTATATATATATATATATATATATATCTATATATATATATGTATACATACATAAACATATATACATATATATACATATATATATATATATATATATATATATATATATATATATATCTATATATATATATATATATATCTATATATATATATATATATATATATATCTATCTCTATATATATATCTATATATATATATCTATTACAGGATTAACAAATGCGTTAGATATTAACGAATATGGAAATCTAAATGTAAATAGCATATGCCTCTTAACCGAACTAATGATAAATGATAAATAGACAAAAAAGTACTTTGGATTACAAATATATGTGTGCGTGTGAGTAATTCATTTTTCGTATGTCTTACATGCGTCACAAATTCATTGAGTATGTTCACCTAGGGTTGAATGTGCCTTCCCCATCTTAGTTTTCACTTCTCTTCCGCCGCGTGTGTCAGTTCTTGTTGGAATTCGAGAAGAAACAGGTGGGGCTCTGGCCTCACCTGAGCGTCCAGGTATTGCCCCGTTGAACTTTGTATCCTCGTATTAATGGCGGTCAGCAATTCCTGTTGAAAAGGAGTGCTTGTGAGTTGCCGGGGTTGTTATTCAAACTACTGCGACTACAAAAGAAAAAATCAAGTACGAAGCTGCACCCTATTATCAGATTAGTATGTTCTTAAATATCGCGCTCCTTTCGGCGGAGTGGGAACAAAATACGGCATATGATAAGAAACCCATCAATAATGGTTTTGTCCCCCAGCCTAACCACTTGTATGTATTCGGATTGTTGAGGATAATTAGTTAGTCGCGGCGCCGATGTATCGGTGAAGGGCTGTTTACCTTTGATTGATTAGGCAAAAAGAAATATGAGGCGGAACATCACTGTCATTTGCCAAATATATAGAGGTGGTTATCCAGAACCATTTCAATCATAGATATATGATTCTACTTCGAGATTACAAGACGTAGGATCTCTCAACATGGTAACGCCTGATTCGTTACCGATAAGACTTCTTGAAAAGACTAATCAATATATATATATATATATATATATATATATATATATATATATATATATATATATATATATATATATATATATATATATATATATATATATATATATATATATATATATATATATATATATATATATATATATATATATGCATATATATTATATATATGTATATATTCATGTTTTTCAACATACTTGCATGGTGTTGAAATATGTACCTGTGTGTATGGTATATCATTGTTACTACCAGGCTTGGCCAGCAGACGCGCATTGTGAAACCAGATATATATTTCCATAAACTTGGTACCTCGGCAGAGCATAAATGGATAGGCCCGAAGATAATGGAAAGATTTCAATAGCGCATGTTAATGACGATGGCGGTTAATAAAGGTACGCCATGTCTGATATCCGGGATTCGTTTTGTGTTTTATTCCGCTTTTGTGACAAAACTACGACTTTTTATATACATCGTCATGCAACTGTTCCGGCTTTCAGATTTTTAGGACACCTATTCTATGACATTTCTATTCCTCCACAAACGTTCCTTACTTTTGTCTAGATCGGTGGTGTAGGTACAGAGCACTGCCTGTGCAGCTTTTAATACATTAATACAGATGTTAATGCTGAACAATTATTCATGGACAAATACGGGTAACAATGAATATGTATAGACATTCACAGACAATAATGTTCTTGATCTACAATGGGGTTCAGATTAATAATGAATTTCAAAGGTAATTGTTAAGGCATGTGGACAAAACTGATATTTGCAGAACGAGTGAGGGGTCGAATCTGATACAGGCTGAAGGGTGGACGGGCCAAAACGACTCTTGGGTGTTGGGCCGAACGGGTGACGGGTCGAAAAGACTGTAGTTCGGTGAATCATATCCCACTACATCGTTCCCGTCATTGCACCATCATTTGCTGTACTCCCTATTTTATATGCAGTGGGCTTAAGTCATAACCTACTTGACATTGCGTCTTAAGTTGACATCAATGTGCCAGAACAAGCTCTCAGGTGTCAATGAGTTGGAAAAGTACATCGCGTGCCCTGACCCGGCCTGTGTGGTCGTGGGAGGCGCTCCATGCTCAACTGGGCAACAAACACGCTACTGAAACATCGTGACGTTAGCTTCAACATAAGTACCCCAAATGCTGTATGTAATATTTTTGGTGCGCTGCTCTCTTCCGCTGCCACGGCCCTTAACGAATCCCTTGTCGCCTGTGTGTCAGCGTGTTGTTGGTGGCTCTCAATCCGCAACTAACGGCACGAAACGGTGTTCCCATGTGTGAGCAGCACGCCCATCGTAAAATGGCGCTACCATAAAATCAACAGATGCACATAGGACTGTTGATCAAGCGTCTACAGGATTGCCAGGTAGTTGCTTATGTTGACGATATTGAGTCATCTAATTGGTCGAGGCGATTTGACAAGTACGAATCTTTCATCGAGCCCCCTGTCGTCCAATGTAACCTAGAAGTCAGCACCTGGCTTATTCCCTCACCAGGTCAACATCATCGTTTCATTCCACAATTCTCTAGCTCACATCCAGTGGCTCAGCCCGTCATGCAATAGCCCAGCCGTGTCCGACCTTGAAATGTAAACAAACTACGGCATTGCTGGTCGAATTCAGACCGACCGAATGCTGCCTGCAGAAGAGTCATCTAGATCAGCATTCCCACGGCATTTCAGTCGTGTCCAGCCAGCTGACCACGCTCAAGCACTGTGACATTAAGGACCTCACAATCTCCTCCATCACCAGCATCATCAACCAAAATATGGTTTAGTCAGTGAGTAACTGACGGACGTTGCGATTGTGTGGGAAAATAGGTAATTTGGCGAACGGGTAAGCCAACAAGTGAGAGATAACTGAATTCGTGAGCAAATGAGTTAGTATACAAGTAATAAATATAGAACGCAAGTGCGTGATTGAGCGAGTGATTAAACGTGTGTAAGCATGAAAGTATATGAACGAATGCGCGTGTGTGTGCGCGCTCGCGTGTGTGTAATTGTGTGTGTGAGGGGCGGGGCGGGGAAGGAAGTACGTAGCATCTACACACCATATTTGTAATTGGATTTGTAGGTTCAGATTGATTGGATAGTTCTCTCAATCAATAGTCTATAGGATAGAGTCGACACAAAAAACCAGCTAAAACATACCTATTGAAACAAATGTTTTAGTCATTATAATTAACTGCACCTAATGAAGGGGTACGTGCAGTTTGGGTAATGATACACCGTTTAGTCATGAGAGTATTACGGTGGCATCAATAACAACATACACCATAAATATCTTTTAAATTGATCAAAGCATACAGTTGGGTAGTAGGAACATTGTGATACCTTTTTGGTCATGATGCTGTAGTTTTTTCCTGTTCATTGATACAAAATATTGCGTATATCAATCCAAAATGACATCAAAGCGTGAGAAAGAAATTGATGCATTAGAATAATCATGTGTTATTTATTCGAGGAGCAACATGATATTCATTGCCAATCTAGCTTAATTTTGTGCGAGACAATAATGATTCTGGGATATCTATTAATCGAAAAATCAACAAAATCATACTTTGACTAATCGTGCATATATATATATATATATATATATATATATCACATGAATCGGATCAAACAATTTAGAAGGAAATCCTCTTAAAGTGAGATCGCTTATTTATGCTTCGGACATGTGGATGACTAACCCTGCCACCAATACCCACACTATTAACCCTAGGTATTATATCGGTAGGTTTTCATCACTGTACCATTAATCTAACCTATTAATAAAGACACGTCTGTAGGTTGATGTCAATGCAAATATAAATCGATCCACTCTTTCTGTGTTTTGTGTAGAACTAACAAATTTACTTGGAACTAAAGCAAATGTATGTCACGAGTTAGGCTAATGCCATAAGACCCAGGGATGTTACTTGTCGTGACAAGTTAAGCCACTCTCAAATGAAACAGACATCACACAAGACAGAATGATTAGTCTAGCATGACACTCCTAGTACTGTAGCAAGTCGAGGTGACCTTGGTCCCTGCAGTTCTGCATCCATTTGCAGCCTGTCATATTCAATCTTCGTTAATGTTTGTGAAATAGGGAAATGGTTCTAACGTCGCGTTGTGGTTAACGTGAGCACAATATATTCCGCTTATTTCGTAGTTCGTTTCTGGAAATTAAGGCTAAATTTACTAACATTGTCGCTGCGACACCGTTGACGAAGCAGCACAAAAGTTGCTATGTTTAAGAAAGTAGGTAATGTCCGAAATACTGGTCTCTGGTCTAAGCTTTTTGTTATTGATAACTGTGTTACATGCTGATAAACTGAGTGCTATCGATTACGAATAGTAGACGCTGAATGTATTTCACTTCAAATTATCATTTGCATTGATATGAGATAAATCAAATTGATAAGCCAATTTTGAGTCTGTGTGTGTGTGTGTGTGTGTGATAGAGAGAGTGAGAGAGAGCGAAAGAGAGAGAGAGATTGATTCTCAGAATACTAATGCAATCTCAGCAACATACTTCTCACAGTATGGAAGCACAGCTGTATATTTGTCGGCCACATCGTTCTTCGCCTTGCTGAATTCTTTCGCAAGAAGTGATTTATTTAAAGGGCTCGCTCTGTGGATGTCAACGTTAAATATGGGACAAATCATCCAGACACTGTGCCGGTATACATATTTGAAGTGTAATTTGAAGTAGGATGTGCCATAAGTAAGCATTTGTTGACATTCCTAACCTTATTTCTATGCGGAATTTATTTTCAAAAAGAGGTAAATATTAAAGAAATTTAGGGTTTCCAATATCAACGTAAATCAATGTGTCAATCGATAAAATTATCAGCTCTTCCACCATTTGGCCAGGTTTGTTTCTATACTTAATATCGGACATTTACCAAATGAATGAGGAAAATAATAACTTTTGTTTGCATTATTCACGTGTTGATCTCTCGCCAAATATGCATGAGCGAACAGCGGATGCATTAAATCCCATTTCCTATTTTATCAACGAAATGTGTGAGCGCGATTTTGCCATCATCGACACAATGTATTTCAAATGATATATTGCCAAATCCAATCAATTCCACAATATTGACTAACCCTTCGCTGATTTACGGCCCACTGTATTCCGGTATATTCATGCCGTATTTACGACCGTTTTACGGGGCACGGCCCCTCACCGGGTTGGATTTTGCTGAGTTTGCAATATTATTGGCAAGCAAAATTATTTGGAACAGTCAATCTAAATTGCTTGGTATTCCATTGATTTCTCATATGCCACAGTATCGCATTCGTAGTGTGGTCGTTTTGCGAAAACGACATGGGATACGTTCAATTAATGATTCTCAGAAATACGTTGCACCACACATTCTTAAGATCCCACGAATCACATGAGCTACATCAAGTGGGGGGGTTATGTATGATGTATGTCACAGTAACCTCAAGCTCTACCTTTTTCTAGAAATGAAGCCGACTAAGACACCGTGTGCTCTCATTCGACCAAAGCCCATGGATGGAGCCCTACATTAGAATGAGCACCAACCTAGGTATTGATGCCACCAGACGACCTGAACAAGCTTATGAGCAACTCCGTGTTTGGTAAGGCAATGGAGAATCTCCAAAGGCGAGTCATGTTAAGTATGCGCGCTCGGAAGAGGACAAAATATGTAGGATTGTGGCCAGTCCCGCCTATGCTCGTCACGAAGTATTCGATGACGACCTGGCTGCCCTGCATTTGCACATTATCTGCCTGGTGCTAATCCGTCAGGTGTATGTAGGCATGTGCATTCTCGACCTCTCCAAGCACCTGATGTACGACTTCTATTACAACACAATGAAGTCCAGATATGGTGGCAACCTGCGCATGCTATATACAGACACGGACTCGCTGCTTATGGAGATCCGCACAGCTGAGGTGTACGCAGACATGCAGGCGGGCCTCACCCACTTTGACTCAGCAACTTCTCACCTGAACACGCACTCTACACCAACACTAATAAGAAGGTCTTGGGCAAATTGAAAGACGAGTGTGCCTGAGTGCCGATCAAGGAATATGTAGGCCTGCGCCCTAAGATGTACTTAATCATGATGTCTGACACGGGCGAGATCAGAAAGGCAAAGGGAGTGAAGAAGGTTGTATTGAGAAAGCACCTAAACCACGCGCAATACATGGAGTCTATGTTCATACAGAAGCAGTTCCGCCATAGGATGAACATGCTACGCAGTGATGGTCACAAGATACAAGGACTACACGTCAACAAGGTGACACTCTCCCTGTTTGACTCAAAGCGGTGGACAGCCACAAAGAGCGTAGACACCTTAGCCTATGGTCACGTTGATTTACCAGCGCAGAGTCGGGCCTGTTGGGGGTCGGACCCGATTAGACTTTCAGCACTGTAATTTCTTATGAGCCACGTAGCCCATTTTGGGGTCACCGCAGAACGCAACACAAGTGACAGGGAGTAAATCCTGTATAAGCGGAAGTGGCCCTTGTTGCTTGGATTAAGAAAGGTTGGGTAGAAACGCTATTTACTATTCTACCTGCAATTGAAAATCACCTAAAGATTCTTTGCATGAATGATTGTTCATAAATCCGACCTTTGTATCTTTATTAGGAACAGACACATGGAGTATTTACTATCAAGGTAGAGTCTGTTTGGTATGAACTGTCATAAACGAAGATTGCATTATTGATCATAATATGAGCTTCATTGATTGCGGTCGGGTCGCGATATTTCAAAAGAAATCAATTATGTTCGAAAATTTTAGCATACATAAGGGAAATCTCAGGGGAGCGACAATCAGCAAGTCATAGAGAATTATTTCAAGGGTCCTAATTTGCGTGAATATCGGAATTTGACAAAAGAAGTATATTAGGAGTCCAAATACATATCCAAACGAACTTATACTTTTTGTTTCATCCTTTTAGCACATTGGTCATTTGATCACACTGTATGTTTCATACCATCCAAAGCGTGAGGCATCTAGATTAAATGGCTTCTGTCACCTGTAACAAGATTGATATAAAGTATTCTCCATTGTATCGGACAAAAAGTCCCTAATTTGCAAAGCTGATAAGAATAAATTGATTTACGAGTGAAGGGATGTGTCAGAATTGCACCAACGGGCTCAGGCGGCTCTAACCATTGTTCCTATTCCGTTTCAAAGCTTATTTTTGTGTGACGTGATTTTTCTTCTTCTTTATCGATGCTTCTAAGAACTGCAGCGCGTCAGCTTATCGCACTAAACTCGTACCGTCCAATATTTTGTCTCTGTTCTGCACGCAAAGCAGTTAGAGGTATTAAGTCCTAATTTAGACATACGATATACCAGTGTTTGCCAGTCGTTTTGTTTTCCATGTAATACATCCTGATGAGGTCGTTCATGTTGAATTAATTTAGCCGGTTGCTAAAGTCATGCTGGCATTAGCACACTAATTGTTCTACAGAGCATAGGTCGTTAATCGATAACCGATACATGGACTCCACAGTTTGTAGCCAGAAGCCTGCGGCCTAGAAGTAGATATCCAATAATTAACTTGATAAACCAATTGAAATGCATCATTGCTTAGTGTTTCCCACAGTTAGCAATAAGATCATACATTAAAAAACGTCACGAGTATTTGCAAATGCATCCAGAGCTATAACCCAGACAATTAATATAATCCCTTACGGACGCCGACGTTTGAAAAACGACAGTACGTGCCCAGCTTAAAAGAAAGTGGATTTGGTATTATCATCAACTGAAATTAATATGTAGAATTGCTCCTTTAAGTTCTTTCGATTGCGCGTCGCTAGCGGCTAGTAGGGGAAACAGAGATTCAATAACAGAAATCACATGCGAATGTCCGGCCCGGGTACAAAAGCGTGCTGAAATCGATTTTAACATGATTTGGCACAATGACGCATAACTTCAATATGCGTATCACATATTATCACAATGAATTATACAATCATTTATATATCTGAAAAGTTCATTAATATATCCTTCATCTTTCACCGCCAACTTTGCCTCATTGAGCTGGCGATGAAAACTCACGATGATTAAATAGTATTGCTAAATAGATGGCCACCTGCGTTCCCGGAAGTACATTTTAGGATTGAATTGATCAAACCCAAGAGTGTTTTATCTTCATATATTGTACCTAGAAGGTTACATGTGAATTTAATACCTTACTACAAAAACTGTCGAGCGTCAGTAACTATAAAAGTTCACTTTATTGAAATATAAAAAACCCACGTACCCAATCTGTATATTGCTTGAATCATTAATTTAGTTTCCTCTGATATGATTGAATTTATGCGGTGACGTAGGAGTATGCAGACCTCATAATCGTCAGCAAATAAAGCGAAGCAAGGCTCGAAAATTCTAGTTTTTGCTATCAGAACATTTGAAACGGGCGCCAACCATTGGCATCGGCTCCCAATAATTAAGCTAAGGGTTACTCTTCCCATATGCTGACGTTGTGCTTAACATAATCGTTGAATCGACAGAGTTGGCCTCGAGCGCCAAGATCTAAAACATTCTGCTAATTTGGTCTCCGGGTCTTAACATTATTGGATTTAATCGCTAAGGTACACATAGGTTATGTTTAAGTGGTTTTTTGACAGTTTATTATAAAGCGCTTCTTGACATTAATTGCGAAACTAAATTTAAAATATTTGAGCGTCGGTTTGCAGTCAAAGACATTCCTTGACGATGACCAGTATTCACTGAATGGATGGCATCAGCGTTCGACAGCAACAGACCCGGACACGCGTGTTCCTTATGGTATCGATTGGGCAAATCGGCCTCACCGCTACTCATCAGTTCATTATCTAGATTTTGGATTTACCTGACATAGATGGATGAATACTCGTTAACTATGATATGTTATAAACTGTGCTTTGAATTTACATCACGTGATATCAGCACCGTGAGAGGATGTGAAACATTGAGCTGAGGCTCACGTTACATACTGATTACACTGACATCCTTAGTGTTCAAACTGAGAAAACAGGTAAGGAAATATATATATATATATATATATATATTCTGAAACGCAACCTTCTGCTGCAATACTGCTGTTACACCGTTTTTCATAAGCTATCTACTGTGAACGCCGATAAGACGAAATTTTACAATCGTATGGCTTGTTACAAACGCAGCAATAGCCATGGTTATAAACGTTTATCGTGAATCACTTATTACTGTGTCTGCCTGTGTGAGAAACTTCACCATTACCCACATGCATATTCACCGAATGTGCTGTTCGACAAACAAGTGGAATTATCAGGAATTAAAGCTTATGAAGCAAGCGATTGCTGTGGTGTTTATATATGGATTTTGAGGCAACCAAATCATAACGTGAGCATCATGCATGTCAAATAAAAATATAATGCCAGTCGTGCTTTGCTAAAAACACCTCATGAATTATACGTATCAAGGGACAAGTTGTAGTGTTCATGGAATTACTGTCCACTGGAATTGGATCGTCAAAACAAATACCGTGTGAAAGCGATACGCACAATATGAACGTTAATTTTTCATGAGCTATAAATAACAGTGGTAAAATACTTATGATTCTTAAAATTAGCACCGTGTTCTGGTTTTGTGCAATTCTGTATTTGGCACCATAACTCCTTGCTAAGATTTGTCTTATGCTTAACAGTCATCAGTCTAACATGGATTTGGTTCCATGAGGGCGTACAGCCTCCGAGATATATGTAAAAAGTCAACAATTATCACTGGTATCTCACAAACATGATTGTTGTGCGAACCTTTGTAAAAATGGATTTCCAGCTATTGAAACACAACTCGTGTGCAGTACTTCAATAATACATTGGTTATGATGACAATGCGTTTTTCTGTATGGTAACGTTTTCATTTACATATATATTTTTTAAATGATTTGTAGTGGTACAACCTGCATGTTACATCAAACAAGCTGTTCCTTTCAAAATTCATGTCAGCTGCATTGCCGCTGTTTTATTCCATGATTTAGAAAATATACTTTTATTGTAGTTATTATTGTTAGACCAGTACGTTAGTCTTCAGTCTACAGACCTGCAATGCACAACAGCACCAGATTCAAATCTCACACTGGTAACCTATGTTCTACGTTCCACAAGTGGACTTACAGTCCTTGTGCTGAACACACTTAGTCCAAATCAATCATTGACCAGTACAAACCAAACATTAGTATAATTATATCACCAAACCTTGGAGCACATTCAAGATAATCAAATACAAGTATATTTTCATCGACAATTCGTTTTCACAGCAAACTATTATATAAAGTTTATTAATTGCATTCAGCTGCATTCTAAGCTTAAACACCATTGTATACAGCTTGTTTGTGTAATTATCAATGCCAACGTTTCTAAATGTCAATTCGCTCAACATCATGAAGCACAGTCGTTGCCAAGCCAATCGTATTACATATAGGACTAAAACTCATGATATATTCCTTAGGCTTTATATCTCTCATAAACGAAAGTGGAAAACATCATACAAAAAAAAAGATTTTTTTATGCAAATCACATGATAACACAATGGGTTATTCAGATTCAAGAGTTCATGAATATGTGCATGCCCACGGAGATACTTAGTGAAAACCATTAAACATTGTTTTGTAATACGGTGCGTTACAAGGTCACTTATAAGATATCAGACATCTCTTTCTTGTATAGGCTGTATGTTTGTTCCACTATATACACTAAGAAATGTTTTTACTGAGGGGTATGTCTTATCAACGAGTTTCTAACAGAACTTTTATGAGACAAGGGTTCGTTTTGTTCAACGACCTGTACACAGGTAAAGATCTGGCTTGATATAAGGAAGCGTCCATACAGAATTGTGCAACTATTGATAGAAAGTTCGACAATAACTAACGATGAATTGCCGATATATACACTCACAGTGCTTTATTGATACCTACTAGCCTTTTTATTTGACTCAGGGGTCTACTTGTAGCGAAATCAGTGGCGATTGTATTCTCATCATGAAACAGCCAGAGTAATTCAGCCATGTTATCAAACTGGAAATCACACTCTCAGCTAGGGGCATAAAGCTCATAAACGCACGAAGAACCAAGGCGTCAACACCAATCGTGTTATTATTGAGATGAGACCATTATGTGAACGTAAGTAATGTGCACTAGGGGGGATATTTGACAATAATCAAGTAGTGTTGCGGCTTCATGGCTAACGTACTGGTCAAAAGTGAAATTGGAAACTGTCATCATTCATAGCTTAATAGCTTAATACTTTAACATATCTCGACTGTTAAATGAACTTACTTTGCAGAAAAGAATAGGCCACCTACATATTATCATGTTATGTCATTCTATATATGATATACCTCGCACGAATAGTCAACGTTCCGCCTTGTGCTCTTTCAATTTAGCCGTATGCAGTTGAACAATCGTTTGAAGGACGATGGCCACGCAAGTAAGTCCGTCATAGCTCATGATAGGGCATTGCCCTCCTGAGTGATCATAATGTTGGTTTGTGGGTTGATTACGATTATCATGCTATGATGAAAAGTATGCAGTATAAAACGTTAAATTGTACAACATTGCTGCAACTAGATACGCTTGGATATTTTTGTACTTAATAGGACTGTTGAGAGAAATATAAATCAACCCAAATGTTTTGGGATCCTAACGCAGCAAATACTGCAGATGGGTGTCGCAGTGTGCCACATGAAGATCAGTTAACAGACAAAGAAACCTCCCGGGAATGCTTATAATGTTTGTGCAGACACTATTAGAATATTTTTTCATACTATCGTTATCAAGCTACAAATATACGGATCTTGTTTTATTTGATGCCCACATGAGTGTCATTTGTATTGGTTCCATTTGAAATTATACTCAAGCCTAAGAATAAGCAAAAACTGTGGATCCATTTATATCCGCAATTCCATGGTCATCGCAACGACCGTCTGATTATGTAGATTCATGGAATCAAGATATCTTGGGACATATCAGGCATATCCACTCAGCACTACACACGCTAAATTGCAATAATATTCAGCTCGTCCGGTTCCTATACCATTGAAATAGGTATGTTGGCAGGTAGCTTTGATCGTGTCATTAAGACGGCGTAAAGATTTGATGTTGTTGTCATCACCATATGTATTTAATCCTTTCACAACACGGCAATATTTTTTCATGATAAGGCCTTACCGAACATAGTTTGACAAACTCAGATTACACGTGTCGTTGACGGTTATGGCCTCTTGCATATCATATGTATAAGGTGATTTCTTTGTTATCACACATTGCTTTCTTGATTCGACATTTTTTACAACTGGTAAAACTAACGTTTTGCTTAGCTGGTTTCTAATCCAAATGCAGCGCGATAAATGCCTATGTTCCGCAATTTGACAGGTGTACATGCTTTTGATGTCAAGGAACAGATAAACCCGTCAATTGGGATTTGACTGATGACGTTGCTCTTTGACAGCACGCAGATAAGTTTCTACATACAGAATTTATTTGAGTTATTGTGGCATATATTGTTGAATGTTTCGATGGCTTTTGTTAGTTAATAAATGATAAAATCACTACACTATATGATATATTCTTTGACGCATATTGTTTTTGCTATGAGCTTAAATTAATTTGGACTCACCGGGAATTGTGACATGTCATTGATCGTGAATAGCAGCATTCGGTGGCGTAGCTCGAAGGGGATTTATAACTCTTGTATATTACAGGGCTGTAAGAATGCTCTGGCCCGTTTGTAGCATGTTTACAATGAATAGCCAAAACATTGCATCAATTACCACGACGCATTTATTGTATGTGATAAGCCGATTTAGCAAAATAATGAAGGTTTACTACCCCTAATAACGTTCCCTCTGGAATTTGATGTACAGCTTATTAAGATTAAGGACCCTCACAGTGTTGACATCATATTAGTTTACGAATGTAACGATGAAGCAGGACGGAACATGTCAACCCATCGGGCTTTATCACAATATATGGCATTAGGAGCAGCACCGGAAGTCTTTGCAACCCACACAGCCATGTGTGTCTTCAGAATGTACAAGTGGTTTGCAATATATATCAATTATAAATAAGAAAATGTCCTATAAAAACATAACAGCGTATTCAAGCGAGTTCCACCACACGGACCTGTACAGATTAAAACAGATGGGCAGAGTGTTGACTGATACAGCTATTCTCAACTTTATATCACATTTCTTGCAGATTGGTTATATATAAATATATGTATGCGTGTTCTGAAGTCATCTGTATTCACGCTGAATCATCATCTATCACATTTATGATCATTAACATCCATGATAAGTATGGCTACTGACTTAGTTCCTGTGTACTTATGCTGATGAATCGCACTGATGGTATTTAGAGGATGGTCAACTGCGACTGTGGAAGCTCATTTCCAGAGTCATCCTATCTAGCCCCAGGTCGCAATTTAACCATGTAATTTTTCAATTTCAAAATATAACAATCATCAATAAAAATACATTTGGACTGATATACACATATCAAACTAATACCCGTCGGCGTGATATTTACAGTAGTAGCTAATTCCAAGACCGATCATTCAAACGTGTTCCATGAGTGGATTTGACAATTTTCAATTAGTGAATGTCTTACAATAGAAATGACCCGATTGATGTAATCGGTTGCTTGTTACTGGATTATATTAATCAATTATATTAGGGTGATTTTGTGGCAGGCTGAATGGCTGAAAGGAAGATATAAAAAGCTTGGCTCATGAGATTGAATTTGCATATGCATATATATAGATATATATATAATATATATATATATATATATATATATATATATATATATATATATATATATATATATATATATATATATATATATATATATATATATATATATATATATATATATATATATATATATATATATATATATATATATATATATATATATATATATATATATATATATATATATATATATAAGTTGGGAGCCAGAAGAGTCACAAGATGAGAACATACGCTTTGTGTGGTGCTCCAGTTGGGACACCCGGCAGATTCTACCCTTTGCATATTTCATTACATATTGAGGATTTTCTGTGATAAACTGTTGATCCAACTATGACGACAAAGAAGAATATATGGAAGTCTATGTCTCTTACGTGACCGGGTTAACATTTTATGAAAGCGAGAGAGAACGATGATGATGAACGAGTAGTTCAAGAAAAATAATTTGAAGCATGACGTTGGGCAAAACAAAGGCAGGTCATCTCGAAATTTGACTTGCAAGCGTATATGCATTATACAGCGCAAAAACATAGGTGCTTAAGCGAGAAAAACGGCGGAACGTTTTTATTGACGAGCTAGTGCTTTCCATATCACTTTGATGTGGGCAAATGCAGAGAGCATGCCGTAATTTAAACAATATTCACCTGAAAGCCGGACAAAGAAAGCCCAAAGAAACGCAGCGAACCAAGGCGTCACCACAGAGTTCCATTGCAATCAGTGTAGCAACCACAAATAAACTAACTTCCTCTGACATTTTGTTTTGGCCAGCTGCAAAGCGCTTTAATCTGGAATTCCCTTTTCAAGCCATAGTTTGCTAACGACAGCATTCACCAACCGATATCCAATTTCCATTCCATCTCCGTTTGTATGACCAATATCCATAAATTGTACTCCTTTTATATGATAAAACGTCACAAATCTAAGGAGAACCATCTTGGGAGACACTCGGTCCGATTTAAAAGGACAGATAGCGTTAAATGGTACACGTTCCGGTAATAACCAAGTTGAACAAAAATGGAAACTGTTATCATTCATAACATATTCCCCGATAAAATATATCACTTTTGTACTTAAATATGTCTTGACTATCAAATTTTCGGGATCGTGTAGATCACGATAATGTGCGATCTCTTGCGCATCGGCTTCTGTGCAGGCTGGGATTCGCCTCTGCAATACTCCGATCGCTTTGGGCCAAATTCGGGCCATTACGCGACGAAATATTATTACGGAATGTCATCTGTTAAATATTACAAAAACATTTTCTGTTGTGTGTGATTAATAATAATCGTTTGTTATGGAAAACCTTTTATAGGCCCATTATGAGGCATTTATCGAAAAAAAGTAGTTCCGCGGACGTTTCATGGCCGTCAAGCGTTTCTAAAAATGGCGGCAGTCAGATGTGAAGACGAATTTGTTAACGAAAATCGACTGAAAAGAGCAATAGAAAGTTACACGCCGGGATTGGAAATGACAGACAAGCAGCGAGAGTGTTTGGAGAAGTTGTTCTTTGGAAACTTATCTACCAACGGGGTATGGGAAAAGCCTGATATACCATTTGCTCCCAGATTTGCTGCTCCCCCCAGCCCTCCGATGGGAGTTCACATGTTTTATGGAAAAAATAAAAAGACACACAACCAAAAAAACTTGGACTGCTAATGTTAGAATAAGATTTGCCCAAATTTAATACTTGTGACTGCAGGGCCTTGGTTATATAACCGAAATAACTGCAGCATATAAAGTAAAGAAAGTTCATAATCAAAGACATCAAAATGCGGCCTTTGTGGACAGTAAACACAGCTTACTTCCGAGCTTCCCCGATAAGCTCCATTCATGTTGACCATTCTTGTTTGTTTATGTTTGACGCGCGCTGCTTGTTATCGCCCGGTCAGAGGTTACAACCGGGTCAAATCGCATGCGCTCCGTGAACTATTGCAGAGATGTTATGTTAGCATTGCGTCAAACATGTCTGCCATGGAGAGTGGATAATGTGGTGAATTGTTATTCTATATACGGCATTCCACTTACGAATAGTCTTGTGCCGTTTCAGAGCGATAGCTCATATGAATTACATATAGGACAATATAACGCAAAACGGTCTCACAAAAGAACTACGGCCTTCGGAATACTGGTTGTTGCTATTTCTAGACGTAGATTGCTTAACATTTAAATTTTTGAATTAATCGCTAATTTCCAGCTTGGGTGGAGATAAATTAAACAACCTGAACATACAAATTTTACTGTGATATATGAGAAAGTTTATAAAGCAGCGTTTAATCGTGAAATATTCTGCACAAAACGTTATTAATAGAAACGCGTAACAAGGTATTTATAAAACTAGGAAGGACAGCAAAGTATATACTCTTGAGAGCATAAATAATCTACCCAAATGTTGTAGAATACCACTGTAGCGACTAATGCCGCCATTGGAGGGCAAGTTAACAGATAGAAAACCTCTTTGAAATGCCTACAATGTTCGTGCAGACAACATTTACATCCTAAAATAGACGATGATTTTTAGTTATGTTTCGCTGTTGGGCAGAGTAAAAATATATCTAGATGCATATGACTATATTCAACGTGTTGGTGAGGAGACACCAATGCACAAAATTAACCAAGCAGCATCTGTTTACAGTCGACGTGCAACAGTTCATCATCAGATTCCATACTGGAAGTAGGTTTGTTCATCGTCATATACCTTACCAAACAATAGTGAAACTCTTAGATTATGAAAAGATCATTGCAGTGTCCCGTTGAATCATTCTACATACAATAGGGGTAGTTGATAACCGATTGATACTAAACACACCAACCCATGTGTTTCGATTGTTAGCCATCCGATATTCGTAGAACAGATATTCTGTACATGGCTTATGCTCGGGTTTAAACAGATATTAAAAAACTTGTCAACACCATGTAGTATTAAGTGACTCGTGCACATCAAATATCCTTGATAATCTGCTGTGAATACAAAAGTTTGATTGCACCACCACTTTCTATTTATATATATATTGATATTCACACATTTGGAGGTGTTTCTGCGGATTGTACAGGTTTTTGATGTCAAGGAAATGCCAAAACTGTAAGCAGGGATCGGTCTGATGACAGCACATGGGCAATTCTGTTTGCAAAACTAAGCATACTTTATCTGAGATTTAGAGCTCTTATGCATTAACTTTCGATAAGGGCCTGGACTGCATTGGCCTGTTCGTGTTTGGAATATAGCTGCAAACCACAATTCAGCTATTTGATACTGGGAGGACACACTGATGTAAATGTTGGATAGTATTTTTCATTTGACCGTCTCGTGCCTTTATTGAACATCTGTTCATTCCCATACGGATTAGAAAACAAATACTTGAGGTGCTCATGTGATTATGTAATAAATCCTTGTTAAAGAATATTTAATAACACAATCGGATAAATCAAGCCAAAATTTATCCAATAAATGTGGTTATTTTAATATAGTTTCCGTAAGCAGCGCCATTTGGAACTTACTTTAAAATGTATGCTGCCGTGATACCAACCCCACCAGATAGTCTGGACAAGAGTACATCTCCATTACATTGTATTTAAGGTGCATATGTAAATGTTTGATACATTTATAAATGGGGAGAGGCACAATCAATGCATCAATTACCAAGGCTCTCTATAGTTGTCAATAAGCGTCCATTGCATCAGCTTGCCTTACTCGTCCGGGTAATGAAGGTTTACCTCTCCTGACATTATTCCGTACAGCTCAGGTGGCTTATGGGGATTAATGACACACACTGTGTTGACCCCATCTTAGTTTGTTCGTGTCATTCACGTTTGTAACGATGAAGCACTAGTGAACACAGGATCAGCACAGGAAGCCTTCTCAACCCACACAGCCATGTATGTGTCTCTAGCATTTACGGATGGGTGCTATAAATATCCACTATCAATAACGACTTGTACCTTGACTTAAGGATACATCCCATGATATAACGGCGAGTGCCACCACATGATATTTCTAATGTATAGTACAAGATGACAGTAGATACGCCTAGAAATCTTTCGACTGCCATATTTAAGGTAAACTTTGTTATCGGTGACTAGTGAAACTTGGCTGTTATTTAGTCAACCGCAGTCAAGATGTCAGTGGGCACACAGGAGCATAGTGAGATACTCTACATATCGCAGCTATTATTGTAGAATAGTGGCTGGCCTGTTTAATACTATGAACAGATACATATTACTCGACGAACACAAAAACCACCTGTTGGTCCACCCGTTGATTGTTCCTGGCAATTTCAAATGATATCATTGATAACCTAATGGGAATCTGCACATTTCGCATATGCATCCTAAACGGTTTGTTATGGCGAGAACCCCATGGTGGTTTATTATGGTGAGTCTGCTATGTATGTTAGTTTAATCAAAAAAGAATTCTTCACCAAATGATACTTAAATACTAGCTCAGCTGGTCTGCAGTTCTTTGACAAGGTCACATTAGCTAAGCACATTTCAAACATTGTTATGAGGAACTATATCAGGTTTAAGATGTCGGCATCCAGTGGGAAATAGCAATTGTTTTTGTTAACATGTTCTCTTTTGTCTTATAAAAACTTATTTTCCTTTATTTGGACTACATAGCGAGGAGCACACCGTTTGGGTCGAGGGGTGTGGATTGTTTTTCTTTTCATCGTTTTTTTAACTCAAAACTATGGCGTACATTCACAACGCCATTGCCTCTTTGTTCACCAGATGTTTGCGCGATTAGATTTTGTGGATAGTTGTATAATATTGAAGTGAATTTATAAAAGAAACAAACTGCCAGAAATCGAGCCCCGATGATCCTCTTCACTAAACACCTCTAACGCTCATTGTCATTAATTTGGGTATTTGTGAAATGGGGCTGATCATGCTGATAATCAGAACACTCATATCTTAGGTAACGAGTAGTGTCGAGCTGTTCACTAATCCTTTGACGATATAAGTCATCAAAGCGACAAGAAACAGCCTATATGGAATATGCCTATAACGCACTTGTGTGATGGCGAAAATTATCCCCGTTTTAGTTTTGCAATCTATTTTTGCATTGTCCAATGATGTGAGTGGCACAAACCGCATGTGTGAACCTGGTAGATCGAAAGAGCTGTTCTCTTTCATAGCGGCTGGCTCAAGTGCCTAGATGACCAATTAGTAGACTGAGAGTAAGAAATGACTAGGTCGCAATACCCAATATATATTGTATTCTAGCAAATTACTCCTGCATGCTATATCCCTTTGCCAAAACGCTGATATGTGATTGGTAATTTTTAGAATACTGTTTTGAAAAATGATATCTTCAGATAATTTGTCGATCAAATCAATTCATGTAAATAGATATACCAAAGCTTGTCATACACCATTGACGTTCTATTGGAATATCTGTAGAGATATGACAACCGACATTGGAGATAATAATAATGATAGTGAAGGTGAATAATTATTTGTCGTCAATATAACATAATACCCCAATCGTGAATCAACCAACATTTCATTAACAGCTTAAGATCACTCTTTTGTTACATAACTACAGCAACATTAACCACAGCGACAGGAACTATCAGCAATACAAAACCAACTAGTCGTAGTTGTATATTGTAGGTTAAATTTTTACAGTAGCACAGGCACTATTGCTTAAAGAGGTGATGTTATGGGCTCGCCGGTAAACATGCATCCTTGAAATAATTGTGTATGAACTTGGCTCCTTTGAATAGATATCACGTTGGGAATAAATCCATTTGTAACGTTACTGTCAGATAACATGAGCACAGTCGTTTTGATCTGCTATTGTACTTTAACTCATCAAACATAGGTCGATGATCAGAGAGGAGCGGGAGCGGTTACGGGGAACTGCATTGTGTGTCGGTTATTGATGATATAGCCACTCTTGAGGTTTCAGATAAGGTAAGAAAAAATGGATGATCATATACATTATAAGCAACCATAATGAGCAATACATTATATATAGGCTATGGACTACATGCCGACCCACGGGTAGCGGGTTGTTTCACAAGGTTACACGAAGCCCAATATATCAAATGTACGCAATATGGGCTGTTGCATCAATGCATTGTACTACGTCGTTTATTTATCTCGTCCAGATGATTCGGTCTACATGATATTGGCAAGAATGAGCAGAAATCAGTAAATGTGTATGATTTAGATTATGTACTTGGATGAAATACGAATAAACAATAACGTCAGTTTCCAAATACACTGAGGTTTCAGAGGCACATCTGCAAAAACATGTTATTTTGTATCTTTTAGGACCATGTATACCTGGGATAGATCAGTCACTAAATGTGCACTACGAATATCAGGGAAATATGGTATCATGTGGAAATGAAGTCAGTTTATACATAGCAGATGCAGTGCACAAAGGACCCATTTGCAAAGTGCAATTGCTTAGTATTGTTTTTGAGCATCAAAGCAAAATCACAATTTCCAAGTCTGAAGAGATGGTCGTGCAGAAGTTAAGCTGAAGTTGCATTCCTTATGCGTCCCGCATTACCTAAATTCAATTTACAATAACATTATTTAGTAGATTGTTTTTCGGCCACTGTGCGCGTAATGTGTGTCAGACGTTTTTGTGATGCAGCCGAGTTATTTAATTTGCTTAACGAATAAATGTAAAGCAGTTAAGAAGAATTGCCGGTGCTCCCTGCGCTTGGGAGCAACGTCGTGGGTGTATTGCAAATGAATAAGTCGACAATGGGTATATAGCATATATGGTTATTCTGCAAAGATAAATTGCTTATCGGTCAGAGTTTCATGCCATTGCACGTCAGCTGTTGTTTGAGATAAGTATAATTTCCGTACTCTATTCTTTCATCTTTAATTGGAACTGCAGTTGCATCAATTTATATCAAAAATATGTCAGCAAGCTAGTCACAACAGCGAGTTCATTATTGCAGGATATTACACAGCCGTTAAGATAACCAATAATTGCTGCACGGAGGCAGTGATGCTGCGCAGTAATATCTTACACACCAGAGGGGTCATGGTTAGCGTCAATAACTTGGTTGTTTTTGCAGACTGTGGCCACGTACAAATACCCTTTGTGTGCTAAATAACACGTTCAACCGGCCATTCATGTCTATTTCGCATATTAATCAGGCACTGTGTGAGTTCTTGCCTGGGCTAAGTATTTGAAGCATCCAAACATCAAACATTGCTCTTCTTTGGCACACCGGTTCTATGAAGTGTTCATTCAGTATAGTCACTCGCTGTAGAAGCGCTTTTGCTTAGTATGTTGCAGTATTATTACAAAAAGCCGGTACGAAAATAAAACAAACAAAGAAAATGTTTTGCATAATTTGGAATGTTGTGACGAAGGCATTGTTTTGATCTGTTTTATCATCGATTCGTCTTAGATCGGATATACACACCTAGACAACAGCTTAGGTTTGCCTACTACTCATCGATAAATTTCTGAATTCCTCCTTGATCAACGCTCTGTGCGATCTCATTCGGTCAATATGGGGATATTCTACTTCTCTGGATATCAATGCCGGGCAATTATGCGTTCAGGTTAGTGCTGACAAAATTGATTATACAGAGAAATTCCACCAATGATGCATCATTTACAGAGATACAGTATAGAACATGTTACTTACTTAGTAAGCATTTGATCGACAGCCAACCGGCTCATTAGGATTCCTTGTTTGGTGTTGCAATGTCATCCATCGACTATAAGCTCCTATTAAACCCCCATTCGGTAGGCGCATCAATATTCGACCTATATCACACGCGGGGCCCTTTGTTGTGTTCCATATCACAGCACTTATCTAGCCCCTTCCTGATCTATCAAATTTCCCGAAGTAGATCTATGCACTGCTTAGAGATCCCATGTGGGTATTCCATTGTGCAGCATGGCATGTTGACGTACATCAATTTTCAGATATTGATTTCCTTCAAACGCCACGTTACTAAAATACAGCGCCACCAGTTGCCGATTCAATGTAGGTGTATGACAGGGCACATCTTTAATAATTTGGCTCAATTAAACACAATACGGAAGAAGAATTCATCATATAACGTTAATAAAGATTGCGTTATCGCTTACGTTTGGAAATAGAGGTATAAGACTTACACAATTTTACTCATCATGGAACAACGCCATGACAACGGATTGAGAATTTGATCCTTAATGGATTCGATCTAAACAGATTCGATGCTATCTGTTCCATATCGAAGTTGAAATGATTATCATCTTTTGTGTATTTATTGTAACATGCAAATCAACTTTTACTGTGCGGCCATGTGGTAAATCGTTTGCTCAGCAATAGTAAGCACGGTAGATTTGTCAACTTTGTCGCTTATGTAAATCATCTCACCATGCAACATTCGTGGATTCCTAATGCACTAATGCAATCGATTGTTAATGAATATATTCTTTTTCAGAAAACGCAATGTAAATAAAATAACGTACATATTTCCTTTGTATTTGTAAAACTTCAGAGGGTAGACGTTTACAAGGATTATTAGTATCCCGTATGTATGGAACGATCATTGTGTAGCACTGCAAATTATTCAGTCGAAAATGGATATATTGCGTTTATATATGTTGCAAATACATTGTCAAATCGTGCTCATGTGAGGAGCTTGGTAACAAATATAATCGAACATGCCATGAGTACTCTTGCATTCGTTCGGATATATTTGCAAATGCAGTCGCACCAATTGATAGCAATAGATTGTTGTCTTGGCTGGACGCACCAGTGAGTTGATTGTAACCGGAGATTAATGTTGGATAGCCTTAAGGAATGCCAAAAAATGCTTCTAAGAGGAAATGATTCTGCGCAGTGATATCTGACTAACATGGGAAGTCATGTTAAACATTAATCACTTTGTTTGTGTTCGAAAAGAGTGTCTAAATTGTAGCTCAGCACGGTAGTCGAATTATTCATTCTAAAAACCTAGAAGTGATAACCATGCACTGCAATAAAGAAAATGAACATTTAACATTATACATTTGGGCTATTGTGTTTATCGTCACCTTGTGTTCTACATACGGAAGGCTGGATTGAATAATTTTATATCTGTACCACTGCTCAGTACTATACGTAGAATCTACGAAGACGATGGTAATTGATAAAAAGTCAAAATTGACAGAATTTAGTAGCGTTTTTCAACAGTTAAAACATGAAAGTTGTTTATAATAAATTTATACCAATTGGCTTTACACATGTTGTAAAAATATGTCTTCGTGTTTTAAAAGGTGGTTTTTACTTCCAGACGATGTCACCTGATCCTTCTGTCGAATAGTTCTGTCCCAATTTCTGTACACATATTGTCGCTAATGATCAGCCACGTCGTATTGATTAATTTTCACGTAGAGCTGATGTCCTTAGCAATTATTAAATCATTATAAATTGCGGCTGACAATTTCTTCTTTGGGAAAATTGTGCTTTCAAATGATTAATTTGGAAGACGAAACATACTCTGGGTCTGCTTTCTGTAGGACAAGATTATTCTGAATAGCAGACATACATATGTGTATTTAGATGCGTTAAGAACTCGTTGCCGTTTATTGACGCCTTACTCAATCACGTGTGTTGTTGTATATTCTGCTCGCAAAAAAGCTCTGGACTATCCCTTTTCGGGATGCCCGCCGCTTGGAAGAAGCTGATCGATGTCGTAGCATGACCCGCGATTATCTATATCGTCATCTAGTCATTTGCCAAGATAGGATGCATAATAACATCCGCTAATGTCTTTGGCGACCCATAATTATACCACTTGCCGTCATCTTTGTTGAATGTCGTCATAGTTATATATGAATAATTATTGGTTAAAATTATGCTTACATCACATCTTAACAAAGAGTTCGTACACATCTATTTTTCTAGTCTCGTACTGAGATAATGGTGTTTATTCTACGAAATGTCCGGCAATAATCTGCCATGTAATGGTCTGTTCATACTTTTCATACACACTCATAACCGAGGATGACTAATGGTTGACTTGTGGACGCTTACATCCTTTAGGAACAGATGGCTTAAAGTTTGAGGCGGCAACTATGTTATGCAGTTATCTGTAAGTGGGTGTAGTAGACAAAGCAAAAGCGCAGGTCCACCAGTTTTGATAGACGTTATGACATGCTGTTAATTCCGTGGTGCAGGCGGAATACAATAGGCAAAGATAGGTGCGAAAAGGCGTGAGGGTGTGAGAAAGAAGAGAGACAGTGGAGATGAGGTCAGAAGGGAGCGCTGCCAACGACACAAGTGATTCAAATGCACGAATTATAACGTCATTATAATGATAGTTGTAGAAGCATACGGAAATACGAGACAAGATAAGGTAGGTATGATAAACGCCGAAGGGAATTCTACTATGCATTACAAAGTTTCTCAAACCCGCATACAATGCCTATTTCCTTTCGCCTGTTTAAGCCATCGTGGATGGCCCTCAATGTAAAATAGCGTAAAACAGAATCTGCACGGAAAGCACTTGGAAATAAACAAACTGGACGCCTTGATTATTTCAGACAATTAGGATCACCCATGCTAGTGTATTTTGTGCAGTAAAAAACCCAAATTAACATTTACAATGTATTCACGAATACGTATCGAAAGCTGCAGACCGTTTAATATTGGGTTATCGACAGATTGTATTCACATCAAATGGGATATACAATTAGGTCTGCAGAAAGTCACAGCGTCACATGTTGATGAATATCCAACCAGAATAACAATAATCTTACACGGTACAGTTTGCACTTGATTTACAATGCATCATATGAATGAATACTGCTTCGGGGATAAGTTTGTCGCCGTAGACCGCAACCTCTTAATCAATTCCAGATGAATCACGACCGACCAATAAAGCTTAGCAATCTATCATCTGCGAGTAAACGTATCACAGAACCTGCGTTCTCTGTATCTGGGGCAATATATAATGTTCACCCTTGCTGTATTTGTTACATGTACACGTCCGTCTTTGTCAATGAATAGGATTACTCCAGATGCGCACAGAATGAAACAGAGCTGGAAGAAGACATGGTGCACGCTTGAAATCCCTCAAGTTTTTCAATATGTCATTAATATTACCATGCTACATTGCACTGCGGATAAAAGTAATATAAGCTATACAGACGTTAAAATGTTTGTTAGATTCTTAGCAAGCAGTTGGTTCTTTCTAAAGCTACTAATTCCCTGTATTGACACTCTGTCCATTTTGGTTGTTTATTTGTTGCTCTTGTTGCTTTAAACTAACATTCCCTTTGGGATAGATCATATATTTTGAACTGTGATAAAGAAATGGACCCAACAATCAACAATTAATTTGATCTTCCCAATTCATAGAAAAGATTAAGTCGTTATTTTTTTCTTAATACAGAAACAACCAACAGCATGCATCATCAAGTCTCGTGACATTATATATTTTCAAAATGAGAATGGATAAATATATAACCTTATTGAATGATTGCCTGTAATATTTTTCATTGTTGATATCTTTCGTGGATTTTACTGTATGGGTTGCATTAATTAGGGTCCCAGAGTATCCGACTACATCTATGTACATCCGAGTTAGCGCAAACGCGAGAGGCCATTATATTTGCATAAAGCAGCGATGGTCAAACAAAACGATTGGTACGAGCTAACACAATAGAGGAACGAAACATATATTCACTCTTTCAAACTGATGTGATCGACTTTATAGTGCTAAATTTGGCAATACATGCAGTAGAATTCTGTCTGTGCCATTACATGACTAGTTTCAGATTACACCTATTAAGTACAGCTATGCATGGTTGACACTGAATGCATTCGTGTATCATCGCTCAAGTTGCTGTCCGAGTGAACAAAGTCAATGAAACCATGCGAGTAGAGCCAATGTAATCCATCGAGCTCTGTCTAGAAAGATAATCATATATTCTTGTTGAATCGGCTGTGATTCAACACAATGCAGATTATACTGATTAAGCATTCAAATTGCTGTCTAATTCTGTCATGTGGTCTGCTGCATTTATTTGAATGGCGCAGCCGAATAATCGTTGTTGATATTGGTAAGGCAAATTTGTTTAGATATTTAAATTACTCAAACGTCGCAGCTGAATTACTTGAGATACATAAGTATCAAATGATAAAAACCGTACATTATTGAAATGGCATGTATTGATAAGTGGCTGACGTATAGTAAAATTACTTTGACGCTACGCTACTTACCTAGTTGCCTCTTCATGTTCCGATACCGGGCCCGTATCGCCCTCACTAAGCGACCGGGAACTTTGACACTTTAAGCAACGGAAATCGATTCCCTTTTGTATAACTCCGCAGGCCTACCACACGACTAGAAAATTGCTTCGTTGTAATTGGTCTTTGGATAATGTCAGCAGTTTGCTTCGCATGGGATATAATGTAATCAGAAGCTATCATTAAGACTATGCCGTTTGACATGCAAAATCTAAAGTTATAGATTACAGCTCACAATGACTTTCAATCATTTTGAATGAGCAAGGAGTGATTCAGGTAAACTATTACCAAATTGTTTGGTATGATAACCTTATATGCGGATGCCTTTTGAAGGGCTAGACCTTTCTTGCTGCATATATTCTTTATTAACAGGGACGTCTATAAACAAGTGTAGAGTTGTCACGAGAGTATGATGCTGTATAATGAATGCCTGTTTGATCGCAGCAGCACTGGTAGGCTGATATTGGCTTTCACTTTTGAAGGTTCTATTGTAACAGTGGCAAATAAGGATGATGATGAGGATGAATGTTCCCTTGGCAATACATCGGCCTGCGTGTCGCAGCCTGATAGAAAACGGGTGATCAAAAGGCTATTTAAGCAGATACTTACGACCTTAGAGGAATCATTTGGGAGTAAGATATACTAAATATAGCTTTAATACCATGCTTTATTTAACTGTCTGAGTAGCGGCTGTGTGGTGCAGTATTATTGTGAATCGGGTTAACTGCCAATGACGACATTTGGCATAAAGTATTGATTGCTCGCCGAGAATGGATGAATATTTAGAACTCGTATTCATTACCACAGTTGTGTAAAGAATATATATCCCTGTCCGGGCATAACTTCTGAATGTCTAAGTTACTTTAGAGACCAAACACACACACAAAATTCGGTATAGAATATAATGAAGGTATTACATATATCTAATTTATATCTTTGAGGTAAGTATTCTCCACCTCAGTAAATAATGAATTGACTACCTTTATCACGCTCTATATAACTTGCCATGACTCTATGTCGTCGTATATGACTTCATAAATTCAGGTTGGCATAAAGATCATCATAGACCAATCATCTGCACTACAGCGATTTGACAGGTTTTTTACAAACAATAAAAACAAAAACTGACATCAAACCGTACAATAACATTAACTTAACTATCAAACACTATCCTAATTATGTGTTTTTGTATGATCACTTCCCAAAGTGTCAGAGGTCAAACTGGTGAACTTATATAGGGCACGATTACAGGAAGGGGGTCGAATGGTACTATACCACAAAGTGACAGATAAAATGAGCGTAGAGAGAAACTATCCAATATTGGTTATATCATTATTCTACAATGATGCCATAGCATATGAACAATTGCCTGATATGCCAGAGATAGTATAGCTACGCTAAGAGAGTCCGCTAACGCCTCCTCGCGACAACATTAAGCTCTTTGGTCAATTCCCAAGTTGGATTAGGTCACTTCTAATGTCTTCAATCACACGGTAACTCTATTACCTCTGGTGCCACCAATAGTCCCATCGCAACCTCCACGACGATGAGCTCCCGGAAGCGCTAATGTGAGTGTTACCTCTTTGTTTTGAGTTGTGCAATTTACTAATAAGCGTGCTGTCAATCTTTGCCAAGAAGAACGGCCGCTCCATGCTTGGAGTATATATGGTAAAGGTGGCAATATTGGTTGAAATCTAGTTTTGGCTGTTCTTGTAGATCAGGTTCTAGATAATTGACGATGCATAATCAATACGCAATTTGTTGGAATCCATGCATAACCATGTCTCGAGAATGCATCGCCAATATAGTTTCGCGTCCTGCTGACAAAGACGTGAAAACGTACACATTTGCTTGATAACAGTATCAATATTAGTTCTAACCCAAAGCTAGATAACCAATCGACGTCAAGGAGTGATTGCTTTTGATAGTTTGTGTGAGAACCTCACCATGACACTTGGCATATGCCCAGTTACTCATGTTGGCTTACCTGATTCCGTACGCTGACACATAATCCCAGCAAACACATTGATCACAACAGATTGGTAAGCCTATCTGTCGCTCCAGCTCCTACAAATTACTATCATACAGCTCTATCACTCAAGAATAATTTTCTAACTAGGATTGGGCATATGCATTCTGGCCATCTATTATGATAATATTCACCTTGAAGATTTGGCGTATCTATTGCAAGACAGTGAGATTTTTTGGTGCATTTGATTTGATCAGCATAATTCCTGTCAGATTGCGACTGGCGTGAATCGCTAAGAGGAAGCCATTTTTCGTTTCACATGTGCATGAATGGATATTTCTCATTCTTATAACATCTTCACGGAAACACAATCCAATCTACATACTTAAATGGCAGCATTATGAGAACAGTGTAGCTAAACGATAGTGGAAAAACATTATATATGATTCAATAATTGTGTTGCAAACAAATCAAACGTTACAGAGTGCGTATTTGAGGCATACAAGCATAATATATTAAGACTTTGAGTCTGCCGTCGTGCAATGACAGCTTATTCAGTGATTACAAACCGACGAAGCTGGCACTGAGTTTGATAAATATATAAATATGAAACATAACTTTACAATAAAAAGTAATTCATAATTGTTATTCAAACAAACATTGTCAATGAAACATCCAATATTTGACGTCTGGAGTTTTACGTTTAAATCATCAGTGTATAAAATAAAGAGTTTGGGAGGTCAAATGCTACCTTCGCGAACATCATTCCCAGTATTATAGAGTTCGAAAATAAAAGCAGCAAAGTTGGTTTTTGTACAATGGCGCAATAAACGAACGATAAGCGAGGGCACACCATGTTCGATTTGTACATCGTCCTGCGGTTGATCCTGTCTAATGCTGTCGAAGCATCACGAATCCACGAAAAAGACTGGGTTGTTGTGGTGCTTGTAGTATTCTACTTTACTTTAGAATGCAAAGAAACATAAATCAGTTGAGTGCTTGGATTTAAATCCGGGTTGGCTGTCACTTGTTATGGTAATGGTAATATTGGGGCTTGAAGTCACTTTCAACAACGAGGCGATAACGCGACGGTGATGGACGAGGATTATTGTCATGCTTGGGCAGCTCCTCTTAAATGTCAGCGCTCACTTGACACAAACCCGTTTTCCGCACCGTGCCCATCTGGTTTTTTTAAATTACTTGATCATAGCTACCTTTGAAGATTGCTTTATTACATTCGCTCTTGGAATATTCTCAGCGGTTTTCCCTGTATCAGTAATGCTGTTATTCCAAGCACTAACTCTGACTCGACTCTCGGGACCGTTTATCAAGCATAATGTGGGGCATAGATTGTTCCTCTACATGGTGGTCGGGAGGGCGTATGAACATTTATTGTCGAATAGGTTGTACGTGTACCGCCACGCCTGTGTGAAATAACCTTTGCACCAAAAGCAGCATAGAATTCGCCTCTGTTGCGTAGAGCGTTGTTGAGAGGAAGGTAGCAGAAATCGTCGCAATTTGCTTCGCGCAACTTGATGTATCTTCAACTAGTCACTTACAACCATGATAAGATTCACCATGGCATCCAAAAATTCAATTTGACGTGCTTTCAGCAAAGTTTGTACCGTTAATCCGTATTAGGTATGCCATATCATTGTATCCTTTGTGTTCTGATATCATACTTGATGGGCGTATATTATAACTAAACCGTTTTGTGCCAACGTAATTCAAAACCCAAGAAGAAATGAGGCAGAAAGGTTAATTACATTCTGATGGAATATTTTTCTAAGCAAGAATCCCTTTTAACATCTGACAGCCATACTCTCAATATTGTACAATATGCCTTCATCCTTGAATGCCAGTTTTATCCAAACTGATTGATATCAGTTATGGCTCACATTGTGTACTTTACAAAATGGAGTTTTACTGCGTGCCCGCTGATCAAGCATACACAGTGCGTGTAGGACGTAGCGTTATTGCGGGTAAGCTTCATTGCAAGTCAACACACATCTTGCCTGGCCTCAAAATTCTCGTGGATGTTATAAATTGTTATTCTGCCGCCCCATAGTAAAGTGTTAAAACATATAATTACTCGAAGTTTCCACAATAGGAATGGGTAAACAGTTTGCATAACCACCGTGTATTATAAATATTAACATTCCAAATGTAACTGGTTTCGATTTAAGCTGAAAACAGGTCACAGCTACACATCAGTGTGCAATTATTCTGCCGCAAACCATTGACCGTTATGTGTCGCTTTAGGGGTTAAATATCGCTTAATACAGAAATAATCTTTGGCTATCGGTAGCTATGCAATCTGATTATGCCTATTGGACGCTTTGTCTGTTTACTGTATATGTATCATTCGGTGTCACTTTTCCTCTTTTGGTAGTTTTAGTGGAATCAACAGCTAAATACGAGTTTATGAGTATCAGTCAATGTTGATTGTTAATACGAGTCCAGGCTAAATGTAATAAAAACGTTGCAAACATAAAATGCTGATATATTGTTTTGTTTGCTTACGCTCAAATTATGGTGAACATAGCGGTATTGCGTGATCGTGGCAATAACGATAAACCATGTCATTCATCGGATATAGCGACTTATACCAAGCGAGACCTGTGATGTAGTGGTAGAGGTATGTCTATAAGGGCATATTTTGATCACTGCCAGCTCTGACATAAGGTTGCATCACTAATAACGTACATATGAGGGATATGCAGCAAACATCGATGGACTAAATTAATAGTTTATCGATTGTTGTTCGTTTATTTTGCATCCACTTATTACATTACATTCTTTTAAACCGTCACATAGTAGAAATATTATCAACATTTGTAATAGGGATATCAGCCAAATTATGTTGATATGTGATCCTGGACATATTAATCAATCAGTGCTATTGCACTATACGTTGCAAAAAGACCCAGCGTAGACCTGCTAATGGCTTGTAGACATATCGCGGACACTACATCATAGGTCTCTCTTGAGATAACTTCACTGTATTTGGTCTTGAAATGATATCAGTGGTTTCCCAATATTGGTGTTGCCATCATTCAAAGCACTTATGTTTACAGTGACTTTGCGTTGTTTGAGGTTGCAAACAAATCACTTTGAACCCAATCAAAGTCAAAAGTATATATGCTCTAGACTTTGTTCCATTTAAACGAATCATGCACTGCTTTCGATTGATGAAGTTGAGATTGTGACTAATATCGGATGTTCATACATGTGAATGCTTCCGAGAGCTGTTGTCATAAATGAGGTTTCTCAGTGTTATCGATGTAGGTCTTATTTTAATGCAGTCTCATAATGGCACTAGTTATATCGCATTACTTGTTCTATTCTAATCTAGTCATCACCCTTGAAAATTGTATGATGTGATTTACTATTTAACACATTTGATCAATTACAGCTCTGATATAAGGTTGCATCACTAATAACGTACCTATGAGGAATATGCAGTTGGAATGGCTGAACTTATCACTATCGCAGCAAACATCGATGGGGTAAATTTATAGCTTATCGATTGATATATGATCCTGGACATATTGATAAATCAGTGAAATTGCTTCTGCGTCTGATATTACTCGAAGCTACAGTAAATGATAACTACAACGGAAAGCCAGAAAGAATTGGGATTCTGGTTGACTAGCGTACAATTAGCTTTAGGCAGTTTTAGCTTCCTCTACCTCCCGTTTGCCCAACATTGTAAACGATAAATCAAAACTCTAGAATAACCCATTAATCAGAACTGTGTTGTTATGTGTGACTCTCAGCAACGAGATAAGCGAATCCAGTGACAAATAACATGAGCAACATGCTATGGATAGAGACATTGATCTCCCCAAAACTTTGGGTTAATGCTCCCTCCAGAGACAGCCAGGATATGGCTATCACAAAATG
Source organism: Urechis unicinctus (assembly GCA_034190875.2). NCBI lineage: Eukaryota > Metazoa > Annelida > Polychaeta > Xenopneusta > Urechidae > Urechis > Urechis unicinctus. Next base: position 31,918,003 of record CM067347.1, read on the forward strand.
TCTCAAGAATACAAAGATAATTTGCGTTCTCTTGACAAAGACATTAATGTCAATGCCAATATCACATGTAATTCGACATCACATCTACGTCCTCCAGATTTTGCTTTTGTGCATTTTCACCAGAGAAAATAATGTGTTTTGAAATAATGTTCGACGCGTTTCTGCCACTAAAGGTAAATATTGATCTATTACCCCATGATGTTTCTGGGGAATATCTAATTACCCAATGATTTATATTGGCTGAATGCTGCCAGACGCCGATGGAAAAGCCCAGGAAAGACATTAACCCTAATTTATCTGTAACTTAATCTCACGTGCCTTTTGTTCTAGCTCCTGCCAATTACTATCGTCTTACAAGTCAATCACAAATATTTAGTTAGCTGCTAGATTAGAGCACCAATATGTTGTGCAATCATTTACTGTAAGACGATTGGGTTCTTCTGGTGCACCAAACGTTTTTCTTGTCAGTCAATGATTTGCGCGAATCTCTATCTTACACTCTTGTTTTTTTCACACAACATTTGCATTGAGAAAGTAGCAATTGCTGAGAGTGCTTTCCATCGGAGAGTTTTATTGCTTAATCGGGAAAACTAATCAAATGCCTACAAAATCTCTGGCATGCCGGTAAACACTGATGATTTATGAGCTAATTCTGAAACAACGCATGACTGAATATTTAAGGCAAATGGAAATTTACCTTACCGTAGGCAATGTAAAACACTGAACGTTATGGGCTCGGGCATCAACGCTGCATAAATTCTTTATTGTCATTACTAGAACAGCGGTTAAATGGGGAGGGAGCTGTAATTTGTCGTTTGCCGAATACAGCCCCTTCCTAAACACCGCACTCACAGAGTAATGAACCTCGCTTGATACTACCGATAGGTAAACAAGAAAAGCTTAGGTGCCTGATTCTCTGTTCTTGTTCCGCTTCCGGCTGGCCAAGCACCGGAAGTTAGATAATCAACATTCCAAAGCAAACTTGGCGCTTTTGATTAAAATCCCTCATTGCCGACTGTATAAGGCTTTATTCAAGCTAAATGTGAATCCCCTGCAGGATTGTATCATATATACGAGACTTCCGAATGCGGGCTAGTGTCACTATGACCAATTTTGTAGAGTATTTCTTGGTCTATGGAGCATCATGAGGTGAACAACCCTAATCAATAACCAACCTGTATACCAATAATCTCAGGTGATGTATGCTCCAGCATTGCATTAGATCAACTGCATGAACATCGTCTCTGGAGATAAGTTTGTCACGGTTTTCCGCGACTTATGTGTTGTATTATCAACTTCACGTGAAACACGACAGACCTATGAATGTAAGCCATTTATCATCTGCACGCGGACAGGCCATAGCGCTTTGCTTCGCGATATGCAAGGCACATTTTGTTCTCTAATTCACGTTTGGTCTAATCCTTGAACTCATCTGTCTTGATCAACGAACAGGATTGATCTACTTGATGAAACTGCGCAATTCCGTGAGACGTGCATAATGGACAGACCCGGGAACGTCCGTAGCATATATTTTTCTGCCTGATACGAGCGTTGAAAGCTTTAATGCGAGAGTAACGTAGCAACATAGCAACGTCGAGCCTATTTGATACCCCACAGGCTCAGTGTACCAACTGTTTCTGGCATATAATCTACAGAACGCTCATGAGAAGTAGGATAGGTTCGACAAAGGTGAGTTCTTGTCTCAAAACAGTTATCTGGCTGATTGTAATAGTAAACAGAACATGATGTATATAAGTAAGTAAGTATTTGGTGATATAATTGATGAGATGATCAGTTCAATTTTTGCTCATCTTTACACCGGCAATATTCTGCAAATAATCGGCCTATGTTTGGCATAAGTATACTCTCAGGTTTTACTAAAAGCGAAACATCACCTGACTTCGTGTGTATATATATATATATATATATATATAGAGATATATATAGATATAGAGATATAGATATAGAGAGAGAGATATATAGAGAGAGATATAGAGATAGATAGAGAGAGAGATATAGAGATCTCTATATATATATCTCTCTCTCTCTAGAGAGATATATATCTCTATATCTATCTCTAGAGATATCTATATCTAGATATATATATATATCTATATATATCTCTCTCTCTCTCTCTCTATATATCTCTCTATATATCTCTATCTCTCTATATCTATATATATATATCTCTCTCTCTCTCTCTCTATATCTATATCTATATATATATCTATATATATATATATATATATATCTCACCCTCGATTGCGATTGTTATATTGTTTAATTTTTCCGAAACTAAACTTTTAGTTAAATACAACACATGTTTTCCTACATCCCTGTATATAACAAGCAATCAGCCCTCATCATGACTTGCTATGCGGTCAACAGCGCCCGACTGCCCTGGTGGCGGATCCAGAAAATATACAAAACCACAAACAGAAAACACCCAAGCGTGCTTATGATAGACGCTGAAGTGAGCAGCATCTGTTCATGATCGCCAATGGAATATCAATAAACTCACGTAATAAATCGTGCATTGTATATGCTCATAATCATATGAGTGCACATCGTTCTGAGGGATTTACTAGTCAATATCAGGTGAATCACGACCGACCTATAGAGCTTCGTAATTTATCATCTGCGAACAAACTTGCCGCTACATTTGCTTTCGTTGTATGTGGGGAAATATATAACCCTCACTCTTGCGGTATGTGTTTCAAGAACACGTTTGTCTTTGTCAATGAACAGGATAACTTCAGAATGAAAAAAAGCTGAGAGGGAACATGGTGCATACTTGAAATCTGTCGCTGTGCTGTGTATGGGTGATTCAACTGGACATGCTTGGTATTAGATAATCTGCTTTGCTAGCTATAATTCCACAGCAGATAAGAGCAATATAGGCTATCTTCATGCCATAATGCATGTGTACTTAGCTGAGAATCTGTTTGTTTTGTTTGTTGGGGCAGCTTGCTTCTTTTTTGTAAAGCTATTTGGCTAGATAACAAAATCGTTACATTTCTGTTTATCTCTGTTTCACCAGGGTCACATCCAATTTTCGTCAAGGCTTTCAATATGAGTTAAATAGGAAATATGCTGGATATGCTGATGACGTCATATATTGTATAACGACCAAATACATTATTGGTCCATTGTGAGTAGAATACGTGTTGAATAAAAGGTCACAAAATCTGCTTGACAATATAGAGTAAAGGCTATATGGACAGTAAATATCTATTGTATTTAATTGAAAATGGAATCTGACGAATGTCATATTTTGAACTTGAGCCATTCATTTCCCGGACAGAACATGTGCTGTTTTTGTTGGTTTTAATTTGTCATTTTTTCACCATTTCGCATACATCTCGTTTAATTAACTGTAGTTCACTATAAATGGTCTACAATGAAGTCTAATGCAGTTGAAGCTGGTAATTGATCCGATTATAAGAAACATACTTGCATCACATCAATGGATCCGTTGCCTCATAATGGACATTGTAAGTAAAAAAGCAGTGCAGTCACATTTATTCTGAAACGGGCTGACACTGTAAATACTGAAGCAGCGATTATGCTTTTCGATATAATTGATTGATTTACCAACTATTTCTGCTTAAACAACGCTGAAGGTATTCTATATGACTCTTTGGTGCTATATTTAGCATTTTTTGGGATGATTACTATTAATGAAGAGCAAAGGCTGTTGTCTCACGTAACATGTGTGGTTTGCAGTAGATGTGCATGCTGATACTAGGTGCCTTAAATGAGTTAATGATGACATTGAAATGACTGACAAAGGTGGTGTGGCTGCAAGATATACGATTCTGTTGAAGGTAGATCCTTCTAGATATTTTATTGATTGGCGTTTTAATGAATTGTCAGAACCATTTGCTGTAAGTGTTTCAATGCATATCGGACAATTCCAGTCTAAACATCCATGCACTGTGTCTAAAATATGGTCCGCGGCAGTTAAGAAAGACATAAACAGATCGCGTTTCTTACAGAGTAAATCACCACAGTACCTCTAATATAGCTATAAGGATACTTATATGCGCATAATGAGTAAAACCTATGTTGCTGAACAATAGGGTTACATGATATATGGCGTGGTTGTTTTAAATTACCGTACATATAGTTTGGTTGGCCCTTTACGCTATTAGTGACAAGGCTTTAGGTTTAAATGATCTTGTTCCCGCCATGCCAAGATGCTTCGCGGCATTCTCATTTCACCAGTTACTCTCATTATACTGTGTGTTTGATAGGACGGGTAAAGGTAGTGCCTATAAGTCCTGATACATTTTTAAACGGATCGTTTCAATATCTGTAAGCATTTATAACTGTTTTAAAAAATTATAGACCAGAAAAGGACTGTAGTGATTCTATTCTGAACAATTGTAATCATAACGTTGCATATATTACATACTGATATTGCTGCTTTCCATTACTCTCTTGGAACAATTTTTAATTCTGCCTTTCCTTGCTGACATCGATGAATAGGCTAAGTAGGCGACGCTATTGTTATTAGTGAGAATAATGAGTGAAAAACAAATAAGCACCACAATGCTTTCCGACACTCGATGCGGGTCAACGACACCGAGCGATTGAAAGCATTTACATTGCAAGGTGTGGAACTCGAGTCGATTTGTAATCAGTCCCATGTTAGCCTACTCATGGCTTTTAGACAAGCTGCTACCATGCCAAAACATGTGTCTTTAGGGAACAATTAATTTCATTCAGCCTTGGAAAAGTGTCTGCGGGTTTCCTGTATTGGTATTGCTATTTTCGAAAGCACTCTGGCTCTTCTCTTCGGACTAATACATGAACATAATTTGGGGTAATTGATTGTAGCATAAAGTGACAGTCAAGGAGTATCATTGACGCGGCAGCGATTGGCACTTGGAAGGAAGCCCTATATTTTGCCACTACAAAAGAGCGTTTATCACCCAACCAATTATACGTGTTTGTATTAGCTGTCTCTGATTGATGTAGACAGATGAGAAAGCGTCTGGCGCGGCAACCCAATTCCTGCAGCTCATAGATAACCTTTATCAAGGCTATTGACAAGCGTAAATTCTATACAGCGACCTCTCTCACATTTTCGGATGCGATAGAGATTATGACAATTATCGTAATTTGCATAATCTGATGTTTTTTTTCAACTGCTTCGCAGAGTTAGTTGACAAACCCAATTGTTATGTTTTTTTATACGGTAGATTTGGGAAATAATATTGCACATCGCCTGCCGCTGTGGTAAACTAAACAATGATTTTACAGCAAGTGGACGTTTTGTTGCTGATCTGGTGTTGTTTCTTTATAAAGACAACAATAGACACGAATAACGAAAATACCATACCGTTCAAGAATGTTATTATTATTTCATCATTTCATACAACGACATATGCAAGAAAACAGCTGTTCGAGTGCATACTAGTCTAATTGGCCTGTTTAGGCTTTTACAACCTAGTAACTTTGCTGCATTGATTTCTTGTAGGTACACATTACCATTACCGACAAGATCAAACAATGTCCACGTCTTCCTAAGCTGACAAACGGATGGTAGCTTGATCATCTTTGAAAGTCCTGCATCTTTACCGCTCTATAAAGCCCATAGGAGGCATATTGTATGTAACAGGAAGCAATGAATTTCCTGTCAAGCATCAACCTATCTCTATGAAGCACTCCGGTACTAGTTCTGTCAATGCCCATCTCCGCCTATCTTAACAAAGCTGAAGTATCCTATATCCGAACCACTTCATTACAGTCAGCATTATACCATACAATTGCCATATTTGACGAACGGATAGTCAATATTGCCAGAGGGAATAGGTTTTTGCGCTTCCCGTTAGTATATTGAATTGGACATCGAATCAGTCAGGTGATATTGCCAGTGATTAATCATGGGGTAGCCACAGTAGGACCCATATGTCATATACCTGACAGCGGACAGGCAATCGAAGTTCAAACCACAACTGCTGTTTATCTGCAACAATAAAGGTGGACAAATATGTTTACATTCTACAAAGTAGCAAAAAAAGTAACAATCGGTTCAGATACGTTGAAAGCATTATCCATTTACCCATTCACTTCGGTATTAGGAAACATTGCATTACCTTGGTAGGCCGTTCTCTAGTACCAGATCGTGGAAGAACATCGGTACCGTAGTGTTCTCAATTATGAGGATTGATCTAATAAATAGTTGCAGTCTTTCTCCTTCTAAATAAATAACATGCCAATAGGTCAGCTATCTATTCAATGTGAAGCTTCAGAAGCTTCGAGGCTATGTTTGTGCATTACTGATTAATAAACCAGCGGTATACTCAGTTACAATTCATTGGTTCTTTCAAAATGATGATTTATATCGGGTGCATTTACCCATAGAATAGCGGCGATGTGTTTGTAACTCGATCATTGGACCATGTTATATTTCCTGCATTTCCTTTATTGAAGTACTTGTGATTTAACTGCACGCACTGCTGTTATGCATGATTGTGGCATCAATGACTACACAATGCTCTTGAACAATCTATCATCTTTGGAAGCCCATAGCATTTTTTGAACATAGAGTGATAAAATATGTCTCCAGGTGCTTACAAACAACCAAAGTGGGTGATAAATTGTGTTGCCATGAGAAACTGCGGAACTCGAGTAACTCGGTGGTAAGATTTACGTGGGTCAACTCATCGTTCTAATAATCTGTATTCCGACTGGATCGGGGTTCTTTCTTTAGCACGCGTCATTGTGTCAACGGTTTAAGCTGTATTTGTAATGATGTTATCCAAAACACTCCAGCACACCAATCCCTACAGACCGTTTAACGAACAAAAAGTGCCAATCTTAATTGTGGCCCACAGTCGCATTTAATTAATTCCTCTGAATAAATTAAAAAAGAGTTTGCAAAGAATTGTTAAATATACAGCACAGGGCATATGGTTATCAATGCATACTCTTCTATTGTTGAGAACAGCGTGAATATCAGCCAATTCACCCGATGCGAATCGCAGCGACCAGTATATACTGCGCTGGTGACCGATTGTCCGCGCAGTGACCACTGCAGGCAATTTCTAAAATTATCCTAGAGCGCGGCCAGACCGACCAATGCGTATTGGTCGCTTCGAAAATGATTGAGCTGTCAACCATCGCTGGCCGAAAGTTGCTGTGATGATATTGGTGTTAATGTGGATGTTTTCACTGTTATTTGTTTTTCAAGAGATATGAAATATATTATGATTAGGTATCAATATATGGCATAATAAGCTGGTCTGGTGCTTGCCCATAATCTCTACACGCATCTTTTTTTTTTATGCTGACGACAATTGTTTTTATGTGTTTTTTGTGGATTGATTATAAATTAAGGTTGTCAACTTCCACTGGTGAACGATCCTCCTAGAAACCTTCAGCTGACTAACAGCAACAGCAGGTAGTGTGTCAAAACGATGTAAAGTTGTGCTGTTTTTCTTCGACAAGGACTCCCTCGGCAATTAGATGACAATTTTTTAAGAGCTCAGGGCGATAGAGAGTGTGAGTGTGTGGAAGTGTGTGGAAGTAATGGATGTGGGTGGTGGGCTTTATATCCTCGTTTTGGGAGACATTGGGTGGCTGCGGGTAGCCTGTCAATGTCCTCTTCTGACTGGCTAGACGGGCGGTGAAACAAGGCCATCATTTCTGCAGAGCCTATGGACATTCACCTTAGTCGAACCTCCCCAAGCGCTTGAATTTACATTCTCGCACAAGATCGTTGACTTCTACAAGGTCAAAACCTCAGATATCATCCAAAAACTCATCAACGAACGCCTCAGACTTGATGTCACTTTTCGCTATTTTCGGTCACCGAAACGATAGTAAACTAAACAAATCTCCGATCGGCGACGTCAAATACTTCGGCATTTACTGAGAGGAACGATTGGGAACGGGAAATAATGTATGCACAAAATTTGGCGACGTCATGGAATCCCCTCTAGTGGCCAATCCCAGTCAAATTATAACCACGGCGCCCAGACCGATATACCGGTCTCTGGTGTTGAAAGAGTTTAGGTGGTACATGGCAAAAGCTGCCAAAACCACTCTAATCGGAGTAAACAACAACATCATGAGAGATTTGAGGCTGTCGAACTTGTTGAATAGATTTTATTTTGCGGATGATAGCATTACTAGAGATGATATGCGATATCACCTCGATTCAAATTGATCAAGTGTCAATTTATCGGTAGCATTGTTGATAATGTACCGCGAGTTTTATCTGAACATTGTGACTTGTTATGAGCGATAATAAGTGTGATTGACGTGAAATATTGAGTTCGGTAACTTGAAACGTTGAAGTGGTCAGGCGCTGCATTAACACCACTACACTATTCCCATCGAAGTATCAGGTCACGATCATCATAGTCAGAGGTTTTCACTAGCAAATAGGCTCACATTAGTTTTTTCGCGTTGCAGTAAAACATTATTGGCAGGCCTCTCTAACCTGCTAATTATGATGCTAAAATAGCCCAAAAGACCAACGTCAGGTTCTATTTATCACCTTGTCGGTCCAACAGTTTAAGCGAAATTTTTTGGTCGATGCATTCGATCAACCCAGAACTCACCACTTTTTTCAAGAAATATGCATGTTCTGACGAGTTTCGGGCGATCAGTGTCGAAAGTTATTATTTAATTCGGTTCGAGATAATGTTTCATATTCATACCCAGTGGGCACAACACGTGGAATCCACGTGGAAAATACGTGGAGAAACTGGTGTAATTCACATAGATAATACGCGTAAAAGGCAAGTTGAATTCACGTGGATATGGACACGTGGAAAACACGTGTGCTCTTCCACCTAAATTCAACGACACAAAATATCTGTATTCAGGTGGTTTTTACTTCCTCTTTAGTAATTTTTTTGTTTTTTAATATATTTCACAAGATCATTGAACCAAGTACATTTATTTCTCAGAAATATCCAACTAAAAGTGCTACATGATCACAAATAACAGTATTAAACATGTTTTAAACATTATGAGCAAATGTCAACATACAAAGGCAACAAATTAGTGGAAAAAGGCAGGTTTGTTCATGAAACACATTAAACCAGTCACCACATGCATGAGCATCATGAATATACACAGATATAACATGATTTACTTTCACCCTAATAAAATACAAATTATAAAATGTACTTAAAAGGCCACTGAAATGCAAAACCGAATTTTTGTTATCGCATTTTGATGATAATTTTTAAGTGACTTTCTGGGTGACGTCACCTAATTGACACAAATCAGTCAAATTCGTCTAGGATGGCTTGCATCAGTAAACCACTATACGAAAGTGAGTGAATGAGTTTGATGACTTCATACAGGAAAGTCTGTGAGTTTGATCGGTAATATCTCGGCAACCAGTTATGACATCTCAGTCATACTGTTGTCAAAATGTCACAAAATCATCTTCATAATTAGATGACAACACAAATTTGAATTTTGCATGTAAGTGGCTCTTTAAGTAAACGATCTAGTCAAATCTATGAAAAATATAAATGTGTGAGTAAATCAACAATCATTACCAATAGGCAATATTTAAACTTCTCTTGGGTGCATTCCTCAGTCGGTTGGCTAGAAAGACATTAACAGCAGCCTCGGTGAACCCATGACTCTTCACTACACTTTCTGCACAGTACAAAGTGGACAATATAAGCTATCTAATTTCATATATCGTACAACTGACTTTCATTAGTTATTGTGTATCATTAAAATCAAAAACTATCCTGGACTTCCAAGTAATTAGCCAATGGTGAACCTACCGACAATTAATTTGCAGAGTGCCATTTTCTCAATGCTGGCTTTGTCACCTGACCCGTTCATGTTAAGCTTGCACTGCAGGGAATTAGTGATTAATCTGCAAGCAATATGTCTGATTGAATACAATTGGTGCATGAAAATTTCTTAAACATTGCCAATTCAGACAAAATGCATAAGTGCAAGTTGTTTGGATCATGGATTTACATCATATACATATACATAGAGAATCTCACCTGCTTGTCAAATCGTTCATCGTATCCCGGACACTGCACAATGATTTTCATACACTTCTGAAACTGACACAAAAATGTGACATTTGGAAAATATTTCATTGCTGTTTATTAGATCTAATGCCCACTACTCCTTAAAAAAACTGCAATTTTACATACCCACTCTGGTTGTCCATAAACTGCTCATTTAAATGTTGAAGTTCCTAAGTGCTGTTCATCTGCACAGCTTCAGGAAGCATTTTGCCACTATCGGCCAGCTCTCTCCTCTCCTGCCTGTTCAGTATATCCCTGATTTGCAGAGCAGGAGAGAGGCAGCGCTCCTGAAAACCTGTGCACAAACAAATTATGCAGTGTTCAATTACTATGCTGCTGACTACAAACTCATAAATAATACCTTTCTCAATAGCAGCATTAAAACAGAGAAAATATTTAAAGAAAATATTCACAAATGTGCCCTTATGTTAAAGGAAAACCATCATTGCTCAACCGACGACTGCTAGAATGAGTGACAGATGAGCCATGACTGTGGGACTGAGTGACAAATGAGCGATGACGACCGTATGGAACGGATTGACAGATGAACGATGACTGTGAGATGGACTGACAGTAGCCCTACAAGACGTCTGGTATAAATTCATGTTACCGTTACACCAGACCTAGACTGACAGATGAACGATGACTGTGAGATGGACTGACAGATGAACGATGACTGTGAGATGGAGGAACAGTCAACAGATGAACCATGGCGTGTGTATAAGATGGTTGTGGTGTATTAAGGAGCAAGCCTCCAAAAAACCACGAGGCGTGCCTACAGCCTTTCCGCTGCAACTAACTAGCTGCAACGGCTGGCACTTTGCTGAGAGCGATAATACAGGTTTCATGCACCAATGAGCATAAAATCATAAACCATGAAGACATTATATACGGCAAGCAGTTTTTGTACAGCTACTTCAGTAAACTTATTTTCATTGAAAGAATAACATTTAAATATGACTCACTTGTAAACTTAGAAACTGTCAAAAATATAGCAAATGAATTCTCAACTTTCCAAAACTACAGCAAATCGCGCCAATCAGCGGTTAGCGGTTAACCCCCGGTGGTGTCTCCACCACGGGCCAGCAGGTCACGGGTTCGAACCTCGCCTACGTTTGGAGAGTATCTCACCTGAATTTCGACTCATTATTCCAGGAGACCCCTGTCACGATAGTAACTAAGCAGATGAAAGCCAAAAACCGTCATCATCCCCAAAGCTCATAGATCGATAGCACCAAAAGTTGTGAAACCCACTATATCTTGGCATATCTAGCACAAGCCTAGCTGGGGCTGTCAGGTTAACACATGGCCATATTTCTGGTATAAAATGAAAAAAAAGAATATTTAAATAATAATTTACAAATGGGTCCTAAAATACACGTCTTTTCCACGTGTTTTTGACACGTCAATTCCACGTGATTAATACTCGTGGAATCCACGTGGATATCACGTGAAAACACGTGGATCCACCAATTCACCAAAAATCCACATGATTTCCACGTGGATTCCACGTGTTGTGCCCACTGGGTATCGTCTGCGGAAAACTATATTTTCGATAACTTTCCAAGTTTACCGGTGATATTTTCTTCCGAAATACAAGCGCGGAGGACGATATCCCAAACAGCCCCAGAAACTTCCGATGTAAATAAGGCGGTGAGAACATAGGCAAAAACTATAGCTGATAATTCCTGTCGCCTTTTCCCCAGGTTTTCGTTGCTTTCTTCGTGATTCGGTGTGATATTTGTGCGACAGTGAATGTTAGTGGCCTTTTCTACATGTTAGACAAGGTCATTTTAGCTTTTACCTTCGTGCCACAAATAGTCCCTGTGAACCCGCGTCTTGTGAGTAGTCTCGCCTATGTTCCAATTGGTGAATCCTCCCACTGGTCAGTTTCCACAGCCTCGCCGCCATGTTGCCAAGTCGGGCTCAGATATTACCGTTTGGTGTGTTTTAGGCCAAAATACTTATTCACAGGATACTGTTGTTGCTGAAATTCAGCTTCTGGTCCTATAAATGTTTGGTGAGTTGATTTTTTTAGCTAAAACTAGGTAAAGCAGCGGAACTCTTGATGATTCCGTTGACTTATGCCGGGAATATGCGTTGGACGCCAGAACTAAGAGGGAGTGCATGCATCACTCCCGTACTTAGTTCGAAAGAGCTATGCTAAAATAACTAGCCTGGCACGTAGCTAGTTACTAGGTACTTGCCAGTACTCTATGACCCCTGGGGGGGCACTTGGCCTAATTATGGATGGGGGTGTGCCGTAGGACCTCGAAAACCCGTACCCGTTGTACAAGGTCAAAATGGCCAAAAAGCATACCCCGTCGTACAAGGTATTATGTGAATGTATAACACGTCGTCCAGATTTAAGCTGAAAAACATACCCCGTTGTACAAGTATGAGGCCCAAAAACCCCTCGAACAAGTCAAGAGTTCCAAAAAACATACCCTGCCGCACAGCACATATATTCTACCTCTATACACTTAAGTGCCGCCCCCGAGTCTATGACCTCCCCGTGAGCCTCATCGTGCTCAATTCGTATTTATTGTGAACAACCAATTGTTTGCATAGTGTTTGACTACAAAAGCTCTGATATCCTTATTCCCTGTACTTACTTAAATTACTGATAATATATATTCATAGTCAAGAGTGCTACTGTGAGTAAATTCAATGGATTGAAAACCAGTGGTTATCATTAATGTAATTTAAAAGAGAAATAAACACTTGTTCTGTAACCAATTATTGTAAAACATGCACATAATACCAAAGTTATTCAAATAAAGTATACAATCATATTCGAACTGTAAAATCCACTGCCAAAGACAATAACATTTCAAAGTAAAGCATATCTTATACTATATTTCTTGCTTTATGCTGGGCTTCCCATTCTGGTTTCCGTTAGCTGGAATAGTTTCATAACACACATGCTGCTGATCAAATTACTATATACAACTAAGTTTTTGTGATGCTCACTCTCTCGACAGAATATTCACCTGTCCCTAAAATTCCCTTAACAAAGAATATGTGGTTTTGTCATACCCCACCCATAAATAGCTCCACCCTCGTCCTCGTTTCATCCGTTTCAATATGTCTTCCACTTCATATCTACCTTCTCTTCTTCAATATTCTCTTCATTAACACCTACAGCTGTACCTGTACTGGTGTCCTCCACAGGATCTACTGTTTCCATTACCCTATTGTGATCTGCAAAACTGTCTCCACCTCATTCATTGAGTCATTTCCAACGTGGACCTCCACTACATCTTCCAACTTGTCAGTGACCACTGAAACAGTGTTTATTTAAAGATAGTTATCCATTGTCAATGACAATATCATTTGAAAATAAGCATATGCTACTGATAAAATTATCAAATCCAACTGAGTTGACATTTAAGATCCATATATCTAAAATAATGATTGATTACCTCTCCATAAGTTTTTGGTGATTTTCACACAATCAAAATATCAGAATATTCACCTGCCTTTGACAAAAGAATATGGTTACCATATGTTTGTATCCTTGCTTTTGTCCTCCACAGCAGCTACGACATCTAATTCCATGTCAATAGTTGGCTGCACCTTTTCCACGGGAGTGGAATTATTTACAATGTGGACATCCACTGCATCATGTACTCTCAATCTTTATGTCTTTCCTGTGGGACAGAACAGCTTCCAGATAAATCAGGTTGTAACTGCCTTGTCGCTTACAGACAACCCCAGAAGGCATAACTAATGTTTGCACCTTGCCAGCTTCCACCTTGGCGTAAGGACATTTGCACAGTGTCCCTATTGTTTCAGCTAATACACACACCGACAGACCATTCAACATAGCATATCTTAATTCAATAACTACAATGCAGGTAAATAAAACCACATAAATACTAATGACACTCATAAGTTACTCATGACAGTAATTTTCAAATAGGTATGGTGTTTCACTAACAATATGCCTTGTTAAAGATGTGTTGAACCTTCTTTCTTTTATCTTAGCTGTTCGTTTCAGTTCTTGTGTATGCTTCTGAACATATATTATTATAATACCTGATATAAGACTATTATCAAGTGAATAAGTTAGGTAAACTAGCCCATTGATTCTACTTGCACCCCAATATCAACACACTCAGGACATTACTGTACAGTCAGTATTCAATCAATATTCATTTTATGTTGGTGTTTTCAATTACAAAACCCATATAGCTAGATACTTTCATGTGTGTATTACTTACTGCATAGCAGGTAAATGTCTGATTGTTGTTGTGTGTGTTTAGGTTTCTTAGTTATGCTCCCTGTATTGATTTGGGGTGAAAGATACTGTGGATACTAAATAAAGTAGATGTTGCCAGTAAAGTAGATGTTGCCAGAATATTCTCTTTCCCCGACAAGAAATCCTAAACATTTAACTACGGTAGGTAGCTTAATCAGGGTAAAGTGTAGCATGTGAGGTCAATGAAGCGTTTGAAGAATAGCAGTTATCGAAATCCATCCATACGATATACTCATTTAACATATAAAGTCTAGTTGCGTCGTATCTATCCTGTTAAAAACATAAGTTATCATAGGCAGCTCGAATATTAAATATGGATTTGGGGTGCAGCGGCGGACTCCGAAAGTGTATTCTAGTCAATGTTCACATTGCTCGAGGTGGAATAATTCATCATTCCCCTCTGTATTTTAGTGTATTCTGTAATGATAGTATTGATGGCACAATAAGTTCTTAAGCTTGATGGCCATGCATAAATCAACACTAAATGAGAGTGTTAATAATATCAGTTTATTTTATTTCAGACATGCTGACAAGAGTGCAGAAATATGGAGATAATTGAAAAAGAATGTGCAAGATGTTATGACAGCTTGGTGGGGGCTGTCGAGCCTTGTTCTGTCGACCTTGGTTGCGTAGTGAATGGAGAACAAACAATCTAGCTGTTACTTGCTAATTGCAGTCAGCTTTTTGTCAAACCTGTAATCAAAATACATTTCTGACATTGTTTACTAAAAAAATCATATAGATATAAAAAAATCAATGAGAGGTCAATATACCTTGAATCTCTTCATCTTTTGGCATGAATTTCAATTTAAAGTTATGACTAGATGACAATTAATAATAACTATTATGGTTTGATAAAGTATTCAATGACACACCAGGGATGAACACTAATTTATATATTTTTCATAAATAACTCGGCGATTTTTAGTCTGCAGGGTACAATTGGCACCAGATGGTTCTGTGTCATTTGTGCTATCAAAAGTTTACAAACAGACAGGTACTTAGTGAACTCTGCTGAACAGTAGAGCTAAAAACTGTTATGATAGTTACATACAAATTACAAGGTGAGCCTATCTGTGATCCTTAGAGTAGTGTCTGCATCATCCGAGTCTAGCAGTCCAGACTGAGGCTGTGATCTAAAAATAAACAAAAAACCACCCTAAGATAGTATAGTAAAACAATGACTAACACCACAACAACACTACTGTACTTGCATTATTATATCAGTTGATATATGAAGATAAAACATAAATACCTGATGAACATTTGATCATTTATACAGTAAATCCCTATTTATGTGACTGGATATTAGCTAAAGGGAGTATAACAACATCATACTACAATATTTACTAGGTTTTTTTCTGGTACCAATCTTTTATATTGGACAAGAAGTGTCTCTTCTTCCTTCCTCTATTTTTCCATGAACATCCAGTTGGGAATGGGGTCTCCTGTGGCTTCTAGTACACAAAGGAGTAAGTAAACTATGTGCTAGAAGACATTATGAAGAACAGGTAGTTATTTCATAATGTACTTGACATAAGGCAACAGTTACCATCCAAAGACAAGTCAAGTTGCCCACTTGTCTGAAATGAGCAGCAAGACGATTCATTTATGTATAAATGTGTGTGTGTGTGTGTGTGTGTGTGTGTGTGTGTGTGCGTGCGTGCGTGCATGCATGTGTGTGTGTGTGCATCTGACTATAACATTAAATGACCAAACCTTTGGGCAGGCTGGATATTCAATTAGCCAAGAAACAGGCAATGACAGTGATATTGGGGCATCCCTTATCTCCTGCCACAGTTGTGGATACTCATGGATCTTTTCATTGCAACTGATACTGAACAGGGTGAAAGATTCCTTTTGTAACACAAAGGGAAATATGAATTAATCACACATATCTTATCTCATTTGTTAATCATTTTTAAGATATCATGCAAATTACCTTGCCCAACTTTGAGGATGTGTGTATATCAGTGGAAGTGACAAATGCCTGCACTTAAATATGTGCCTCATGTGATAGGCACTGCAGTTGGTCAAGCTACCTTACTATAACTCCTCGCTTGGTAGGGGTCAGTGACTAGAATCCATTCCTCAAAGGTTTGTGAGGTCCCTATCTTCCAAGCTGCAACACCTGAGTGGGTGCACCCTGCATAGTAATATGCACAAATAGAGAGGCTTATAAGATAAGATGTATATATAGCTGTAATATGCACAAATAGAGAGGCTTATAAGATAAGATGTATATATAGCTGTAATATGCACAAATAGAGAGGCTTATAAGATAAGATGTACATATAATCAACATTTTTAACCTCAGTTATTGCATTACCATAATACTTTTATAAAATCGATGAACAATTCATATGCATTTTTGCGAGGTTCAATCAATGTGTGAAAGAAAGAAATGGTTAGGTGCTTGGCTTATTTCAGTTAACTTACTTAAATATTAGTTAAGATGACAGTGCGTCCGGGGATTCATGAGGATCCTTGATTTGCTTCCAACCTGGAAGATCAGCAGTGATAAAATGGTTGCCCTGAATAGAGTAACACAATACAAAAAGGACCATAAGTAACTGTCAGCAATAGTTATTTCTCCATTAAAAATACATACAGCAGTGGAGCTATACTTGCCACTCATGAATGGGTGTTCAATGCGCGTCAACTGCAAAGCCATAGTAGAGTTATATTGCAGACAGGCAATCAGGACAACGATAGGGTGCATCTGTACTGCCACAGCACCAGCAGGGAGGGTGGTTATTATAGGGTGCTCCCTGTCTGCTATCAATCAACTATTTATGATTGCAACATTACCTTGGCAAGTAGGGTAGCAATCGGACAAGTGAAGCTGCCATCTAACTAGTCCAATGGGACGAGTCGTTTTTTATATTCTATTTTTTTTTAAACAAAGCATATTAAGATCGATCAGCAATACCTGGGAACGTGTGTTCGGTTTACAGAGTGTTAGTAATTTTGTCATACTATGACCGGGCAACTAGATTTTTCAATCGGACCAGTAAAAATTAGCAGGTCTTGCCCTACTGGACAAGCATTTTTCAGAGTTAGTGTTTCTCCCTGAGATTGAAAAACATGAGGAGATGTTACAAAAGTGTTGTTTTAAGTCCATATCAGGAACAGTACTGGATATAACAAATTCAAGTTTAATTTCCACTTGCTGCAGTAATTTACAAGCTTAGGATGAGCACTCTGGTAGCCTCATTCCCCGGTCTCCAAGGTGTAATTTCAACAACTATGCTAGCTTAATTATCGCTGCCATATAAAAAAGAAGCTGCGTCAATTAAACGTACAGGGCACGAAAATGGCAAATATGTGAATTGGCCCTCCATTTTTGTTCAACTGGCCCTTCAACAAAATGAACTAGCCCTGCCAGTATTTAACTGGTCTTCTCAACGGTGTTGTTATTCACAATGCAGAAAGTAGAAGTGAATAAGCCGAGTGAAGGTGGACTTTTTTCTAATTCATCACAGTTGCCTTCAGGTAAAGGTTTGACAAACTTGTCCATTGTTGTTAGACTTGGGAGAAATATTTTGCGCAAAGTATCAAATCAACGACTTGTAAAGCCGGGAAAATGTTACACTCATTTGCATTGTGCATGTGACATAGACTGATCAATAAAAACGAGTTATACGATCTCATTGATAATCGTACACAAATAACCAAAGTACTCTAGATAAAAGCTGCGGTAAAGTCAATTTGGTCAGTTCAAATTATCGGGCTATTGTCAACATGTTTAACTTTTGACGTCGAGCATGGGCCATGGTAACAGAATAGTTATCGGCCAGGCGGACCGACATCTGTGACAAATGAGTCAGCGGAATAAACTTTAAGTCGGCGCGCGCCAATTTCGTGCCATGACATACTAACGTTGTTGAATATAAACGTCAGAATTTTAACGTTCAAACAAAGAGCCACAATATAGCCCAACAGACCAAGAGTCGATCGGGTACTCCCTTCAAGAGGGAGCGTAAGCTTCACTTGGTTCATAAGAGCTGCCACAATACGATGAATTAATCACTTGTATGATATAAATAACGATGCTTGATTTAATACGCTTTATCAGAAGCCGGACGTTTGGAAAACGCGACGAGCTTATAGAGGCTAGGACTGAATCTTTCGAACTAACCTGCAGTCAAATCAATATGGCCCATATTATGGGCGTGGGCGATAATATGAGTTAAAATACGAGGAAAACTAACTCGCGTATAAACCTCCCCTGTATTGAAAGATTAAGAACTGAAGTCGTTCATTTAAATTACCTATTAGTCTGTCTGTACATGGAAGAAAACATGGCTTAATCCTGTGCTTAGTGACACAAGATAAAATACGATACAGTAAATTTGTCGACTATTTTGTCGGTAGGTAATTCTAGGGATCATCGGTTATTTCACTTCTAAAACACGCTTATTGAACACAAGGATCGCTCCTCCAGCAGCACATCGAACCGCACATTGGGCACTGAGCGGATAATTCGTAGGCACGGGTAATTTTAGAAATTGCCTGCAGTGGTCACTGCGCGGACAAGCGGTCACCAGCGCAGTATATACTGGTCGCTGCGATTCGCATCGGGTGGCCAATTGCTTTGTGTGATTGTTTCCTCTAAATTTAACGACGATTATCGTTATAGTTGTGAATTATTGAAACAAGAAGAGCAACTGACAGCGTTCCTCCTGATTAGTCGATTGTTTCAGTACAAACACCTAGAATATGCATTCAGTTGATATATTTGAAGAGGATAGGCACACACAAATAATAAATGTAATCCACAAGGGTAACATTTGATTTGGCGTATAGTATGCTTAACAAAGTATCGAAAGATTTGTAGGTTGCCGTTTTGCCTATAAAAACCATCGCGTCTTCCTTTGGAATCGCATGATGAATCTAGCGTGGCAAACAATCTAGGACAACAAGGCAAGGTGGTTGCCTTTTGCTGCATAATAAATAAGCATTTCCCGCTTGTCCTATCGGATCTGAATCGAGACTTTCTATAGGAGATGAATAAGTGTAAAGAAGTCCACGTTGTATTACGACCAAATACTGCATTATTCGTTCATTGATACTCGATTTGCACCGGTATTAATGTTGAATGAAGCGGCACAAAACTTGCTTTACAGCAGAATGTGAAGGCATTTTATGGAACTTTTATTATTTATTATTTACTTAATAAATATCTTTGTATTTGATGAAATATGGATTTCGTTGCATATCATATCTTGATCTGCTTCCCCTAGTGGAGTATACCCAATGGAATGTTCGACTTATTTGCTTGTTAACAATTCTTCTCTGTCTGTGATTTATCCTAGTCCATCAATGGGTTTGCATGCGGAACTAGTCAAAGCTGTAAGATCAATCCGCTTTGATGTAAGCAATTCATCTCCCAGACACCAGATTGGCTGTTTTATGCATGTACCGACCATTTTGTTGCATTCCGCGAAAAACGAGTGCAGAAAAAACAATTGATCCGCTGTAGCGTATTTGCGTATAGACATGTTACCTTTAAGCATTTCCCTAGCGGATTATGTGCATGTACAAACATTTACACTCCTTAACAAAATATATACAAATGTCATGACTCCTGTCTCCGAGAGCAGAGAATCTAAGGCTTTATTCAATCCGGGTTTAAAAGCCCTAGATAATATCACGTAATAATGCCTCAGTAATCCCTACATTGATAGTGATAGATCAGGATGATGAAGAAGGTTCCCGACAAGGATGATCAAAAGACTAAGCATGTTTATAGCACCTTTATCAGTTCATACAAAATATAAACCAGATATTGACAACCTGACGGGATATCATGGAACAACAAGTTAATATTTTCCTACAAACGTTTAGCACTCGATCACATATCTCTCGAGAGATTGCTTGATCGTTTGTCCCTTTACAATAGTGTCGGTGATTATCCAAAGCACTCAGACTCTACTCTTGGGACCGTTAACCAAACAAAATGTTGGGGTATAAATTGTAACTTAAAGTGATAGTCAAGTAATTTTCGTTGAATACGTAAGCAGTGATTCACCCATGGAGCGAAGCCGCATCGTTTTAGGCTGCAAAATTATCCAACCAATTGTGAAAGTAGGTAAGCTATAGCTGTTGACTGCGACATCCCGAAAACCTCGGCGACCTCACAAATTCTATTAAAAAGAATTACCCCCGAATCTAAAGGTCCCAAATTTTCTTTTTAACAGATGTATGGTAATTCTGTCACACATTAGGAGCGTTTCCACATTTTTATATTGCGATATAAGTTGCAGATTATTCACTGAACTTAAGCCAAGAATATTCAAACGCAAAATTGCAACATTCATTGAATGTGTTGAATAAAAGTGAATGATACCAGAAGTTTTAATATTCTCGATAAGCGTCCGTTTAGCATAGTTAATTTTAATACTTCTCGGCGAGATATATGGCAAGTGATCTATCACTTTTAATTAGCCAAGCTAAGTAGCTTGTACTAGGCCAAACGAATTCTATAGATAATTTGGTTAGATTATATTCAATCACAAAGGAATGTTTCCTTTTTCCCGGCTTATTATTTTTCAAATGAATATCTATGTTACCACATTTATATAGCAGCAATCCTCCTTGGGATATCTATGGCTAATTCCATTCGTAGTTTATATGATAGAAAGCAGTTATTGTGCTAGTTCACATCCTAATTATCAATGCGTAAAAGTTAGTTTTGGTAATTGGCCAATACACCAATGTGTCTCTCTGGGCTATGGATAATCAGCTTCGTCGAAGCATATCCTTGAATTCTACCAGCTTATTTCTAACATCTCATGAATTGCATCATTTCAAATGACTACACAAACGGCACAATGTCGATGGTAAATTTTCAATAACATCCGCCAATTAATGCAATCAAGAATGTGCCATGAAACTTCGGTATGGGCTGTTGATTTTCTCGCTCTCAATAATTGCCAGATGTAACTGTCATGCAGCATTCAAACGAGTCTCGGTAGCTAATTTGTTTGCGATATAATTACCGATGCATCACCGAAGCGTATTTGTCGTAATAGATAAGTTAAGAAGTAGAAAATAGTTTGCATTCTTATGACTACGACACGACTTATTTTCCTTGCATGAATAACGCAAAAATTCCTAAGCAAAATAGCCAATGATCATTGTGCGTTATTTGTGAGAGACGCCAATAGTTGTATATGATGTTCGACTAGACAATAAAAGTACAAACCGAGACATCACCCTCTATATCCCATAGCCCAAACAGAGCAGCATATGTGTGGCGTAGAGATGATATGTTACCACAAAATCACTTGTTGTTGGAACACTGTTCTCCTTCAAAGAAATATGTGAAATATTTCAGTGTTAAAGTGAAGCATTATTTTCGTTTTTCATGCTTCACATCGGCTACTCGTTTTTGTGGCATGTGATTTTGTATTATCTACCACATCGAGGATAGATACGCTTTCGTTGTTCAGTTGATGATTACTTCAACAAAATCATCGGCTAACGCTGACGGGCCTGGGTCGTATGCACGCGGTTTCAAACTGAACTGATGAATGAACTTCGAAAGATCGACTTCTTTGATTTGCGACTATCTACCCCGGATCAAGCATTGAAAAAGACGAGGGAAACCATTTTAACTATAGTTTGCGCCGTCTTTAAAAATATATTCAATAAATGTGTGAAGCCCATTACATTTTAATCTCATTCAGTTTACTGAAGTATCAGTGTTTATTCCGGTAGCCGTGTTGCCACGGGGTGTGTTGACACGATAAGCTGTGGAAATCGAGTAGCTCAGAGGTAGGTACAATGTGGGACAAATTGTGGTTCTAACATACACCATTGCGACTGGAACACAACTCTCTCTTAATGTTGTTTTATTTTGTCATCGGATAGTGTCGACGGTCTGTTCTGTATTTTATAATGTTATTATCCATAACACCAAGTCACACACCATTCTATAGAATGTTAAACGATCACAATGTAGTGATGTTAATTATAGATGATGGGTGCATTCAATTGATTCCTCTCATTTTGCAAGAACTGTGTCTGCAAATAAATGTTTAATGTACAGTAGAGGGCATATGATTATCGATATATCATCTGCTACTGTTGACATCAGTATGTATAGCTGCCAGGTGTCTGATGCGTTTGCGTTGTCAAAATTGATCCAACGTCAAGCAAAGAGATTGCCGAAAAAATAATGGATGATTGAAGCAGGACAGTAATTGACAAAAACGAAAGCAATCTAACACTGACGCTTTGTTCCATCTGATAAGTTGCTTGCTAGAAAAACCTACAAAAAGCTTACGTATTTCAATGCTTTAGATTGATTTCGCTCTAAAATAATGTCTGGTAATAAGTCTCCTATAATGGAATGCTATAAGATTGTGTTCTCATGGCGTTATTACACTGGCCCAAATGGACGTAGCCGAGTGATAAAGTGGTACGGCGGATCGTGCATATCGTTGAAAGTAACGTCTCATGAGTGAATATATCGTCATCTTGTCATCTCTACTTTGCGGTGAATCAGAATGCCATTCATATGCAAAATGACAAACGTCTGTGCAGCAAACTAGTTAAGCATTACATTTGATGTATTAGTAACAAATAGATTCCGACAAACTGTGATCCTCAAAGGGGACATGTAGCAAGACTTATGTGATATGGGTTCCACCTTTCCCCGCTTATCTTGTGGTTTTAATGAAAATGCATCCAACCATGTAGTTGTCCTTTCAGCTTACTGAATCGACGGGATTGGAAGGCAAAGTCTAGTCCGTAGATACATCATAGGTTCAGCGTACGAATTGAATCAATAGGCTGGTTGAATATTGCAGTAGTGAAATAATCGGTGTGCGAGGAGGGTCACGTGCTAGGCGTGTGCGAGGAGGGTCACGTGGTAGGCGTGTGCGAGGAGGGTCTCAATGGTGAGTGATGATGTGGAAAACTAGTAAGTTCGTCGCGCTGCAGTTTTATGAGCTGGTGTGGGTCTCAAGCCTGTTCTTCCGAATTCCATCGAGTGAATTTGACAGCTCTATTCATCAATATACATTACCCACGGGCATCAGGTGCATTCTGATCGTAATCACTATCATTATTTCATAGTATTGTATAATTTGTCCAACCCAAGCGCCCAAAGGTGTTTACATCTTGACATCTTGTTTCCAAACAGACCCTTAATGTATCCAATAAGATCCGACATAATTTCGGTGGAGACTATGGAGTACGGAATATGCCGAGACATTGATAAAATGCTCAGAAGAAGTGCGTTTTGGTCAAAGGCGCCGTACTTCTAGAATATAGAGATCTCTTCTTAAAACAGTTGGAAAGAGTACACTGCGTACCGAGCACCTGAGTATTTGGTAATTTATTATTGTCCCAACAGCGTCAAGATATGTTCACATACTATACAAAGGTGGGGTCAATATGAGCCCACTGTATGAAGACTGTTATGATCAGACACAAGACCCATTGATGTGACTAAAAACAAACATGGACGGCTTGTGGTTGGACTCACAGACGCTTGGTTTAAGCCATAATGATCCAGCAATCAGCGACCACATATAACAGTAGGCCTACAACCTACCATGGAGTACGTGATGTCGAAACAAGCAACTTGATTTATCAATTCAAAACAACTAAAGTCATCCACATAAACTGCATTCCTAAACTATTGAGTTGTAACCAGGTGCTTAGTTGTGTTTGTACAATTTTATAACAATCACGGGTTAATATGCAGCACATCGCAGTTGACCGAAGAACGACGAATTCATGGTTCTTCCTTGTCGCACATGGCAAGCACGGGCGTCTTTAGTGGTTCTTATCTGCCTACCTTACACCAACGCTGTCACGAGCGCTCGGAGTGGTCCTTTATTCGGGAGTTCGCGTAGTCGCACGCGCCGTCCTGGTGAGCTTTTTGGAACTTACTTCTGTTTACTTCCGGTTTCTGCTTCGTCTTCACATGGCTGTATTGTTATGGAAATCGTTGGATTACACACGTCAGAAAAAGTGAAATAATAACACGAACTGGACGGATTCTGTGAATTTATGTGCGCGTGGTTGTTTATTATTGTTCATAGAACATCAAGACGGATTAGTTTCATGACTATTTACCATATTTTGTGGTGAAAAGCTTGGAAAAGAAATGCCTGCCAGACCCAAACCTGTGCCTGGTTTTGGTGTGATATGTAGTGTATACTATTAGTATGAGATTTGTTGTGGCACTGGCAGTTTGAATGAATAGTGGTATGACACAAGTTAAGGCACTAGACATGTATGAATAGTGTACTGTAAGATTGTCATGTGTAAGTATCTCTGTCAGAATAAAATTTAAGTTAAATTATATAGGCTTGCATTACCTATCACATTTTTTCAGCTTATCTGATGCTGGTTACAAAGCACTTCAAATGACACCTATGCCATTTAAAGTTATTATAATGTATAAATTAAAGATTTTATGGTATAACTGTAATACACAAACTACAGCTGGGCATGTCAATTTTTTGTAGCAAACACAGCAAGACATGCATGAAATAATGATAACAACAACAAAATTATAGATATTTTTAAAGAATAATTGAAAAGGATGGAATACTATACCCTGTACACCCAAAAAAATCATGTAATGCTAATTGACAGCTAATATGGATATATACACATCTTAGGAAATCAAGAAAGTCTCAAGAAAGGTCGTTTGAAGTTCACAAGGAATGCACATACTTTAAAAATGTTTTCGTAATTGTTAAGCATTGCAACTTTCACTTCTGTTTCTAAATTCCTAAATTGCTCGCATAGCATGCTCAACATGAATACGAGCCACAGAGATCTTTTCTGAATACTCTAACTGTTCTGCAGTAAATTGGTCTGTTAATAAGTTTTTAAATGGGGCAATGAGTAGTTTGACCCCTGGAGGCAAATCTCCTGCAATGGTAAAACCTCTGTCTACCATTACTTGGTCACCAGCATCAAGTGCCTGCATCAAAAGATCTGATTCTGAAGTTATTTTGTTTGTCCGACGCCCTCTCCCCCACCCCACATGGACGTTGGACGTTGGTAAAGTCATTGAAACACGAAGCTGCCTTCTCTTGGATTGTCTCCTTTGAGGGCATAGAACATATGGTCTCCAATTCTTGAGATATTTAGATACACATTTGAGAAAATACTTTCCACAATCCCAAATCACCGGGCACAATCTTTTGAAGGCAGTCCTAGACGAAGGCAGACAAGTGTGGGAAAAAATTGCTCTTCAAGGTTCAATGCTCTTTGTCGACCAGGTTTGGATTTGAATTTTGACGAGTGATGATCACCGCCAGTCTGTGACACATACTGCATGACCTCTGCCTTATCCACCAGGCAAGGAAAAACTTTTTCGTATGATGGCATACCGCTGTAATAGGCAAAATGGACCGATTTATCCTTGATGAGGTTCAAACTCAAAACCTGGCCCTTTTCTTCCATCACCTTGTGAAGTTCCTCCACTTTCTTGGCTTCTCTGTTGACTTCCATCATGTCTTCAAATTCAGGGTGTGTGACAATGAGGTTGTCCAATGTAAAAGCTAATCGACCAGCCCTCCGTGTTTGGATGAAGTCATGGTCAGAATCCACCGAGTTACATATAAGTCCCTGTCAAAAATTATTTACCATCATGATTTTAAAATACATAAGCAAATGCCACTTAGAACAATAAATTTAATGCAAAAATATTTATTTTCACAAAGTATGTCATCACTAACATGTTCTAGAGAGTCTTCATGTTCCACTTCAGCTGCCTCAATTTCTACAACTGGTGACAACTCTTGAAAGAATTCTTCTGCCTGAAACAAAAATGATATCGCCATTTGAATCAAAATATGAATGTGAATGTAAAGTATGCTTCATCTTCAAATATAAATTTCTGGTTTCATAGACTATTTGTCATGAAAAACAACTATTGAGAATACCTTTTGCAGCTGCATGTTTTCTTGATAACGTTTGGAAGGCTGCGAAACAGTGATAGTCCTGATGCCTTCCTCAGACTTGGTGGTTTCCGTGTGGGAAAACAAGTCTGGCATGACATGATTCCAACCGACTATTCTTTTGGAGCTAGGAGCTTGTTAGCCCTACAAGACGTCCGCGTAGACGTCTTACCTTTTTTCGAAACAACGCAATGCGAATATTTTTAGATCGATTCAGACAACTACCAAGCACAAAACATACACAAGTGATGGAGTTATAGAATGCAATGATGTTTTACGGACGATTTTATCCCTTTTCGGCGGGGGATTTCATCCATGGTAATTATTTATAGTTCGATCAATTTGGGAAGCGGTAAAAAGTCAGAAACACAGCAACATGTTTGTTTACAAGTTCAAGACCACATGCATTGCCCATGCGCAGAATGACGAAGTCTAATGCTAAGCCCGGGGGGGGGGGGGGGGGGGCACTTAAGTGTAATGATATAGTATACATGTGCCGCACGAAGGGGGTGGTTTTTTGACATCTCGACTTTTACGACGGGTTAGACAATCGCATAATACCTTGTACGATGGAGTATACTTTTTCTCATTCTCAACGAGTTCAACGGGTACGGGATTTCGAGGTCCCGGGCACACCCCTATCCGAGTTAGGGTAAGTGCCCCCACTTTGGGATGCTAAGGCAATCCGCGAGAATTAATAGAAAATGGCAGACTTCGTATCGCGATTTGTTCGGAAACGAACTATCGATGGCATTTATTGAAGAATAGCGTCGAGTGGTGGTAAGTTTTTTGGAGCGAAAGGTCTATTTTTTGTAAAGGCTCTTGATATATGTTATTTTCTAGGTGCGAAATGTAGCCCTTCGCGAGATATAGTCCAAACTAAATATCGCCGACTGTGTTTTGACTAACTGTTCGTAACGGTATAAATTCATGTTACCGTTACACCGGAGCTAGGAGCTTGTGAGAAGTGGCAAGAGCACAGTCTGTGATGTTTTCTAGTTGACCACAACTTTCCATAAATTTCTCTGCCATGCTCACCTACACCAAGTCTATTGACAGCTATCTTCCAAGTGTTTCTCCAGAGTGAGTTGCTGGGAAAGGAATAAAACTTACATTCCGCAGATGAACTCTTGTGGGCGCAACCAACCGCACAGCAGTGGTTACCAGCTGACTTGAATCCCAAAGACATAACGATATTGGAATATACATTTGATTCACCTTGCACGTTACGTGCAAACATGAATTTTGATTCGCTTGTTTGTTTGTTGTTTGTAGGAATTAAAGTCGTTTATGGTTTCATTGATCTTCTACGACTTTTGATTCTCTTCCATATTGACGAGGTATTTAAATCTTGGCCCACACAACGTAACTCACAATTTCTACTCACGATCGTTCGTTTAACCTTTCATCTATAGTCGCATTGCGCACCGAGCAGATCTGTCAGAAAGCAGACAGCCTGACAGCTGGGTTGTGAGATCGAGCGCGTCAAACCGGAAGTTCCAAAAAGCTCACCAGGGCGGCGCGCGCGCGCGACTAGGCGAACAACCGAATAATCTCGCCATCCTGGGGCCGCTTGCATAACGCCGTCTTCGGCTATTTAGCTGAAGCTGCAAGTCCGGCTTGTTTTAGACGCTAATTTCCCGGCATCGGCTATAGACTATTATCCGCCGAAGCCGCTTTCTTGTACATTTAGTCACTGGGATATATCAGCTATTTTAGCCGCACACTTAGCATGCACCCACCAGTCATGAAATAAGTGCGGATGTCTGTTTACAAATTTAATACATACATTAAGCCTTTAACGGCAAACCATAATAAAAGGACCTGTACTAAGCGGAATGTTGACACCGTTGTCAGTGTCGTCTGGCAAGTACGTTTCCGAAACAAGACGAGCTAGAAATAGTTGAACAGCGGCGGACCTGCTCCAGCTCACCAGGATGATAGAGGTAGCGCACGCCAACACCAGAGGAAAGCTTTTTCTCTTTCAGCCCCAGCAGGCGCTGTGGTACAACGGAAGAGGGTTTGTGTGCAACTTGTACAACTGTACGCGACCAGTCCATTCGCAGCCATACCCAGGATAATGAACGTCACCTCTCGTCCCTTTTGACCATCTGTTGGCACCTAGAAGTCTGAAAGCTAGAGCTCAGAGTCCAGTGGGGCGACGGATTTGCCTGCAATCAGGTAGTACTCACGCATAGCCTCGTTGACATCCCGGAAATTATGATCGGCATGTCCCTGGCGGCGGATCTGCTCATTGATGAAGTCTAATCGCTCAGGCCCATGCTGCCTGTGCAGACTGAAGCTGCTCAATTACCATATCATGGCGTTTACCTTCCGCGTCCAATTGCCTGGTTCGAAACTAAGAGAATAAAAAAATCCTCCCAGAGAATGCAAGGGCGTTGACAAGGTCACCTCCAATAAGTAGCGCACTCGAGGCCATTACTCAGTATATCACCTTGCATAATCCATTGTTTAATTAGCATATTATCATGGCTAGGGCTACATCGGCGTTAAGTCAAGTTTGGAAAATGCCCCACCAAGAGCCATCTTACCGAGCTTGGCGTAACCTATTGGCACTTTAATTTGGATAGTCGCAGTTATTCAGGGCAACCACTCCCAGGATAAACGATCGAATATTTTCATTTTTCAAAAGTTTAAGGGAAATGGGTGTGTTCGATTTCGTTTTATCCATTAAAATATTCAGTCCGTGAATTAATCACGTAGAAGGTTTAAATGAAAGGTTACGAAGTTGAAACAGATTTGATCGAAACTGAGACAGATGGTACTAAATATGACCCATACTGTTATATGTCTTTGTAAATCATAGTAAGTTATTTGGAATTAATCTTAATTGTGTCTATATTACAGAGCTCAAAGGAGGGCTTGATGGTTGTCATATTCGTCCTCATCAGCTACATCTTCAGGTATGGTCCGGAATTAAAGCTACAACACACGGACCCCAACCAAATATCGTCTTCTCTGAGGATTCAGATAAGCAAATTATCGTTCCCAATGAAGTCAGGTTTAGAAGGCTATGAACAATCAACAACGGCACGGATTATAAAGTACACCTCTTTTGAGAATGCTTTAGCAGAAAAAGCCAATAGAAGGGGAGAAATCATTCTGATATCCACTGATTTGGGCTACGCTTCCATGGCTTTAAACTTTTATGTGACATCTCTGGCGAAATTTAGCATTGGTAATTATCTCTTTGCTGCATGCGATGCAAGTGTTTGTGGATTCCTAAACAGCCATAGTGCTGATTGCTAAACACACTTCAAGGACAGCATAGATGATAAATCGAGCAACTGGGCCACTGGTGAGTTTAATCATAGAAACCGTTTCAATACTAAAATTATTTTGGACTCTTTATTGTTGAATTACACCGTTCTCATATCAGATGCAGACACAATCTTCTTCAAAAACCCTTTCGAGCTTTTTCAATGTCCGAAATGTGATATTCAAATTCACAGTGATGGTACCAAGGGAAATAGTGGTTTTTATATCCGTCGACCAACCAAACCAAGCATCAACGTGCATACAAAATCGTGGGAACTCTCCCAGAAATCAAATGCATCCTGCGATCAACAACTGCTAGACCGCACTATGCGATTATGACGCAAACTTATCAGTTAGAGGTTAAAACTTCAAATGACGTCACATTCCCAAATGGTCTTGTTTATTTTGAGACGGGAAAAAGAATGTTTCTCGGTGATAACCCTTGTAAAGACTGTGTTGCTGTCCATAATAATATGATGCTTACAAACGAAGGGAAAGAATTTAGATTTAAAGAAAACGGTATGTGGGATGTAGATATCGATGGTTACCATAGCAATCCTAATGCACGCTATATTCGGTGTAATAATGAAAGGGAAGATGCAAACAAGACCTCGCTTAAACGTGAATTAAACGCAATCAAGAATGCCTTGTCAATAGGGTTCATTTTGAACAGGATTGTAATAACCATTTACCTGCTATCAGTGCCAATATTCGGCATGTAAGGCTCCTCATGGCAGGAGTTCTCCAAGTGGCAACTTTTTTGGCGCAAAGAAAAAATGGTTTACGCTCTATTCGCCTGATGGTGCCACTGTTTCACGCCGACGATACGCGACCCTTCGCTGTGGTCGACTGGCCCCGACCTTGCTATGACGTCGCACAGTCATGCTCGGTTTGCTGCCAGTCTTGTCGACAGATCGCCAGGGGGCGTATCAAGGCGTGTGTGGAGGCACCGAGACACGCCTTTTGATATTAGCCCTCTAAAGTCATCAACCCATGACCTGCCCGATTAAAGAGCTCAAATAAAGGCAAGACCTAGATGTATTTCACCAATACGACTCATTCAAGCGTCAGATACGCGCGAGTGTGAGACAGTCAAGATGTTCACCTGAAGGAGAGGTAACTTGATAAACTATTCTTTTGTTCGTATATATGTGCATTTATATGTAAGTAATATGCATGTTATCACCCAGCGCCGGTCGGTCTTGGATGGACGGTTTAGATATGATATTTTGATATGCTCGATATCAGCCAGGAATCTTCGAAGTTACATATGTGAGGTAAACATGTTGACAAACAGGTTTTCAAAGATATAATCATTCTACCTGCTCATCTATATCAAGTCACACCAGCCAATAACGTTGTTCAACTGCACATGCGTAATGGTTCAGGACATTCGCCTCTTCATCATTATCACGTACAACAGCCATCAAATCCCCTATCAGACAGCTACAAAAACCCCACCAGGCATTGCAATAAAGTACGTTCATGGCTTCGATAGGGGTGTATCCTTAGAGTGCCAGACAGGGGAGGGACAGGGGAGGGATTCATTTTGGCAGATATATTTATGTTGATACGAGAACAGGAGCAAGCCCTATCGTTGTCTTGAAGAGCATGAATCAGTGGTTGTCTCAGTCCGGTTCGGGCAACGGGTTGTGCAAAGTGGGCACTTGGACTTGAGGGGAGTTACCCAAGTATCTTAATCATCCTTATCCAACACCATGCTGATACTGCCTCATTTTTGAAATTTACCATAAATCCAATTAACACAAGTGAGAATCGATCTTCAAATCTACGCACCCAGTGAATATATGCTGCCGTTGAGCACGTGGGGTCCCAATTGACCTCGTCTGTAGCACCTTCAAAGTTATAAGAGCACGGCGCTCCTGCCTTTTAGACGCTTTTCCCGTAGTTTTTGAAGAACCGCATAGTAAATTATGCGAGAGTTGGTACGGAGGTGAAACTGTTTTCATGTGGTGTCTCATTTGCAACAGGGAGTCACACGAAGTAGGTTCACATTCCTATGTGCTTTTCATGCATCATTATTGAATCGCGTAAGAAAAAATGTTGGATAAGCAGTCAGATTAAGACGTCACTGCAACTTCAAGTGGATTGCTTATAGAAGCGCATTGACGAGAGTGAGTAGAAGTATGCGTCATATCTCCTGGTTCAATTTTATGCTGAAAAATCACTTTCAATGTCTGATGATATCAAATTCATGTTGTGTCTAGACTCATTGGATTTTTTGCCTATTAATGTTAATTGTTCAATACCAACTTGAAATTCGGTGAAAACTCTTTCAATACTGCCTAGGATTATGTTTTACTTTTTACGGTCATCGATTGTAGCAGGGTTAATCGTCTCATAGTTCCTAGCTGAGAAGTATGGCTTCATAAACGTTGTAATTTCGAACCTTGGCAAACAACCGGGAATATGGGGAGAACGGTGATGATATATATATATATATATATATATATATGATAGAGATATATATATAGATATAGAGAGAGAGAGAGATAGAGAGATATATATATATAGAGAGATATATTATATATATAGATAGAGAGATATATATATATCTATATGTCTAGATATAGATATATATATATCTATATATATATAGAGAGATATATATATATATATATAGAGATATATATATATATATATAGAGAGAGAGAGACCACGTTAGACTTATATATATATATATATACTATATATATATTTTATATATATATATATATATGTGTGTATATATATATATATATATATATGTATATATATATATATATAGTATATATATATATATATATATATATATGTATATATATATCTATCTATATATATATATATATGTATATATATATGTATATATATATATGTAATATATATATATATATATATATATATATATATATATATATATATATATATATATACATATATATATGTATACACACCTAAAACTAGGGCTTTATTTGATATAAATATACATATATATATGTATATATAAAGGTTTATATGTACACATATACCTATATATATGTGTGTAGTATATGGAAATATATGTACATTAGTACACATATATTGGCATACATATAATTATCTATTCATTTATAAACATAGATATACATGTGCATATATATATATATATATATATATATATATATATATATATATATATATAGTATATATATATATATATATATATATATATATAGTACATATATATATATAGATATATATATATATATATATACATATATGCAGTATATATATATATATATATATATATATATATATATATATATATATATATATATATATATATATATATATATATATATATATATAGATACATATCAATATATATATATATATATATATATATATATATATATATATATATAGATATATAATATATATATATATATATATATATATATATATATATATATATATATATATATATATATATATATATATATATATATATATATATATATATATATAGATATAGATATATATATATATATCCTATATATATAGATAGTAGATAGATAATAGATAGATAGAAGATAGATAGATAGATACGATAGATAGATAATAGATAGATAGATAGATATATAGATAGATAGATAGATAGATAGATATAGATAGATAGATAGATAGATAGATAGATAGATAGCAGATAGATAGATAGATAGTAGATATAATAGATAGATAGATAGATAGATAGATAGATAGATAGATAGATATAGATAGATAGATAGATATCGATAGATAGATCGATAGATTGCGGATAGATAGATCGCAGATCGCTCGCTCGCTCGCTCGCTCGCTCGCTCGCTCGCTAGATAGATCGCTCGCTCGCTAGATAGATCGATAGAATAGTTATATATGGATATACATATTTCATATATATCTGTGTATTTATGTTGTATATATATGTATATACATATATTTTTCTATATCTATATATATGTATACAAATATATATATGGTTATATGTTGTTTACGTAAGTAAGCTGATCATCAAATGTGCAACTCAGTGTTGCGGTACCTTTTTGGGCTTCTAATTATAGACTTGCTGGCTATCGTGAGTTAGAAGATGCGTCGGTCAGTACGTACATTCCAGGTTCCCACGATCCTTCTGCTTCTTGGCCTGGCCACCCTCAACATTCAAAGCCTCTTGAGGATACGCCAGCAAGGTCAGTCCAGTATCCCCTCCTCACAGTATTAATACATTAGGATATTTATTATCATGTATGTTTTTGATTGATTTCATGTTCGGTGTGAACACTCAGAACATAGATGCCATGATCAAATGCCTTTACTAGTAGAAATCTCTCACTATATTATAATATAAATGCATAGGTTTTAGTGGATCTTCTCGCACTCTGTTAACTAATATTATGAAATCAAACCCAAACAAAAGCTGCTCATTTCGGGTTTTCCTCAACTTACATGATTTTGTCAAATGTACGACCAATCTATCTTCTGATACATTATCATTTGCGTTCTGAGATAAATGCATTATTTTTCAGATACAGTGCATAATGATATAATCTATGATGCATCTGTAATCAACATAACCAGCAGCAAAGATGTGAAAACCATGGTCGGTATCAAATATTTCCATATACACAACTGGTTTGTAATATATGCTGTTGAACTGAGCTGCCGAACTCCGTAAATAGTTTTGGAATTTAAATCAATATGTTTTTAATTATCTTGAAAGGGGTGTTTCACATGAGCTCATTACCTGTTGTCATAATGTAATGCTTTTGGAAAATTGAGATGTACAATATCTGTGTTTTTCCCGACTGCAGAAGTTAATCTCCGCCTTTCATATTTCAGAGTCATTTGACCATTGTTTTCCCCCTGAAGGAATTGACTTTAACCGGCACTAATCAGACAAATGTGATAGGCAATCCCAGGCCAACCCCAGGTAACGATAACCACCACTTAAATAGTACAGAATGTGATCATCTCAACTAATCCAACGGTTTCACATGCTGTCACTCGTGAGTTGGTTGAAGACTTATTTATGAGATTAGAGTTGGTTGAAGGAATCTGAAAGATTCAAGTTGGTTAAAGATGGCTGCAAGATTAGAGTTGAGAGCATGTAATATTACAGTTGGTTGAGGATGGCTGTTAGATTAGAGTTGGTTGAAGACGGCTGTAAGATTGGAACTGGATGAAGACATCTGTTAGATTAGAGTTGGTTGAAGGCATCTGTAAGAGTTGGTTGGTGATGTCTACATGAATGGAGTTTGTTGATGGTATCTTTAGCACAAAGAAATCCTAATTCTCTATTATCAGCATCATTGTTATCATCACTATCATTAAACATCATTGTATTCTCATTCATTCATCCCCATCATGCTCACTTGTCACCATAATTGTCACTCATCATTGCAACTCCCATCATATTAATGTGCCACTGTCAAAAAAAACCCCTGGCCTTCGTGCATCAATGCATTATTACAAATATCTGATTTCCACAGTCATATTTTGTTGTTAGGTTATTTTCATTGGGTGCCTTTTTATAGTACTATTTATTTGTGTATGTTTGTTTCAGGTCTACTGACAATAGGAATACCATCCATTAAACGAATCAATGGCATGGGGATCACTTATTTATTCCAAACGCTTGCTTCCATTATAAACTCAACTTCTGCTGTTGACAAAAATGCTGTTGTTGTTGTGGTTTTCTTGGCTGATTTGGATGTTGCTTACAACCAGGATGTTTCCCGTCAGATTGTAGCCAAATACAAGCACCTTATTCTCTTGGGCTTCCTCCATGTTCTCCAAGTTACTCCTGATTACTACCCTCAACTGGATGGACTGAAGAGGAACTTTAATGATGGGTTGGCTCGAGTCGAATGGCGAGCTAAGCAAGTTGCCGACTTTGCATTGATGTTTCTCTATGCCAAAAATATTTCAAGGTATTATATCCAAATAGAAGACGATGTTGTATGTGCTCCAAATTTTGTTGTAGCAATTCGTGACTACATCAATAGCAACCGCGGCCACTGGGCTGTTTTGGAATTCTCTGAGCTTGGCTTTATTGGTAAATTATTCAAGTCAGCTGATCTCAGTAAACTGGCACAGTACTTGTTGACCTTTTATGATGAGCAGCCTGTTGATTGGCTCATTCGATACTTCCGCATGTCAATGGCACAGCCAAATGTGATCATACGCAAACCAACTTTATTCCAACACATGGGACTGAAATCTTCTTTAACCGGTAAGGTGAACAAATCGAAAGACCGTTTCTTTTATAAATGGAACAATGTTATTGAAGGGCAAAATAAAACCCACGGTGACAACCCGCCAGCCACAGTGTTCTCACAGATGAAGCCCCACGGAAACTACACAGCTGACCTAGCATATAGGTCGACTAACAGCTATTTTTGGGCAGTTCATGTCAAGAAGAGTGACACCCTCACTGTGTTATTTGAAACAGAACAGAATTTATCTCGTGTTGTCGTGTGGACTGGCAGGTTTACGAACCCACGCGATATCTTGAAAAATGGCTGGGTGCAGGTGAGCCCCTCTGTAGTGTCATACGACCCTGACGTTGGGGTGGCTCAGTGCTCTGATCCTCGTAAGCTTTCCCATTTCATTAATGGACAAGTTGATGTGGATTCTTTGAATAATACAATGAATGGTCTCAAAGTGAAATGCTTGCAGATTGTGGTTGGTGCTGGTCAAAAGGAGTGGGTTTTATTTGATCAAATAGCTGTATTTGTCTCCAAAATAGCATAACCTGTAATAATGATATGTCTTTTAACAAAAATTATGTTCATCCAAGTGGATTTCCCTCTTTCTTCGCATATATCTTCATTCTTATCGCTTCATATATACTTTTGTAGACATTATCAGGCAATAACTTTTGATTGATAATAAATTAATGTTACCAGAGAAATTTGAGAATAAATGTTCGTTTGAAGTATAAGACTGTAATATGTTAAGGCATGCATTGAAATCATTGAAGATGTTCGAACTGTTGCATGGAGCAAACAATATTACTTATATTTTTATTGTGTTTTGTTGGCTTTTTAAAATCATTTGTTTTGTCTGAACCTGTGGCTTCTGTATATATTACTCCTACAAAATGAATTCTCTAAAATACATAAAGTATATTGGCATTTAATAGGTTAGAGGAAGGGATTACGGTGGCCTCGGTCCAGATGTAGCATCGGTGCAATTCTAAAACCGGTTCACTGTTTGAATCACAATTATGAATTCCGAAAGCACTGTGAAAATGTCTTTTTTCATATATTACTCCACCTGACCACTAAATGCTTCAATTCGATATGATGGGGAAATGCCGTGTGCCGACGTAGTTCATTATGGCGTAGACGTCCTGCATGGCCAGATCTGACTGAATAGCTTACCTCACAACAAGTGGATGGAAATTGTCCCACTGAGTACAAGAACCGTGACAATTAATGAAAGCTAATTTTATTCACCACTTAAACTAGATAAAACAACGAAGTCGATACAAGAGTCAACGTTAACGACGAACATTACATTTACAGCCATAATGTGGCACCCTCCTCATCGTATAATTATAAACGGGACAAAATACAAAAGTTACAGCATGAACACCGGCAGATTAAGGCTATCACAAATAGTTATTACCAAGTGTCTCCGATTAACCAACTTACCTTCAGTGGTCATTTATTTATGATATACTTAGACATGACCAGCAGATAGCCTGCTCGCTAAGCTGACTCAGTAGAAAACATTCAAACTAAACGACCTTTTTACTGTTTTTTGTTACTGTGAATGCTTAAAATACTGTTACAATCATTATCAAGAGGCCAAGTTCTAATTACTGATAAAATTTCATGTGCGTAAATACAGCCGTTTTAGAGATATCAGCGAAGAGAGAACTCGTAGCAAAAATCGCGATAGGTACTCTAAAACTCATGTCATTGCACAAAGTACAAAAAGTAAAGACACGTATATTTTCCGCCTATTTCATGCTAAGACAATTGCTTGTTACAACCATATAATTCATATGTTCGTAACTGCAGTAGTTATGGAGGAGAAAATGCAGGAAAAAATCGACGAAAAATTGATCCCATAAGCCTCCAACACTGCGCATGCGCGTCAAACTGGATCGGCAGTTGTGTCCCAACTTGATCTATCATTCTCCAAAATTTCATGTTGATATGTTTCACCGTTCCGGAGAAAAGCCCGAAAAACCTTGACTGGAGAAAAAAAAAATTCTGGCTAAAGCAATATGTCGTTGGAAGACATAATAATAAGGCACGCCACGGAGGCGGCTGTTGCCGAGATTAAACGTCGGAAAGCGCATAGTCAAATGGAGGGCAAGGAAATGTCCGACCTTTTGCTCATGGAGGGTAAGTTTACAATACCTATCAAAGGAAATTTGTTGGTCATATTTACTAAAATATAATATTGAATAGTCGACGTTCCCACATCTGTTGTATAGTGGCTCGAATCTGTGTAACGGGTTCTTAAGTGTGCTATTTGGGGCCCGCACTGCTTGTGATATCTCAGCAGCTGATAAATAATTAGTGGCGTGAGTCGTCCTTTGACTGGCTGTCACAAGCGGTGATCAAGACCTAACGATTGTAATACTGTGTCTGTAACGCGTACATTCCCATCAGGATCTTTGAGGGTAATAACCCCATGTGCAGCATCAGCCTACAAATTAAGACCTGTAGCTACAATCGTCTCCTGCAGAAGTTGGAAATTCCTGAGGCCAGACTTCAGTGGCAGCTCCTCCTTTACCTACAGTTATTGACAACAATGTAATGATTTATTTTTAAGGTTGTACCAGCTCCCAGTATAGGGGATTGGTCTGAGGCCTATGTGTAGATCATCTGTGGTGTTGTCAAAAGAATTTTGCAAGGACACCGCTTTGCCACTTAGTCTGATACAAAGTGAGCGGCCTATCAATTCAATAGCAATGTCACACATAAAGTAAGCGTGGTCTCTCCGGCCCGGGTGATAGCAAGAGGGCTGGACCCGACCAAAGATTTAAGTCGTTCACAGCGGCGGTTCTTTCACAGCAACCTTTTCTGAGGTGTTCGGTTATTACAAAATGCCACTGGTAAGTGCAAACAAAACAGTGCAAGCCTGTTAATATCAGCCAATGCAGTTTTGGCAGAACCAGATAAACTTTACAATGTGTTGTGCGAGCACACATCACAATGACGATATGACAATACATACGATCTCAGGGCCTATGAGAGGATAAAGTCGTTTCGGTCCGTTACCCGTTCGGCCCACAACCCCAGAGTCGTTTAGGCCGTCACTCTTTTGGTCCGTCATCAGTCTGCCCGTCACACGTTCGGCCCGTATTTGTTTTGTATACATGCAAGCTTTACTTGTATATTCATTATTTACCTGAATGTTGCGAGTGTATATAAAAAGGAGTTATGTTGACGAATGTAGGTGATTTTGGCCCTCGGAGATTTAGGCCCGGTGGTTTATTTACTCATAATCAGCTACGGAGGGCTCTACTGGGATACTTAGAAGACTGTCCAGAGGACTCGTTGGTATGGCCACGGTGGACGACGTTCGAACGAAAGCGACTCTTGTACACCACATAGTAAGTGTGTTAAGCGCACTAGAATCGGTCACCGACGAGTAATTACGACTGTTACATGCCACCTTACGGCATCCTCTCTCGTTAATATAAAGAAAGAGACAGCTCTCAATCAAGCGGTAATCCATGCGTATAGCGTACATCGTACAGGAGGTTCAGAATTCTCCTATAGAGATTGATCCGACTTTCGCAATGGCTTGACCATTCTACAAAAATACGTAACTCATGTTGTGAAAAGAAACTGTTTATTTTGACTTATGTTCAATCTGTTTGTTTAACTCCCTTAGACAATTTACTACAGTTGTCAACACCCTTATCAGTGTGACATTCATCCTAAAAACCCCAATGAAATAACTGAAATTAGACTTAATACACGGAAAATACACGACAACACATTTGATCATTCATCTCAAAAGTCCATACACTACCAATACAGCCATTTTTTGTGTATTTACAAGGTCAACAGTATCCCCATTCCACTCTATCCTTGTGACTCATCGAATATTGGATAGACCAAAATCGATAATTTACCTGATTATTTAGCAATGGACAACACCAAAACAAAACTCGTTGAACTTTCGGCTACCAAATTGTCAGACTGTGACGGAAAAACACTTATCAAAAGCCCTTGTGATTTGCTCATGACGCACAGACCTTTCACCACATGCTCATCAACGCTATTCTTCAACAAAGACATCGATTTCTTAGTTTACTGCCATTCTACTATTTTTAGCAACAGCAAGGTCCTACCTCAAGCGACCTACCCCTTATTTGACTTCCCTCTGTATACCTGGTCTGCCACATTCTTCCCTCAAGTGACCTTCGCCATATTTGTCTTCCCTCAATCCAACTACCCGTTCATTCTGTTCCCTCTGGCAGTCTCATCTTCGTCTTCCTTGTCTCTACCTTCCCTGTAACCCTCCCCCTCTAGCAACCTACCCTATCTTCCTCTTCTCTCTTTATGACTACTCTCATCCTCTTTCCCTTCTTCTTCTTCCATCTGTCTATCGAACCGGTCTCCTAAACATCGACAGGTCATATTGCATTACTTTTCGGTGGCGAGAGTATGACCATTTATCAATCAGTGGCTGCCCCGTGATGCACTCGAATAGCCGACGTTTATATACTAGCTGTTAATACATTTAAACGGTCACCTAGATAATCACTTGCATTCAAAGTGAGCATAAAACCGTCTCTCTATTTAATGATGGAATATAAAGCCTGTGTTATGCAATAACACAATCAGGATTAAATTCTTTTCCAATAATGCGATTGATACACATGAAATATTATAAGATTCCAGCGTCTGTATTTGTTTCGCGGCCTTAGTTGTAAAAAAATCATCTTGGTATTTGTATGGCATTTGGAGCTGTACGTTTATGTTCGTATTTAGATATAGGTTTACAAAACTGTATTTTGCTTTATTTGCAAGTCAATTTGCGGCTGCGGAATCGTAGATCTTGATATTTATTCAGCAGAGCGGTTTTGTTCATTTGTCTTTCGCTAAAAATCGAATCTTGGCAAATCAACCAGAGCATGTGATAAGAAAACAATTGGTTAAATCAACAATCATAAATCTGTGGCTATTCCAATGGATGACCGCAAAATAGTAAACCTTAGCTAGCAAGTATCCCGAAAATGGCTTTAAGTTCCTGCTTGTTCCTGAGCGATATGAAGTTGTTATATCGGATTGAACTACGCGAACCTCTCTAATGTAGCCCCTCAACTGACATAAACACCAGGTATTTGGTCTTATCTGACCAATAGCATAAATAGAGGATGCCTATAAA
The DNA here is from genome assembly GCA_034190875.2 of Urechis unicinctus. Taxonomy (NCBI): domain Eukaryota; kingdom Metazoa; phylum Annelida; class Polychaeta; order Xenopneusta; family Urechidae; genus Urechis; species Urechis unicinctus. The sequence continues at coordinate 31,958,889 of CM067347.1, forward strand.
ACATTTAAATCTATACATTTACCGTATTCGTTAAGACGTGGGAATGCTCTTTGAATTAATATAGCCACATAATTTCGGTGTTTCCCAGGGATATCTAATGTCATCGTTTGGTCGATATCATCATAAATTCTACAATCATATATGTATAGACTGGCGGGAATCAGAAGAAGTGAAAGTGAGTATAGAATTTAATCCATAAAACCTAGCTTGTTCTTTAGTGTTATCCCTTTACAGGGATATTTGCTCATCCCGCATCGTTGCCAATTAAATATTTGAATGCGCTGAACTATTATGAAAGACATAAAACCGCTTAGTCGTACGGAGAGCTAATGTTTTGTGAGGTACGTTATGGAAGAACATAGCAGTAAACTCTTTTATGAGCATGCTACACATAGGCAAATGCATGACAAGTTACATGCCATGTTAAGTGGATAATTAAATGTCGAAATCAGGAGCTGGTTAATGATGTAAAAGTCACTTTTACATAAACCTACCGTCATCCAGCAGCTGTGGTTTATGATGGCAGATACATCCTAATCATCTGCTTGCCACTGTATCCAAAATATGTAAAATGTGTTGTGCGTCTTCTATTTCAGAATGCTTGGTAATTTGTGGTTTATTTCGGCAGATTACGACCCATAAGTCCACTGATGTACTGTACAGCATTCGACACGAATCGTTTAAATGACGTTTATTGTATTCGTATTGAAGTGTATTGTTAAGAAAATATATTTTAAACGACATTTATTCCCTGTAGCAACTTTATAAGCAGCATTCCTATTATGTTATGACGTAATGACTTCCTCTTGTCTTTGATTAAAGGTCAAAATAAACATTTTTACGAACATAAACAAACGCCACCGAAAACGTTTAAAAAAACGCAATAATGAAAATCCGAAGTACAGAATTGGTGAGCATTCGAGTAAAAGAGAAAATCGGCCGCGAACTTTATGGAATTCGAAGCAACTCGGCTGAAATCCTCCAGGCCATTTAGCTCCGTCCAGTTGCTAGGGGGCGTACCGCGTGACATCATCTCGGCTAAACGCAGTTGGGTTTTTCTCGAGAAGCTGCTGACACGCGTGGATGAATCTTGCTGACATATATTATCCGTTCCATTGTTTTTTTTTATAATATGTCGTCATCCGATGAAGACTGTGAGACGCCGTTAAACGAGGTCAGCATACGCACAGCAATGGGTTATCAATATGAACTGCTGAGAGTCCCACAAAATTGTCAAAGAATTGATACAGAGTCAGACTCTGAGTCGGGTTCCGAGTCTGATGCGAGCTCGTTAGTTCTTGATGGCAGCGAGGAAGTCGATGAGCAGCAATGTTTATGTAACAACCGCGCTGCTATGGCAACAGAAAAAGAGTCGAAGTGTTGCTTATCGTACCCAAAAATACATGCAGAACTCTTTCAAATGTAATACCCAGCATCCCAACTTTGCTTCCAACTGCATGGGCCAATATGTACTCGAGGCATCCAGGCACGAATTTATACAGATGGCTGGCCCTATTGGTGACGAGATTTGCCCCAATGAGTAAGTCTGTACTTCATTGTAATTTCACGGAGCAAATTATATACTTCCCAAGTGGCACTGAATCAAACAGCTATGAATAATGGGCTTTCATGTTCAAAAGAACATAGTATATCAACATACATTGGTAACGGCTATAGGCATAAGGGCTTGGACTCATTTATTTCATCCCAAAGCCTGTCTTCATCTCTGGGCACTGTAAAACCCATCTGTTAATTTGTTTCAATTAAATAACACATGAACAAAGGTATGATTGTTGATCAACATCTTTTCACTTTATTCTTGCAGAAGCTATTTGTTATGTCATAACAAAAAACAATAAAAGTTACTGTAAATCAACAAAGCGAAACTGGTGACTAATTCCCAGGCTGCCCTCTCCTTATGCAGTATATGCGTTGCTATGTACATCAACACGTTACATTGTACCCGCTACATGTCTTATGCATACAAAGTGTACATGAAATATCACAAAAAAAATCCTGCAAGAGGAATTAATTTTAAAAACACATTCCAATCATATACTGAATATGCGGGCTGGTAAATATTCGTATGTGAGAAATCATTATAAGCGTAGTAGATGAATGTTATTCCTTTCAGGGTTTTCCGCTTTCTTGCGTACAGAAGATTTGTATACGTGATTTGGCATAAGCTAGGCAAGAACAACAGGGAAGTTCTCCTTTCATGCGTTGTCACCAAAATTCGAAGTGCCTTTCCTGACCTCTCTGGTCATTATTGTGGCTTTAGAGAAGCTTTATGACTGACTAGTGTTAAACCTACACCTGTGAGTACCAACCAACAACTCTTTTGAAGGTCTTTCACAAGCAGCAGCAATGAGAGAGGGTACTTCTCAACAGGGTCTTAGCAAGGATTTGAAAACTGCCCGTCTATGTCCAACCCAACCCTGCCCATTACGTTATGACGAACTGATTATCATAGCGTAGTTTGTTGGCCTTCGCCCGAAAGCAGGTTGGGTGAGATTAGAGAGAGGGATGACGTGTGTGCGCGCGTGCATGATGTGAAATATCAGACCGTTGTTCAAAAGAAATTTAATTACAAATTAATGACACATCCCGCGATGGCATAAACATATGGGAGAAATCAAAACTTAGTCAAAGACTTCGTGTCGATATGATATTTCACCCAATTGCAATTTGTGAGCTTCATTCCCGAGCCAACAGTGTAGACCAAAAGTTTATTAAATCGTGGTAAAAGCGAGGCAGACATTTCATAATTATGCTCCAATCGACCGTACACAATGTACGCCAGCCTTCTAGTTGTCATTATTCCTACAAACCTCGAACATATCGTATATCATTTTAGAGAAGGAATACGATCGACATTGACTGGGAGGTTGTTTAGCGAGGAGGTGAAGCTGGCCGTAACTCCATTCACCATCGTTAAAGTATTATGGCGTTGATTAAACCCCATGCGTCATAAGAAGCGTTATTAAACAGAACAGGATTTATTTTGATCGTAGATAAGCGGCCAGCGTGCTGCGTCGCTGTTTGTCCTAAAATGAGCTGTTAAAACGGGAATGGCCTGGGAGGCGCGTGGACGAGCTGGCGAGTGGACGGGCTATAGGGGGAAGTTCTAGCCCGTCCAAATTTACGACTTACCCGTCCATTGGACGGGTGGACGGGTCTCTGGCTAAGACCCTGCTTCTCAACCAATGGTTGATTATATAATTAATAAAGCTTAGAAATAAGAATACGTTTTACCTATATATCCTTTATATCATGTACAGATCTAGTTTGAATTATTCTGAATCAACTAATGTGATCCACTGCCTGTTATCTAACTCTTGGTGAGTGCAGTCAGGGTACAACTTGCCATGGCCCGTATGGATGTTTGTAACATGTCTCGTGACAGACATCCACTTTTCCCTTACCAGTGCCTCATCACCTTGGCTCGAGGCAGCACAGAAGTAAACGTGATTGCTTATACTGCGAGCCCAATCTGTAAGAACTTGGCAATCACGCCTTCTTCCTTTCGCAATAATTTTTTTCGTCACCCCTGTACAGCAAAAGCATGGATGATGTTACAGATGTGACATGTGTGACTGTTGGAACAACAAGACTTGTCATAAAAGGTTAAAGCAGTATGTCGCATGGCTGTACACCAGATATACTAAAATACAAGTTACTCCATACTAGAGTAACAACAAACCTTTGGCAACATGCCATACATCAAACCAATGGGACATGTGTGGCTGCTCCTCACGCATGTATTTCTTCACACCAATATGTCTATCAGTTGTTAAGGAGGTTCGTGTGATCTTTTTCTCATTCAGGCTTTTCAGGGTTCGAATAAGTCCCGCAAGCTCCATGGCATTAGAATTCTTCACCTCATTACTCTGCAAACATAATTTAGCTTGTTACAATTAAGAAGAAAAGATGTCCTTGTTTATATCAAATGTTTATGGTAATCGCTATGATAACAAGATACAAAATAGACTTTTACATACCTGTACTAGCTGCATATCTAGGACTTTTGAGACCTTTAGGTCCACTAAGGTGTAGCTGCCAAACTTGGCTGTGCGGCCTGGGGAGCAACAATGAGCATCTCCCCCCAAGAACAAATCCAACCCTTTCCTCTCCTCTATTAATGTGTCACGCTCTGTTGCCCATACTCTCCTTGTTGCAGGTACAAGATAGCAACTTTGCATTAGGTTATGGGTGTTAACGGATATTGTTGGAATGCTCAAATGTCTTAGCATATTTATAGTTCTCACAGCACTGCTACCAACAAAAAATATCCCACTTACTGACATCAAGTTTTCAGCTGGCATTGCCCCAAGGTAAGGCTGACTGTCCCATGTGTATGTATGTCCATTGACACACAATTGTTGCACAACAACAAGACCCCCAATGACACGTTTCAAAACAGACCTGGAGTCACTTCTGCAGGTGAAATAATGACGCAGAAGTTTCACAAGACAACTTTCATAGACAATATATTTACGTTGTGACTTATCATTTTTGTCACAAGTTAGATCCAGTTCCCTGCAACACATATAGATACACTTATTGCATTATACTTGATGAAAAGTATCAATACAAATTAAAATGTAATAATTTCTTGGCAATAGTATTAAATGAATCTACTTGTATAGCAGTTGTGACATATCATTTGCATTTACTCACATAGTTTCACTATCAATCATCTCTTCGTCGTAACCCTCGGCAGTATCCTTATCATTGTCGAAGTTGTAGTCAGGGTCATTAAATGTATCATCTTCATCTTGCTCAGACTCAGAGTCGTCAGTAAGAGGTGGTGCATACTGAGTGGCCTTGTTGCATTGAGCTGGTGTTGGTACAACTGAGCACTGCACAGCCACGTCGTGCGTGTTTTTGGGGCCGACAGCAACTTGTATGCCTCTTGAGTATGTCCTTGGGCCAGTAAACAACGACCTTTGGGCTTGGAGGACTTTGTCGGCAGTGCACAATTGCTTACAGAAACCACATGTTGCGTGACATATCTGCTGTGAGTAAATCAGTCAACAGACAGTGACAAGTTGTCACCATTATCATCTTTGTAAACGGCTTTTTGTGCAATGGCAAGCACTTTCTTGCCTTTAGGTGACACAATATATGATTATTTGCTTCTTAAATAATAACACAATACGTACCTCCATGCAGGCCTGGATACCAACTGAACATGGAGTAAAAACATCATGTTGACTGGAAGCTCGATCACAATTGTCATCTGTATGACAGGTCTCGACATCACTCGCAGTTATAATGCTTCCATCTTCGTTAGTCATGTCATGGAGCACCTACAGCAACCAATATATACAGCTGTTGTAATGTACCAATAGCTCAGATGTAACAATGTGTTCACACTGGTTGCAATCGATAGCCTCGTACAAACACTCAAAATGTTCACCTAGAAATTAGGATCTTGACTTGACATCAAAGACCTTACCTCAAGTCGTCTTCGTTTTCTATAAACGCCTCTCGCTTGTTCCTCAACTCCAACATTATTGGCGTACTCAAATAACGTGGGAACACCATCATCATTCAGTCGGACATTTCTTTTCAGTCCTAGTTGCTTCATGCGCTCCGGATCGACAGAAAAGGAATCACGAGTGAAGTGGTCAGAGCATAACACCGTGCTTTTCTTGGGCTTCCACGAAGATAGTCGTTTCACTTTGGCTATCCAAACCTGTCGCCTTGCCTTGTCAGATTCTTTTTTCGGAAAGGTGAAAAAGCTCTTATGCGATCCTTCCCCATTCTTACATCCAACTAGCTCTTTTGAACTAAGTACGGGAGTGATGCATGCACTCCCTCTTAGTTCTGGCGTCCAACGGTATATTCCCGGTATAAGTCAACGGAATCATCAAGAGTTCCGCTGCTTTACCTAGTTTTAGCTAATAAAATCAACTCACCAAACATTTATAGGACCAGAAGCTGAATTTCAGCAACAACAGTATCCTGTGAATAAGTATTTTGGCCTAAAAACACACCAAACGGTAATATCTGAGCCCGACTTGGCAACATGGCGGCGAGGCGGCGGAAACTGACCAGCGGGAGGATTCACCAATTGGAACATAGGCGAGACAGCTCGCAAGACGCGGGTTCGCAGGGACTATTTGTGGCACGAAGCTAAAAGCTAAAATGACCTTGTCTAACATGTAGAAAAGGCAACTAACATTCACTGTCGCACAACTATCACACCTAATCACGAAGAAAGCAACGAAAACTTGGGGAAAAGGCGACAGGAATTATCAGCTGTAGTTTTTGCCTATGTTCTCACCGCCTTATTTACATCGGAAGTTTCTGGGGCTGTTTGGGATATCGTCCTCCGCGCTTGTATTTCGGAAGAAAATATCACCGGTAAACTTGGAAAGTTATCGAAAATATAGTTTTCCGCAGACGATAGGAATATGAAACATTATCTCGAACCGAATTAGAAAATAACTTTCGGCACTGATCGCCCGAAACTCGTCTGAACATGCATATTTCGTGAAAAAAGTGGTGAGTTCTGGGTTGATCGAATGCATCGACCAAAAATGTTTGCATAAACTGTTGGACCGACAAGGTGATAAATAGAAGCTGACGTTGGTCTTTTGGGCTACATCCAACAGCGCAACAGTACGGCATACTTCTATAACATATCGCTAAAAGTGACGCGGCCTACCGTGTAAACACGAGTGGAATCCAGGTCATAAAACTCTCAGCGCATTCAGCTATCTGAGTTGCTTAGCCGAAATCACGTCACAAGTCGAGTGTTTACAAAGTTTGCCGAGCGAAAGTTGTCCTGTCTGAGCGCCGTAAACTGATAAGAAAATAATTAATGTCACTCATTGCGCATTCATAGGCAGAATCTATTGTTTTGAAATACAGACTAACGACTGACAACGGAATATAAATTGCAAAACTATGGTATTGAGTAACTCGGGTGATGTCCAGAGGCTACTGCTGAGCTGGAATTCCAAACTGCTACTTGCGTACGGAGTTGGCCTTCCAACTTGGTCCGTACGACGATTCGTTGCCCGAATACTGAATGTATTTTACTTTTGGGGACGGAGGTATTTATACAAGTGTGTGGCGTCGTCAGCAAGCGCGGATGTACAATTACTTTTAGCTTTAATTGAAGATCAAACGGTCTGATGTTAATTGTTATGGGAATTGACGGGTTTGGAATGTTTACCTCAAAGGGCTCTACTTGCTACACCGGAATTATTTAATTTGGATAGTGACCGTTTATTTAAGATATCACGGTTAGGTATTTAAGGGGGGAGGGGGTGGGGATTATGACTCCACACTGGTTGACGAGGCTTACTACGGTTAATACATAAATCTAATTGATAAGGACGGTCACATTAGTAAAGCGAAATACAAACTCTTATGTATTTGACTCCTTATAGCCTCTGACTCATGGTATCACTGGTACATGAGATTGATTTGGAGAAAACTGTGACAAATTAACCCTGCTAAACATCTTACACCCGTCGGAAAACAAGTCAAGGTGACTGTGGTGCCTTGATGTCCCCTCCCCGGGGGGGGGGGGGGGGGCACTTAAGTGTATAGAGGTAGTATATATGTGCAGCGCGACGGGGTATGTTTTTTGGGCCTCTCGACTTGTACGACGGGTTTTTGGGCCTCATACTTGTACGACGGGGTATGTTTTTCAGGCTCAATGTTCAATTTGGCCATTTTGACCTTGTTCGACGGGTACGGGTTTTTGAGATCCCGCGGCACACCCCTATCCAGAATAAGGCCAAGTGCCCCCCCCCCCCCCCCCCCCCGGGGTCTGCTCTTTATCTGGTTTCCTCTAGTCACGTGTTGTCTTTGGTAAGGCATGAATTAATTTGGTATGGTGATTGCGATAGCATGTCTTACTGTTGCCTTATTGTTGGGTTATTGGGTTTATTACAACTATCGCGTCCACATGATTGACACTGATGAAGTATCATTAACATCTCTGTGAGGTATCATTCTTACAGGTTTCTCTGCAAAAAAGATCATTTTGAATATAGCTGCAATAGGATCCACTCTAGAAAGATATTAGTGAAATATCGAAGAGTTCGAAAATATCAATTGACTATAGACATCGCAATAGAGGTCCAGGTAGTAGGCTCATACACTTTGACTTGCCATGCGATCAAGCCCGTCAGTGACATATTGTTGGCACACACATTAAAGTAGAACCAACTGGAATTTCGTATGAACACGATTTTGGTTGAACGACCTGGAATTCGGAAAATCAACTTCTTATTGCCATAATTGGCCCTAAATCTTTTATTGAAGCCTCGAAAGGATGGTCGCAAGTACGTAGAAATTCGTAAAATAAGGGCTGCTGTCATGGTGTTCAAATATCTACGGTCATTCTTGATCTATAGAGATTTATACAGTACGGTTGACCACTCTTATCAATAACCAACCTGAATACCAATTATCTCTGGCGACGTATTGTGTAGTGACATGAACATAATCTCCAGAGAAGTTTAGTTTGGCATTGTTCAATGCTGCTTACAAGCCTTAACATCAACTTCAAGTGAAACACGACCGACCTATGAAAGCAGGCCATTTATCATCTGCACACGGACGGGCCGTAGAGTTTAGCTTCTCTGTATGCAGAACACTATCTTACTCTTATTTAAGCTGTGTCTAATCCACTAACTCGTATTTCTTGGTCAAAGTAATGGATTAGGCTGCAGGTGCGTGCTGATTGAAGCAATCGCTGAAAGAAGAAATGATGCATATATACGACCACTTGTTCTTGGGATGCTGAAAGTAAACATATATAACAATATAACAATATTGCTAGTTTTGTTCTATCTGCCGTTAGTAGCCATGTTGGCTTTACCGATTCCATAAGTTATGTACCTTGCCAGATAATTTGCTACTTTGTTTATACAATTGAATGTTTCATATCTAGAACAGTGTGATGATATACCGTTCAGCGGGTTGTCATATTTTTTGTACTACGGTCACCATACCTATTATTTGGATAATGCTCGTTCGTGAACATTCTTGTTGGGATCAATGGTGCTTTCAATGTAGAAGGTCCTTTGCTGACAGTGACTGATAATGATGATTATAGTTACGATGATGATGATGATGCCCGTTTTAGCATAAATGTGAATGCACGGATCAGTGTTAAGCTTTTTTACTAACAATGTCCATTATGAGGCAACAGATCCTTAAGATGTGATGCAACTATGTTACTTATAGTCGGATCAATTACCGGCAAATGTTTGCCAACACTTGATTGTGTGATTGTTCTTTGCTTACAGGCATGATACAGTTACGGAATGACTGCTTTATATTCGGTAATCGACCCACAAATCTCTCTAAATATATGAGCAGATCTAGTCAGTGTTACTTATCGACAAAGTCAGGCGATGTTTAGTGTTTAGTAAAACATGATAGAATATACTTATGCAAAACACAGGCCAATTATTTGCACAGAATATTGCCAGTACAAAGGTATAAAGTTGAATAAATATTGAACTACTTATCTCATTTCAGTTATTGTACACCATTTGCAATGTTTACTATTACAGCCAGATAATTGTTTTAAGACAAAGATTTCGTAGATTATATGCCAGAAACAGTATTTGCGCAACAGCGTTCACGGCATGTAATGATCATATCCAGCTACAAGATCCAGGTCAATGTTATGATGCCGATACATTAAAGTTAGTTAGAGTTAGACGCGAAGCAGAGTTGTACGTTACTCAATCTTAGATATCAGTTTTATACATGCATGATCATGTATTTAACAAGCGCAACCTTTCTTTTATGAGTAAATACAAAAAGGTTGAGGAGACAAAACATGCAATGAATGTTCAGCCATAGAAAAGTATATGGCCACTTGACCGGACTGAATGCTTGATTACTTCTGGTTATTGCGACATTTCAACAGCCTAAAGGCGCCAGATCGTCTCTACACAACTGGTACACTGAGCCTGTGGCGTATCAAATAAGCTCGACGTTGGGAAGCAAAGGTGAATCAAACATCTCTCACTACATCGCAGCAGTTATATGTAAGAAAAACTACAAGACATTTAGACGCTTATCATATAGGTATTGCTACATGCCTTGTGCGAGGAATGGTTGGTATATATTTGGTTCAAATACAATCTGACCAGTTTGCAGAACAGATCTGCTGCTTCTTATATTCTACCACTGCCATGTTGTTACGTTACTCTCACATTGAAGCTAATTCAACATGGGCGTTCAGCGCTCGTATCAGGCAGCAAAATATATGCTACGGATGATCACGAGTCTGTCCATTATGCATATCTCATAGAATTGCGCAGTTTCCTCAAGCAGATTAATCCTGTTCGTTGATCAAGACAGATGAGTTTAAAGATTAGACCCAACATGAATTAGATGAAAAATGTGTCTTGCATATCGCGAAGCAAAGTTCTATGGCCTGTCTTCGTGTAGATGATAAATGGCTTATATTCATAGGTCGGTCGTGTTTCACGTGAAGTTGATGTCACACCAAGTAAGTCTCGGCGAACCGTGACAAACTTATCTCTAGAGACGATGTTCATGCATATGATCTAGTGCAATGCTGGAATACCATACATCACCTGATATTATTGGTATTCGGGTTGGTTATGATTAGGGTTGTTCACCTCATAATGCTTCATTGACTAAGAAGTACTCTACAAAATTGGTTATAGTGACACCAGCCCGTGTTAGGAACTCTCGTATATATGACACAATCCTGTAAGGGATTCACATTTAGCTTGAAGAAACCTTAGACAGTCGGCAATGAGGGATTTTAAACTAAGGTACCATCTTTGCTTTGGAACGTTGATTTTCTAACTTCCTGAACTTGGCCAGCATGAAGCAGAAAAATAACAGATTATCAAGCGCCCAAGCTTGTCTTGTTTACCTATCGGTAGAATCAAGCGAGGTTCATTACTCTGTGAGTGCGGTGTTTAGCAAGTGGCTGTATTCGGCAAACGACAAATTACAGCTCCCTCCCGATCTAGCCGCTCTTCTAGTAATGGCAATAACGAATTGATGGCCGAGCCAATAATGTGGTTTACATTGCCTACGTAAGATTTTTATAAGGTAAATTTCCATTTGCCTTAATTGTTCAATCATGCGTTGCTACAGAATTAGCCTATCAATCATCAGTGCATACCGGCATGCCAGAAATTTTGCAGGCATTTGATTAGTTTTCTCGGTTAAGTAATGCGGAAATGATGATGATAAAATGCCGCATCGGACCACTTAGCTTGTAATGATATACAACGTCTACCTCACCATGTGGTGACGTAAATCGTGGACAGCATTGAAATAAGCAAACATTATAGGTGTGCTTGAAAACAATCAAGCCCTCCGATGTAAAGCACACTCAGCATCTGCTCATTTCTCAATCCAAATGTTGTGTGAAAACAACAAGAGTGTTAGATAGAGATTCACGCAAACCATAAACTGACAGAAAAACTTTTGGTGCACCAGAAGAACCCAATCGTCTTACAATAAACACACCGACCCATCATCATGAATTATAGAGTGATTGGACAATATATTGACGCCCTAATCTAGCAGCTAACTAATTATTTGTGATTGACTTGTAAGACGATAGTTATTTGCAGGAGCTAGAACAGAAGGCACGTGAGATTGAGTTACAGATAATTAGGATCAATGTATCTCCTGGGCTTTTGCATCGGCGTCTGGCAGCATTTAGCCAACATAAATCATTGGATAATTAGATATTCCCCAGAAACATCATGGGATAATAGATCAATATTTGCCTCTAGTGTCAGAGACGCGTCCAACATTATTTCAAAATACTTTCTTTTTCTCTGGTAAAAATGCAAGAAAGTAACTTCTGGAGAACGTCGATGAGATATCTAGCTTGGAATCACATGTGATATTGGGGGTACGGATTCCGTATCCCGCAAGTCCGAATATAAATTGCAAAACTATGGTATGGAGTAACTCTGGTGATGTCCAGAGGTCTCTGCTGAGCTGGAATTCCAAACTGCTACTTGCGTACGGAGTTGGCCTTCCAACTTGGTCCGTACAACGGAGACTGTCTCGTTGCCCGAATACTGAATGTGTTTTTACTTTTGGGGACGGAGGTATTTATACAAGTGTGTGGCGTCGTCAGCAAGCATGGATGTACAATTACCTTTAGCTTTAATTGAAGATCAAACGGTCTGATGTTAATTGTTATGGAATTGACGGGTTTGGAATGTTTGCCTCAAAGGGCTCTACTTACTACACCGGGATTATTTAATTTGGATAGTGACCGTTTACTTCAGATATCACGGTTAGGTATTTAAGGGGGGAGGGGATGGGGATTATGACTCCACACTGGTTGATGAGGCTTACTACGGTTAATACATAAATCTAATTGATAAGGACGGTCACATTAGTAAAGCGAAATACAGACTCTCATATATTTGACTCTTTATAGCCTCTGACTCATGGTATCACTGGTACATGAGCTTGACATGGAGAAAGCTGTGACAAATTAACCCTGCTAAACATCTTACACCCGTCGGAAAACAAGTCAAGGTGACTGTGGTGCCTTGATGTCTGCTCTTTATCTGGTTTCCTCTAGTCACGTGTTGTCTTTGGTAAGGCATGAATTAATTTGGTATGGTGATTGCGATAAAGTAACTTGTCTCACTGTTGCCTTACATGTGGGTTATTGGCTTTATTACAACTATCGCGTCCACATGATTGACACTGATGAAGTATCATTAACATCTCTGTGAGGTATCATTCTTACAGGTTTCTCTGCAAAAAAGATCATTTTGAATATAGCTGCAATAGGATCCACTCTAGAAAGATATTAGTGAAATATCGAAGAGTTCGAAAATATCAATTGACTATAGACATCGCAATAGAGGTCCAGGTAGTAGGCTCATACACTTGACTTGCCATGCGATCAAGCCCGTCAGTGACATATTGTTGGCACACACATTAAAGTAGAACCAACTGGAATTTCGTATGAACACGATTTGGTTGAACGACCTGGAATTCGGAAAATCAACTTCTTATTGCCATAATTGGCCCTAAATCTTTTATTGAAGCCTCGAAAGGATGGTCGCAAGTACGTAGAAATTCGTAAAATAAGGGCTGCTGTCATGGTGTTCAAATATCTACGGTCATTCTTGATCTATAGAGATTTATACAGTACGGTTGACCACTCTTATCAATAACCAACCTGAATACCAATTATCTCTGGCGACGTATTGTGTAGTGACATGAACATAATCTCCAGAGAAGTTTAGTTTGGCATTGTTCAATGCTGCTTACAAGCCTTAACATCAACTTCAAGTGAAACACGACCGACCTATGAAAGCAGGCCATTTATCATCTGCACACGGACGGGCCGTAGAGTTTAGCTTCTCTGTATGCAGAACACTATCTTACTCTTATTTAAGCTGTGTCTAATCCACTAACTCGTATTTCTTGGTCAAAGTAATGGATTAGGCTGCAGGTGCGTGCTGATTGAAGCAATCGCTGAAAGAAGAAATGATGCATATATACGACCACTTGTTCTTGGGATGCTGAAAGTAAACATATATAACAATATAACAATATTGCTAGTTTTGTTCTATCTGCCGTTAGTAGCCATGTTGGCTTTACCGATTCCATAAGTTATGTACCTTGCCAGATAATTTGCTACTTTGTTTATACAATTGAATGTTTCATATCTAGAACAGTGTGATGATATACCGTTCAGCGGGTTGTCATATTTTTTGTACTACGGTCACCATACCTATTATTTGGATAATGCTCGTTCGTGAACATTCTTGTTGGGATCAATGGTGCTTTCAATGTAGAAGGTCCTTTGCTGACAGTGACTGATAATGATGATTATAGTTACGATGATGATGATGATGCCCGTTTTAGCATAAATGTGAATGCACGGATCAGTGTTAAGCTTTTTTACTAACAATGTCCATTATGAGGCAACAGATCCTTAAGATGTGATGCAACTATGTTACTTATAGTCGGATCAATTACCGGCAAATGTTTGCCAACACTTGATTGTGTGATTGTTCTTTGCTTACAGGCATGATACAGTTACGGAATGACTGCTTTATATTCGGTAATCGACCCACAAATCTCTCTAAATATATGAGCAGATCTAGTCAGTGTTACTTATCGACAAAGTCAGGCGATGTTTAGTGTTTAGTAAAACATGATAGAATATACTTATGCAAAACACAGGCCAATTATTTGCACAGAATATTGCCAGTACAAAGGTATAAAGTTGAATAAATATTGAACTACTTATCTCATTTCAGTATTGTACACCATTTGCAATGTTTACTATTACAGCCAGATAATTGTTTTAAGACAAAGATTTCGTAGATTATATGCCAGAAACAGTATTTGCGCAACAGCGTTCACGGCATGTAATGATCATATCCAGCTACAAGATCCAGGTCAATGTTATGATGCCGATACATTAAAGTTAGTTAGAGTTAGACGCGAAGCAGAGTTGTACGTTACTCAATCTTAGATATCAGTTTTATACATGCATGATCATGTATTTAACAAGCGCAACCTTTCTTTTATGAGTAAATACAAAAAGGTTGAGGAGACAAAACATGCAATGAATGTTCAGCCATAGAAAAGTATATGGCCACTTGACCGGACTGAATGCTTGATTACTTCTGGTTATTGCGACATTTCAACAGCCTAAAGGCGCCAGATCGTCTCTACACAACTGGTACACTGAGCCTGTGGCGTATCAAATAGGCTCGACGTTGGGAAGCAAAGGTGAATCAAACATCTCACTACATCGCAGCAGTTATATGTAAGAAAAACTACAAGACATTTAGACGCTTATCATATAGGTATTGCTACATGCCTTGTGCGAGGAATGGTTGGTATATATTTGGTTCAAATACAATCTGACCAGTTTGCAGAACAGATCTGCTTCTTATATTCTACCACTGCCATGTTGTTACGTTACTCTCACATTGAAGCTAATTCAACATGGGCGTTCAGCGCTCGTATCAGGCAGCAAAATATATGCTACGGATGATCACGAGTCTGTCCATTATGCATATCTCATAGAATTGCGCAGTTTCCTCAAGCAGATTAATCCTGTTCGTTGATCAAGACAGATGAGTTTAAAGATTAGACCCAACATGAATTAGATGAAAAATGTGTCTTGCATATCGCGAAGCAAAGTTCTATGGCCTGTCTTCGTGTAGATGATAAATGGCTTATATTCATAGGTCGGTCGTGTTTCACGTGAAGTTGATGTCACACCAAGTAAGTCTCGGCGAACCGTGACAAAACTTATCTCTAGAGACGATGTTCATGCATATGATCTAGTGCAATGCTGGAATACCATACATCACCTGATATTATTGGTATTCGGGTTGGTTATGATTAGGGTTGTTCACCTCATAATGCTTCATTGACTAAGAAGTACTCTACAAAATTGGTTATAGTGACACCAGCCCGTGTTAGGAACTCTCGTATATATGACACAATCCTGTAAGGGATTCACATTTAGCTTGAAGAAACCTTAGACAGTCGGCAATGAGGGATTTTAAACTAAGGTACCATCTTTGCTTTGGAACGTTGATTTTCTAACTTCCTGAACTTGGCCAGCATGAAGCAGAAAAATAACAGATTATCAAGCGCCCAAGCTTGTCTTGTTTACCTATCGGTAGAATCAAGCGAGGTTCATTACTCTGTGAGTGCGGTGTTTAGCAAGTGGCTGTATTCGGCAAACGACAAATTACAGCTCCCTCCCGATCTAGCCGCTCTTCTAGTAATGGCAATAACGAATTGATGGCCGAGCCAATAATGTGGTTTACATTGCCTACGTAAGATTTTTATAAGGTAAATTTCCATTTGCCTTAATTGTTCAATCATGCGTTGCTACAGAATTAGCCTATCAATCATCAGTGCATACCGGCATGCCAGAAATTTTGCAGGCATTTGATTAGTTTTCTCGGTTAAGTAATGCGGAAATGATGATGATAAAATGCCGCATCGGACCACTTAGCTTGTAATGATATACAACGTCTACCTCACCATGTGGTGACGTAAATCGTGGACAGCATTGAAATAAGCAAACATTATAGGTGTGCTTGAAAACAATCAAACTCTCCGATGTAAAGCACACTCAGCATCTGCTCATTTCTCAATCCAAATGTTGTGTGAAAACAAACAAGAGTGTTAGATAGAGATTCACGCAAACCATAAACTGACAGAAAAACTTTTGGTGCACCAGAAGAACCCAATCGTCTTACAATAAACACACACCGACCCATCATCATGAATTATAGAGTGATTGGACAATATATTGACGCCCTAATCTAGCAGCTAACTAATTATTTGTGATTGACTTGTAAGACGATAGTTATTTGCAGGAGCTAGAACAGAAGGCACGTGAGATTGAGTTACAGATAATTAGGATCAATGTATCTCCTGGGCTTTTGCATCGGCGTCTGGCAGCATTTAGCCAACATAAATCATTGGATAATTAGATATTCCCCAGAAACATCATGGGATAATAGATCAATATTTGCCTCTAGTGTCAGAGACGCGTCCAACATTATTTCAAAATACTTTCTTTTTCTCTGGTAAAAATGCAAGAAAGTAACTTCTGGAGAACGTCGATGAGATATCTAGCTTGGAATCACATGTGATATTGGGGGTACGGATTCCGTATCTTGCAAGTCCGAATATAAATTGCAAAACTATGGTATGGAGTAACTCTGGTGATGTCCAGAGGTCTCTGCTGAGCTGGAATTCCAAACTGCTACTTGCGTACGGAGTTGGCCTTCCAACTTGGTCCGTACAACGGAGACTGTCTCGTTGCCCGAATACTGAATGTGTTTTACTTTTGGGGACGGAGGTATTTATACAAGTGTGTGGCGTCGTCAGCAAGCATGGATGTACAATTACCTTTAGCTTTAATTGAAGATCAAACGGTCTGATGTTAATTGTTATGGAATTGACGGGTTTGGAATGTTTACCTCAAAGGGCTCTACTTACTACACCGGGATTATTTAATTTGGATAGTGACCGTTTACTTCAGATATCACGGTTAGGTATTTAAGGGGGGAGGGGGGGGGATTATGACTCCACACTGGTTGATGAGGCTTACTACGGTTAATACATAAATCTAATTGATAAGGACGGTCACATTAGTAAAGCGAAATACAGACTCTCATATATTTGACTCTTTATAGCCTCTGACTCATGGTATCACTGGTACATGAGCTTGACATGGAGAAAGCTGTGACAAATTAACCCTGCTAAACATCTTACACCCGTCGGAAAACAAGTCAAGGTGACTGTGGTGCCTTGATGTCTGCTCTTTATCTGGTTTCCTCTAGTCACGTGTTGTCTTTGGTAAGGCATGAATTAATTTGGTATGGTGATTGCGATAAAGTAACTTGTCTCACTGTTGCCTTACATGTGGGTTATTGGCTTTATTACAACTATCGCGTCCACATGATTGACACTGATGAAGTATCATTAACATCTCTGTGAGGTATCATTCTTACAGGTTTCTCTGCAAATAAGATCATTTTGAATATAGCTGCAATAGGATCCACTCTAGAAAGATATTAGTGAAATATCGAAGAGTTTGAAAATAATAATTGACTATAGACATCGCAAGTCCAGGTAGTAGGCTCATACACTTGACTTGCCATGCGATCAAGCCCGTCGGTGACATATATTTGGCACACACATTAAAGTAGAACCAACTGGAATTTCGTATGAACACGATTTGGTTGAACGACCTGGAATTCGGAAAATCAACTTCTTAATGCCATAATTGGCCCTAAATCTTTTATTGAAGCCTCGAAAGGATGGTCGCAAGTACGTAGAAATTCGTAAAATAAGGGCTGCTGTCATGGTGTTCAAATATCTACGGTCATTCTTGATCTATAGAGATTTATACAGTACGGTTGACCACTCTTATCAATAGCCATATCCCTTGGCTGTGTCTGGAGGAAGTATTTGCGTTTTGGCGAAGATCAATGTCTCTATTCATAGCATGTTGTTCTCGTTAACTGTCACTGGATTTGCTAATCTTGTTGCTGAGAGTCACACATAACAACACAGTTCTGATTAATTGGTTGTTCTAGAGTTATAATTCATCGTTTACAATTATGGATAAAAGTATCCAAATTGATCATAACGGATAGGATGAATCAACGACATCATGGTCAACGGGAGGAGAGGCTAATTGTACGCCAGTCAACCAGAATCCAAATTCTGGCTGGCATTCCGATGTTGTTATTATTTACTGTGGCTTTGTACCAGACCAAGTAATATCAGACACAGAAGCAATTTCACTGATTTATCAATATGTCGAGGATCATATATCAATCGTTAAGTTATAAATATTGTCCATCGATGTTTGTTGCGATAGTGATACGTTCAGCCATTCCAATTTCTTATCCCTCATAGGTACGTTATTAGTGATGCAACCTTATGTCAGACGTGACATTGATCAAATGTGTAAAATAGTACAAGCAGTCCGTAAGCATGTCGTTTTGTGTACAGATATCGGAAGAGTTCGTAGATCTCCGCCTTAATATAAGTGCCTTTTTATAGAAACACCAGCAGATCAGCATACAGTCGTTTACAACTTATAGATGTGCTTTGGGAATTTCACGCTCTACTTGGTTGACCCCTGAAATTGACTACGGAGGCAAGCGTACTTTACAAATACACACTACAAATGATAGCTGCGTTAACGACATACCAATTTATATGTGAATCACACCATATAATTACCAAGGGTAATGACACGATTAGAATGTATCGCGTCATGCGATCTTACTGGTGCCATTTTGAGACTCTATTAAAATAAGACCTACATCGATAACACTGAGAAACCTCATTTATGGCAAAGGCTATCTGAAGCACTCACATGCACTCACATTCGCTAATCGTGACAATCTCAACTTCATCAATCGAAGGCAGTGCATGATTCGTTTTAATGGAACAATGACGCAAATCGCATGGCTTGAGCATACTTTTGACATTGATGGGGTTCAAAGCGACCTTTTTGCAGCCTCAAACAATGCAAAGTCACTGTGAACTTGAGTGCTTTGAATAGTAGCAACACCAATATAGGAAAACCACTGACATCATTACAAGGCCAAATACAATGAAGTGATCTCGAGAGAGACCTGTGATGTAGTGGCCGCGATATGTCTACAAGCCATACGCAGGTCTAAGTGGGGTCTTTTTGCACCGTATAGTGCAATAGCACTGATTGATCAATATGTCCAGGATCACATATCAACATATTTTGGCTGATATCACAATTGTTAATGTTGATAATATTTCTACAGCGTGACGATGTCAAAGAATCTAATCTAAGAAGTGGATGCAGAATAAACGAACAACAATCGATAAACTGTACATTTAGTTCAGCCATTCTAACTGCATATCCCTCGTAGGTACGTTATTAGTGATGCAACCTTATGTCAGAGCTGTAATTGATTAAAATGTGCCCTTGTAGACACTCCGCTATCACTTGAGATCGGTCGCTCAATCTGATGAATGGCAACGTTTTATCGTCATTGTCACGATCTGGCAACAGCGCTATATTCCCAGTTAGCTGAGCGTAAGCAAACAAAACAATATATCAGCATGTTATGTTTGCAACGTTATAATTGCATTTAGTCTTGACTTCTATTAACAATCAACATTGACATTTAGGTATGTAGATGGCATTGTATTTCGTGAAGATGTTATAAGAATGGCAAATATCCTTTTATGCAAATGTGAAATGAAAAATGATTTCCTCTTATCAATTCACGCCAGTCACAAGCTGACAGGAAATATGCTGATCAAATCTAATGCACCAAAAGAACCTCATTGTCTTGCAATAAATATGCCAAACCTTCAAGGTGAATTATTATCATAATAGCTAGCCAGCATACAGACGACCCAATCCTAGTTAACTAATTATTCTGGAGTGATAGAGCAGTACGGAAATGCGACGGATAACTATACCAATCTATTGTGATCAATGTGTTTGCTGGGATTATGTGTCAGCGTACGTAACCAAGTTAGTCAACATGATTAACTGGGCATATGCTAAGTGTCAGGGACGCATCGAACATGGCGAGGTTCTCACACAAACTATCAAAAGCAATCACTCCAGAACGTCGATTGGTTATCTAGCTATCTGGCATATCTGGCAATTTGTGATATGCTATGGCATCATTGTAAAATAATGATATAACCAATATAGAGGATGCTATTTTGTAAGTTGGATTGTTTCTCACTGCACTCATTATATTTGTCATTTTGTGGTATTGTGGTACCATTCGACCCCCTTTCGGTAATCGTGACCTATATAAGTTCGCCAGTTTGACCTCTGACACTTTATGAAGGGATTATACAAAAGCGTGTTGTCACCACAATATATTTGGGAAAACGACTCATCAAACCGCTAAAGTACTGCGCTTTTGCCACATTATTGGGGTAGCGTGGGATACTTGAGTTAATGTTATTGATGTGTGTTTAAAAAAATAATCGCTGTAGTGTAGCTGATTGGTGCATGTCGTCAAGTCTTATAATACCGAATTTTGTTTTGTGTTTGTTCTTTAAAGTAACTTAGACATTCAGAAGTCATACTCAGACAGGGTTATATATTCTTTACCCAATGGTGGTAATGAATAGGAGTTCTAAATATTCATCCATTGACGTTGTTGTATCTGCAAACTGTCACTA
This sequence comes from Urechis unicinctus, assembly GCA_034190875.2. Taxonomy (NCBI): domain Eukaryota; kingdom Metazoa; phylum Annelida; class Polychaeta; order Xenopneusta; family Urechidae; genus Urechis; species Urechis unicinctus. The sequence continues at coordinate 31,979,598 of CM067347.1, forward strand.
ACCACAGGACAGCGAGCAATCAATACTTAAAGCCCAATGTCGCCATTGGCAGTTAACTCGATTCACAATCATACTGCATCACACAGCCGCTTCTCAGCCAGTTCAATAAAGCATGGTATTAAATCTATATTTAGTATATCATACTCCCACATGGTCCTATAAGGTCGTAAATATCTAGTTTATTTTGATATAGAGGTTATTAACTTGATTGGCCTTTTGATCACCCGTTCTCTATCTAGCTGTTACACACAGGCCCGATGTATAGTCATGGAAATATTCATCATCATCATCCTTATCTGCCACTGCTAAAATAGAACCTTCAAAAGTGCAAGTATCAGCCTATCGGTGCTGTTGCGTTAAACAGGCATTCATTAACATGGCCGTTATGACAATGGTATAAGTATGGTGACCCGTGTTGTTCAGATATGTAGCACGTTACAATAACCCTAAGTGTCTGTGTTTAACACGACATACAAGCGAGAGATTCGCAAAATCTTTAATGGGGCATTTCAGACGGGCGTCGTGCTAGTATGCATCTCGCAACAGCTCAAACCTGTTTACGAATTCAGCTAACTACTAAGCCGCCTCCAAGAAGCTAATAGCAAGGTTTGCAGAAATCCTTTGCGTCACAAGGTCACATGTTGATAAATATCCGACCAGAATAACAATAATCTCAAGCCGTACAGTTTGCACTAGATTTACAATGCATCGTATGAATGAACATTGCTTCGGGGATAAGTTTGTCGCCGTAGACCGCAGCCTACTTGTCTTTTAATCAATTCCAGATGAATCACGACCGACCAATAAAGCTCAGCAATCTATCATCTGTGAGTAAACGTATTACAGAACTGTATATCCCGTTTGATGTGAATACATTCTGTTGATATCTATATATAAAACGGTCTGCAGCTTTCAATACGTACTCGTGAATAAACTGTGAATGTTAATTTTTTTGGGTTGCTGCGCAAAATGCGCTAGCATGCGTGATCCTTATTGATTAAATAATTAAGGGGTCGTGTTTGTATTAAACAAGCGAAAGAAAATAGGCGTTGTATGCGGGTGAGAGAAATTTTATAATGCTTAATAGAATCCAACGCCAACCCCCCTCCAAGCCCCCCCCCCCCCTAGGTCCCAACATGGCGTTATTCATACTGAATCTGATTAATCTGATGAATCTTTCTATTTGATATCCAGTTTTATCTAACCGTGTTGGGTAATGGTGTTGTTCTTTGCTTTGACTACTACACCCACTAACAGATAAATCCACACCATCGTTAACTCCTCAAACTTTAGGCCATCTATTCTTGAAGTATGAAAGCATCCAGTCAAACATTAGTCATCCTGAGTCATGACTGTTGTATGCAAAGTATGAACGGACTATTACATGGCAGATTATCGCCGGGAATTTCACAGAATAAACACAATTACCTCAGTGCGAGTCTAGAAAAATAGATGACCGCTATGTGTATTTTTCTTGAAAGTCTGTTAGGTTGTCAATGACATTCATGAATGCAACAATACCCAGGCGTTTAAGAAGACCATCATCGACTAACAAATGGGTACACTGTGTTAATTATGCCGATTTGGTTACATAGAAACGGTGTATAACGAACACACAGGGCGGGAACAACCATGTTGTCTGTAACACATGTATTTTGTCATCAATACAACAACCAAATGTCAATATATAAATGTCGGTATATATTGACGTATAGATACATACATACAGAATCTTCTGAGCTAGTGATTATTATGCTTAACATGTACATCCAGCCAACGGTAACTATCTGCTGATGCATCAAAGGAATATTAAATGCGAACAGCCTGGTGTTTTTCAAGGTTTACCTTCTGGAATGATCAACTTTTCTTCTTCTGGTGAACATCATGTACACTTCTCATGCATTGACATGCATGCAAATTTAACATAGTGAACAAAATAAACGCCATCCTACAACCATGGCGGGGTATAAAGTTTAAACTTTATGTGTTGGAAGGTGATGCATCATAAATGAGTGGTACTATGAAGTGGGAGAAAGATATTTGAAATATTGTAAATAATCTACAAGGAATCGGTTCCATGTTCCTACTTCCACAATCGATTTTGAAAAAGGTTTTAATACATTACTCATTCAAATAACCAATAACAAGATTCACTGAATACGTACGGTTATTTTGGGATATGGACTATATCATACATTGACCAGTTGGCCTTTGCTGGTACAAGTGACTGTAGTCTGATCCCCATTGATTATTTGTATACACCAGAGTAACAAGTACATAGATGGGATACGTTGCCAATCTGAAATCAACCGTTCTCTTCATGGACAAATGCTTATGCTAAATGCTCTTTATTTACTCAATATTTTTTTGCACAGTAAAAGTTGATTTGCATGTTACAATTAATACACTAAAGATGATAATCAGTTATGCTTCGACGTGGAACAGATAGCATCGAATCTGCTGAGACCGAATCTACTACTGGCGCTGTATTTTAGTAACTTGACGTTTGATGGAAATTAATATCTAAAATCTGATGTACGTCAACATTCCATACTGCATGATGCAAGTAGCCACATGGGATCTCTAAGCAGTGCATTGAACTACTTTGGGAAATTTGAAAGATTTCTCCGTGCAGCAATTATTTGTTATCTTAACGGCTATATAATATACGGCAATAATGAACTATACTTATCCCAAACTACACGTGACGTGCAATGGCGTTGAGCTTCGACCAATAATCAATACTTCTTTCCGGAATTACTATAAATGCCATATACCCTTAGTCGACTTAATTATTTGCAATACACCAACGACGTCTTTCACAAGCGCATATACATTCATTTGTTATGCAAATTAAATAACTCCAGGTTGGCTGCGTCACAAAAACATCTTGCACATATTACGCGCACAGCGGCCTAAAACCAACCTACAAAATAATGTTATTGTAAATTGAATTAAGGTAATGCAGGACGTATGAGGAATGCAACTTCAACATAACTTCTGTAGGCCTAAGCCTGAACATTTCGTCACAGTTGGATATTGTGAATTTGCTTTGTTGCTCGAAAACAATACTAAGCAATTGGCACTTTGCAAATGGATCTTTTGTGCTATTTCACGAATAGTTAAGATGTTTACGGCTGCACTTAAGCCTACATTTACTAAATGTTCATCTGACTGCTAACCTGACTTCGTTTCCACATGATACCCGTAGTGCAGATTCGGTGATTAATCTTTCCGAGGTATAAAAGTCCTAAAAGGTACAAAATAACATGTATTTGCAGATTTGCCTCAGTGTATTTGGAAACCGACGTAATTGTTTATTCGTATTTCATCCAAGTACATTATCTAAATCATACACATTAACTTATTACTGAGCATTCTTGCCACTATCATATAGGCAGAATCCTCTTGACGAGATCAATAAACGGCGTAGCAAATGCGTTGATACAGCAGTGCATATTGTGTACATTTAGCAGGCCCTGTCATTTGATATATTGGGCTTCATGTAACCTTGCGAAACAATCCGCTACCCGTGGGTCGGCATGTAGTCCAAAGCCCATATATAATGTATGGTTCATTATATGGTTGCTTATAATGTATCTGATCATCCATCATTTCTTACCTTATCTGATACCTCAAGGTTGGTTTTATCATCAATAACGGGCACACAATGCAGTTCCCCATGTACAATAGCAGATCAAAACGTTTGTGTTCATGTCATCTGACAGTAAAATCACAAATGGATTTATTCCCAACGTGATACCTATTCAAAGGCGCGGAGTTTATAAACGATAATTTCAAGCATTCATTGTTACCGGCGATGCCATAACATCACCTCATTAAGCAATAGTGACTAAGCAAAGCCTGTGCAACTGTTAAAATGTAACCTTCAATATCCAGTGACGACTAGTTGGTTTTGTATTGCTGATAGTTCCTGTCTATTAGGTTAATATTGCTGTAGTAATGCAAAAACAGAGTGATCTTATAATTTTAAGCTGTAAATGAAATGCTGGTTGATTCCCGATTGGGGTTATTATGTTACATTGATGACGAATGATTCGTCATCATCATTATCATAATTATTATCGCCTTTGACATATATGAGATAGACGACGTTTATTTCGTTTGGCACAAATATAAACTGTTCCATGCTACTCGAGCGATTCAAAATTTGTATTAATAATAACATTCTGGGGATGCTTAGATGTTCATTCTTACACTTTGTGAAGTTTTAAAAACTTCAGTGATCTAAGGCTTTGAGAGAAATTGTACAATACCTTCCCATTATGTCTCTCATCAACCTCGGTTTGCATATGCTATATAGATATACAAATGATACTTCAATGGTGTATGACAAGCTAGTTTCTAGTGATAACAGAAGTTATTTGTACATTTTAACGGTTTGTTCAGAATATTTCAAAATCGAACGCAGCTTTATCTGATATATTGCCGTCAAATTTGAATGTTCAGGTTGTTTAATTTATCTCAACCAAAGCTTTAAAATGAGCTATCAATTTGTACATTAAAAGGTTTAGCAATCTACCTCTACAAATAACCAATATTCAGAAGGCCGTAGTTCTTTTGCGTAACAACGTCCTATAAATAATTGATGTGAGCTATCGCTACTGAAATAGCACAAGACGGACCGTAGACTATTCGTTGAAGATAAGCTGTGTATAGAATGACATATCACCACATTTATGTGGCCTATACGGTCAAGACATATTTAAGTACGAAAGTGATATATTTTATCAGGGAATCTGTAATGAATGATGACAGTTTCCATTTTCGTTTACGTTGGTTATTACCGGAACGTTTACCATATAAATCGAACAGAGAGTCTCCTCAAATGGTTCTCCTTAGATTTGTGACGTTTTATTATATCAAAGGAGTAGAATTTATGGATATTGGTCATAAGAACGGAGATGAAATCGAAATTGCATATCGGTTGGGGGACGCTGTCGTTAACAAACTATGGATTGAAAAGGGAATTCCAGATTAGAACGCTTTGCAGCTGGCCAAAACGAATTGTCAGACAAATTTAGTTTATTTGTGGTTGGTACACTGATTACAATGACACTCCATTCGATATGTGGTGAGGCCTTTGTTTGCTGCATTTTTGGAGGCTTTCTTTGTCCGGCTTTCAGGTGAATAATGTTTAAATTACGGCATTATCTCTGCATTTGCCCACATATAATTGGTTTAGATAACACTAGCTTGAAAATAAAACGCACATGCCACCGTTGTTTTATATAGCACCGATATTTTGCGCTGTATAATGCAAATACGCAGTCCAATTGTGAGATAAACTGCCTTTGTCTTGCCCAATGTCACGACTCGCATTATATCACCTGAACTACGCGTACATAGTCACCGCTTTCTCTCGCTTTCATAAAGATTTAACACGGTCACTTAGGAGAAATAGGCTTTCATACAGCCTTCTTTGTCGTCAGAGTTGGATCACCAGTTTACCACAGAGATATTAATACGGCAGTAGGTTATATATGAAAATAAATAAAAATCCCAAAAATGTATTGAAATATGCAAGATGTAAAATCCGCCGGGTTTTCCCACTGGATTGTCACACAATGCTTATGGGATTCTTCTGGCCTCAACTTCTATATATCTATATATGATATATATTATAATATATATATATATATATATATATATATATATATATATATATATATATATATATATATATATATATATATATATATATATATATATGTTATAAATATGTATACAGATATCTATATATATATATATATATAAATGTAATATATATATAAATATATATATATATATGAATATAAATATATATATATGAATATATCTCTATATAAATAAATATAAATGTCTCCCTCCCTATAAATGTATATATATATATTTTTAATACAAGATATATGTCTATATATATATCTATATATCTCTATCATATCTATATATCTCTCCCTCTATATATATACATATTTACGTATATTTATATATATATCAATATATATATATATATATACATATGTATATATCTAAGCATTTATATATATATATATACATATATGCATATATATATCTAAGCATATATATATATATATATTTATATATATATACATATTGACGTATATATGATATCATATATATATATATATATATATATATATATATATATATATATATATATATATATATATATATATTCATGGTTATATGAGTATAGGTATAGGCACGCTTACGTTTATGCACGGTAATTAAGTGACATATGAATGTTAAGTTATCCATCTGTATTTCCAATTCACATTTTGACCCGCTAACAATGGATCTGAGAGGTACATTATATAGATTTTATTGGAACATCTACAAATCAACTGTTTGAATGCAATTGTGATATCTCAACGGTTACGAAATAGCGTGATATATCTGTGTATTCCCGTGGTATACCGATACATCTATCACGGCTTAGTAATCGATAAAAAACCGGCCGGCGGCAAGACGTGTGATACTTCAGTCATAATCCCGCATGATACTATGCATGTAATTCAATTGCGACGATGATCGATCCTGGGTACAAAAACACGTGCCTGGACCAAGAGCGACGTTGATAGCGTTCCAGAACCACTGGTATTGTACACGAAAACTAGCGCGACAGTATATCCATGAAAGTCCCAATTTGACCACAAACAAATTGATATGTCAAATGTATGAGGCAGATTCTAACCAACTACGTCTTACATCTCGACATGCATATTGTTACAGGATGTATCGGTTGTACTGGTGTCCATATCGAGACGACACAGCGATCGCTAGCGACATGAACGCATACACAACATTAATTCGTATTAATTTGATGTGTTTGTTGGGAAGCACATCTGCACGTGGTAATAATGAGAATACTCAAACAGGCCAACACCATGAGCCTTAATTCACGACAAAGAGACCATACGTTGAGAAAATGCCATCAAAATAAACAAAAATTGGGCATTGTAGCGTTTGTGCGCAAAATATAATATTATGATATTAAGTCTAATCGGTGTGCACAGTAGATAAATTCAATGATTTGCTCAAACGGGCTCACAATGAAGGACTAAAACCGATTGCTCAATTTAAATGACAGTTGTCTCATAAATAAGTACGTTATTACGCCACCCATGGAACACGTTTGAATGATCGGGCTTGGAGTTAGTCACTACGATAAATATCACGCCGACGGGTATAAGTTAAATCTAGGTATATCAGTCAAAATGTATATTGCTAAATGACATGGCTGCAAAGCGACCTGGGGCTTGATAGGATAAATCCTGAAATGTGTTTGTGTGTTTGGACATTCAGGGTACGTTGAAGAATCATAGCATTTTGGTTGATAACCTGAATAGAAAGAATGTAATTTTTGTTGTTTTGCTGAACCCATGCCGGTCACGTACAGTAGATGTAAAGAGAAAACAATGATAGCGAATTCAATAATAACTCGTGTGTCATGGGTGAACATTGATCGCATGCTTTATTATAAATGTCTGTAATGGGGACAAGGCAAATAAACTATGCTGTTGCGTAGGTAACAACTCAAATGAGTGTTTCGACATTACTGTATAATATACTTTAAATGTCCTCTATAAGGTTCTCATATAGATCCATGTAGACGTCGATTTATCTAACTCAGCCTCAACCAATCACTGATATATATATATATATATATATATATATATATATATATATATATATATATATATATATATATATATATATATATATATATATATATATATATATATATATATGTATATATACATATATATATATGTATTATATATATATAGATATATATATATACATATATCTATATATGTATATGTCTCTATATATAAATATATATATATATATATCTAGATCTCATATCTATATCTCTATATATATATATCTCTCTATATCTATATATCTCTCTATATATATATCTATCTATATATATATATATATCTATATATATATATATATATATATATACATATTACTGTACTCACGATGATTCAGCGTGAACACAGTTGACTTACATTTAGATATGTGATATAAAAGTTAAGAATAGCTGAAGCCGTATACACCTTGCCCATCGATTTTAAATCTTTACAGGTGTGGTGGAACTCGCCTGAATATGTGGTTATATGACATTTTCTTATTTACAATTGTTGTATATATCAAACTAATCCTGGAGACAAACATGGCTGCGCGGATTGCAAAGACGTCCTGTGCTGCTCCTAATGCCATATGTTGTGATTCAGCCCAAAAGACTGACAAGTTCCCTCGTGTTTCATCGTTATATTCGTAAACTAACATGGCGTCAACACGGTGAGGGTCATTAAACTTCATAAGCCACGTGAGCTGTACGTCAAATTCCAGAGGGAACGTTAAATAATCAGACGGTTGTTTTGATGACCACGGTATTGCGGATATTAATGGATCAACAGTTTTTGTTTATTTTTAGGCTTGAGTATAATTTCAAACGGAGCAAATACAAATGCCACCCACAGGGGTAATAAGTAAAACAAGTTCCGTACTGACTTGGGGAACTTATTTGTAAACAATGGCAAGTTAGGTCACTCTCAATCAAAACAGACATCACACAAGATAAAAATGACGTGTCTCGCGTGACGCTCCCAGTAAGGAAACAAGTCGAGGACCGCGATTGCTGCTGGTCATATTCATTATCAGTTAAGCGATGGTGAAATTGTAAAGCTTATCCTTCTGTTTTCTGGTATTAATCGGCTAAATATGGCCAATGAGCACATCAACTGGTGTGAATTATAAAATCGATTGTAGATGCGGCTACTCATGGGTTTCTGACATTAATGGTTCAGTTACGCCTCAATATTGTGGATGTTTAGTACTTCCAGGTTAATGAAATATTGCTGAACCGACCAATTTAAGTCATATTTGTTCGGGGACCATTTGAAACAAGTCAATCGCAAGACCAGGTGAATAATTCAACTGTAAATTGTAGCGATGTCTTCGTATTTAAACCATTTTTATTTAACCATTATTCTTGGAGAGGTGAATGAATATGACGACTAAATATACCGTCTGCTTACAGTAGCTTTTCATTTATCTATCAGTGTAGCTTAATGACGGTAGTGTGTAAAAGTATTAAATAGTGTCTGTTCAAACATTGTTAGCATTCCCGGGAGGATCTTCACGTGGCAAACTGCGCCACCCATCTGCAGTATTTGCTGCGTTAGCATCCCAAAACCTTTGGGTTGATTCATATATCTCTCATGAGTCCTATTATGTACGAAAAACGTCCACTGCTAAGCGAATCTAGTTGCAGAAACGTTGTACAATTTAACGTTTTGTAATTTTCTTCATCATAGCATAATAATCGTAATCAACCCACAAACCAACATTATGATCATTCAGGAGACCGATGCCCTATCATGAGCTATGACAGATTTACTTGCGTGGTCATCGTCCTACATACGATTGTTCAACTGCATACGGCTAAATTGAAAGAGCACAAGGCGGGTCGTTGACTATTCGTGCGAGGTATTTTATATATAGAATGACATAACATGATAATATGTAGGTGGCCTATTGTTTTCTGCATTTAACAGTCGAGATATATTAAAGTACGAACGTGGCACGGCTCTGGTTTTTATCAGCTATTACGTTATGAATGAAGACAGTTTCCAATTTCACTTTCGTTTGTTATGACCGGTTTGTTAGCCATGAAACTCTATATGTCTTGTTGAATTTGGCAGAGGGTCTCTGATAGTTTTCCATAGGTTTGTGACGCTTTATAAAAGGGGTAAGACTTATGGATATTGGTCTTATCGTCGGGGAAGTAATCGAAATTGCAATTCGGCTGTTTAAAGCTGTAATTAACACATTGAATTACAAGTAAAATGTGTTACAACTAGCCAAAACTAGATTTGAGACTCAGTTCCTTTAAGTGAGGTAGCATTTGGGCTAATTGATCACTAAAACAACATGTTTTGTTTTTCAAAAAGTGTATATATTCATAACATGAAGTGGGTAAATTATCCGCTTGATTATTTTTTAATATCCCGACTAGTGCACGTTAACAATATTCACACAATGCTTACGTATATCAACCCAAATATCGCCCTGTGTACACGACGTTGAACAAAACAAAACCTTGTCTCGTAAAAGTTCTGTTAGTTACTCGTTAATAAGACATACCCCTTAGTAAAAAGTAAAAAAAACCAATCTTAATGTTTCAAGGGGCACAAACATGCAGCCCATACATGACAGAGATGTTACGCACCCTATTAGTCTTTTTCATAACATTTATAGGTATTCATGAACTCTTGAATCTGAAACAAATATTTTGTCATCAAGTGATTTGCATAACTAATCCTGTTTTCCACTATTGCCTATGACAAATTTAATGCCAAGAGAATATAACATGTAACATGATCGGCTAGGCAGTGACTGTGCTTGATAATGTTGTGCGAAATGACACTTAGTACTTTGATTATCAGCAAAGCAAGCTGTATACAATGGTGTTAAAGCTTAGAATGCAACTGAATGCAATTAATCAGCGCAAATGGTGAAGATTCTCACGCAGACAGACACAATTATAACTTATTCACGATAAAGGTTTAGAACAATGGGTATTGTTGTGTTTTTGATAATTCCAGCAGATAACCTATAAAACCATAATGATGACATGTGCAACGTGCACAATAAATCATATTATTCCGGTCAATGTTGATTTCGGTGTAACAGCAGTATTGCAACAAAAAATCCCTTTGCCGGATCCGTATCTATTTCCTTACCTGCTTTTTTTTGTTTGAACAGTATGTAACGCGCGCCTCAACTCAATGTATCACACCTTCTCACAGAGCTGAGATCATATGATGTAAATTCAAAGAACAGTTCAAACATTTCAAAGATAACGAATGTTTATTCATCTATGTTTCTATAATTCTCGCACGCCAAATTACTTGATTACATTTTGTTACATATGGTATTGCATTTGATATCCATCAAGTTCTCAGACTTCACGAAATGGTGACGTATGTAGCTGTAAATACACGAACTTGCGTTGATTTTAGTAGATAAGTTCAAAGCGATGAACGGTCAAAACGAAATATTAAATAGCATACCATTGCGTTTCAGTTGATCGACTCAAAGATGGGTTCAACATACCGTCGTCATGCCCTCGATGATCATGATTCAACGCATAATACTGGGTGTATATGTTAAATTGAAAGAGTGGCAGTTTTAAATATGCAGACAAACAACTTAATACATTTGCAAGATGACATGTACTACGAGATAACCGTACATGGCAAATAGTAAACAAACAGTGTATTATTGGATTAACAAACATTCCAAGAAACATAATCTACACACACAATTAAGCAGTGCAGCACAATTGTTTGCTAAAAATCACGCAGAAGCCTACAGAACCAATTAACGAGCTCGCATTGGAAAAGTCTTGATTCAAGTGATATATAGAATGCGATAATAACCAAATTTGTAATTTCAGTTTCTTATGTCAAATTCAAAACGGAGGATGTGAATCGTTTGTCTCATAAAAGGGTAAAATATTGCGCCACTCCTGAAATACGTTTGTACAATCCGGCATGAAGTAAGTGTCTTCAGTAAATAACAAGCCGATGGCTATAGTTTCAATATAAGCATATCAGTCGAAATATGACTTCACTGACGCTTGATAAGTTTTAAATTACTTATTCGAATAACATGAATCAGATCAATCAACGTGTTACCAGTGACCAGGTGACCATCCAGGAAATGCAATTACACCAGTGCGATTCATCAGCTCCAGAACACTGAGGACAAAGCCAGAGAGAGAACATTTAGCCTTGCCAAGTGCAACAGAACTTTTACGCACCCCGCTCTCTATATATGTAACATGTAAAGCATACCTTATTTATACCCTATTTGTACCACATCATTGATAAGGCGTTTGCATGAAAAATGGATTATTCATATAATGACAAACATTGATCTCGTTGTTTGGGAAGTTGTGTGTGTTTGATGAAAAACTAATATCACACTCAATTGTAGGCTACCTTGTTGTGCCAAGAAGTGTGGAAAATGAAACGTTTCCTAACACTGAATAGGGGTAAAATACTTAAGGACTTCAGTCTATGACTGCCACTGATAACATACGTGTAGCGCATCATCGAATAGCTGCGATATCTCATTGCTATGTAACAAGATGGCTGTCTTAGATGTGTAATATATCCTCTGCTCGACAAAATTGTTCCCGGTTTTGGACATGACATTACTTGCACGTTGAAACAAGAATAATTTGACTGTGTGCTGACAAAATGGGACAGGGGAACCGCTTTGATCCCATCGTTGGACATATATATTTATCTATATAAACTTCTTCACAAGCAAGATGAATTATGTCGACTACTGTTGGTTCTGCTTTGCTGTGGCAAAATATTAATCTAAAAATCCTTTCAGTCGTTTAGTCAAAATCGGCAAACTAATGCAATATATGCCATTATTTTCATATAAGCAATGTGTACCTTAATAGTCTGTTATATGTGCAATAATAAACATGGGTAGGTCTGATACATGAACAGCGGTACTATTTTTGTCCTATGTGACCTTAGGCGAAATATGTTCTTCAACTGTACTGCTGTCAAACTTATCCAATTTGGCATACTAAACAGAGTGTGACAATATAAAGGGGAAATTAAACTTTGACAAATAGCACGCGAGTACAATATCTCTATATTATTGACTACATTCGAGCATTTACTTGGGTTTGAATATGTGTAATAATCTAAGGTAATCATTACTTTATTTAACTACTCTTTTTACAGCTCGGTTATCAGTCAGGGTCGTAGTATATGAGATTCTACTGTTTCATGGTCACAACTAGTGCTATTGCTATGTTCGCTGACCTAAACCATGGATTGAAATCAATGCATCTCATCTTTTTATTGAAAACAGACACATTCATGTTCCATAACTTTACAATTTCCCATTGGATTCATCATCAATATATCCACATTATCAAAATTGAATTATTAACTTAGTCATCGTATTCAAGAAAGGTTTTATAAACTAGACCAGCCGTTTAACGCTTGACAAGAGTATGCGGCCTCGGACTAAAATCACGATCGGATGTTAGCACACACATTGCTTGCACCGGCATTAAGACATTAAAAAAAGTATATGTGCACCTAGTAAAATATCAACAATAACAAAATTTATGTCATGTCCCTTTGGAAGACAGCACCAACAGTGAACCGATAAGAGAAAATGATGGTCCGACAATGACTCACAGAGTTTACAATCGTATTTATGTATCTCTATTTACGTTATCCGGTCTTAACCTGTATTGGCATTTAATGGGAACGGTTTACAGCGTATGGACCTTGTATAGCCTATAACAAAGAGAGAAAGAGAACAATTCGGGTAAATAGCTATACAATACAGAATCATGATCCTTTGCAGTTGTTTATTGGCTTTTGCAATGTCCATCGATTACCGACGTATTAAGTAAGCTTCTGAATTCCGCTTTTTGTGCAAAAGGTTAACAATGTTGCGCCAAGCGATGGCAAGCAAGACACAGATGGTGCAATCTTCGAAATGCAAGCAATTGGCAGCACATTTTACAACGCGTTTGTTTCTATGCAATCTTTTACAGAATGAAGTGTGTGCCGTTTTGCAGCAGCAGACGTACACTGTTTTGCGCCTGCTTGTCATATCGCACACATGTGAAACTATTCGGAAGAGGAGTTTACACCAACCTCAAGTTAGTTCCACCCTTCAAATAATCGGCATCCTATCATAAGGCTGTGACAAGAAGTTGCGTTTGCCAGTTTTATTTGACCATTGACTTATAACAATTGAGTAAATTGGATCAGCATCCGTGGGGGGGAATGCCGCTTTTAGAAACACCGGAGAAACCCATTCGAAACCTTGACGATAATGTTGCCTTGGTCTTCGTGGTTTACAATCAACATCATTGATTCTGTTATCAGACAACAGAGCCGAAAGAAAACTTTGGCATCACATCGAACAAATAGAACATTAACTGAGTGAAAAAGATTGATGATTGGCTGGCTGTGTTGTAACGAAATTTTACGTTGATTAGAATCTGATAAAAATTGACTACAGGACGACATTTGTAGCGATATAATAACATCATTTGTTTTTGAAATGCCGCGTTCGAATAACATATCCCCGGATGGCATCCAATAATTACCTTTCAGACGTAACCGGCTGCAATGAAACGTTTAGTAGTCATGCAGGAGAAGCAAAGATCTACCCTTTGATTGCATCTAGCGTTCATAGCAGTCAATATGCCATATAAATCATATTAACTGCTGCTCTCGTGAGGCGAATACTCCAACATTTTTGCTAGGATCTGTAGTGTAACGATCCTGTTGTGGCACACTGGTTCTCAGAGGAGATAAGACACGCGAATAAATAAATCATTTTTTTGCTGAAAACAAACTCCCCTGACAGAGATTTATTTGCAAAATGTTGTGTAGTCAGTTGGGGACGAAATGAAAGAACGATAATGATCCAAGAGTAACTGCCTGCACACATTTGCATACTTCTTTTGCGGGGCTTGCGGAGTTTGTGGAGGGCAATTAAATCAAAATGACTGTTAATCTGTGTTTTATAACATTATCAAAAACACCTTGCTAAATTCTTTCAACGTTAAGCGGCCCACAGTTATTTGGGCATCCTGTCGTCATCTACAGTTGATGTAATTGACAAACAAATACATCGTCACTGTCGTGCTTGATTCAATTATGCAAATCCTAACCACAGCAACGACCTTAGTTGTTGCGATTACATAATGTCACCGGGAACTAGATCTTTGCCCTTAACGAATTATGTGTATTAATTCCCGGAATTCCTACCCACTTGCACGTGTAGAACGCATCCCCAACTCCCCCACCCCCATACACCATTAGTCAGTGGGTTAGCAAATCGTAACAAAGCAAAAAACGAGTGCGATTTCTTCTTGATAGTGAACGGCACCTATGGTTCACGACTCTCTTATGTAAACTTTGGCAATTACTGAGCATCGAACGCCAATTCGATGAACGTGTTTGTGAAAAAAAAAAATGAGTTAATGTGTTATGTCGAAATTATGTTTATTGTAATTCAGTTCTGACCAAGGAGAAATCTTTTTGTCAGATACAGGAGGTTGCCACCGAATGAAGCGTTAGCATTTCACTCAAACGTATATATATATTTGCTTTCTAATTTGCTTCATATCTATTATACTAAACGTTTGACTTGCTACATGGCAGAATAAACTTCTTTTTCGCCACGAGTAGAATAGGTTGATAACAGTAAGTCAGTACTGTTTGGAGTATACTTGCACGAGGAATGAGCATATGCTTTAGACGCCTTGTGTAGTCTGTAATTATCCTCTTCTTAGCTTTCAGTGCGGACCACTAGTTGTATCAGTTGGACAGTTTGATGGATTATGTTCTCTCTATATACATCATCACTGCATTAATCAGGTCATTGTGTTTGAAGTCAGTTTGGAGAAATGCACACCAAATTTATATACACACCACTGATCAAATGTTGTTTTTGCCGTTCTTGCACAGTATAAGTTGCATAAAGTGTCACAGGTTGCATGGTATAAAGAGTTCATTAATAATGTATTACACATCATAAGTCAGCCAAATATTGTATAGATAATCGGTATCAGCGGATAATGCACCATGCTGTAGTGGGAAATTAAGTATTTGTCTGCCAGTAGAACATCAGATAAATAGATACGGTGATAACATAGAAATGGCTAGCTAAGGCCATTTTAAGAAGATATAACTATCGAGCATAGAAGAAAGCAATATAATCACCATTAAACGGAGAATATATCGCGTGCAATGATCAAAGATAAACCAAGTGTGATTAACATGACGCCCTTATTCTGTCAGGTAGCACAGAGGAATACTATAACCCCCTCCGACACACACATTCTGCACACGCATACACGCACACCCCATACACGCATACACATACGCTCCACACACGCATACACGCACATCCCGCACACGCATACACACACACCCCCCACACACGCATACACACACACCCCACACACACATACACACACACACCCCACACACGCATACACACACACCCACACACACACATACACACACACCCTACACACGCATACACGCCAGGCACACTCACAGACACTTCGAAAGGTTGAGGCTGAGGCATTACATGCAACTTGATTATATTTCACAAGCTAAGTGGCTTTCTTTTGTTATGTCTTGATGCAGATATATCTTCGATTCAATAGACAGATGTCGGAATTGGCATTACATGTGAATTCCTATTTCATGTCCCATATTGCCTTTGGGTATTGACATGGTTACGATCTGAATACAAATATTGCTTCTCTGCAGAAATTTTCCTGGCCCCTAAACGCTTGTCATTGCATCATCGTAAGCCTTCTAGGCCACTGAAACATGCATGCATTAGCAACAAGGAAACCTAGCATGCATTTCCATAGTAAGCAGGCAACACGGGTAAAATCTTTCAGTTCACTATTTATGCCCAACAGCAAAATAATTTATAATTCAAATCCTACTGTGAAACTAATTATTACTGGGGATGCCTGCTAAATTGATCACGCTTGTATGTTTAGGCTCAATCGATGAAAATACTGTAGCAAGAAGTCGCTGACTGCTAATCCTCTCAATACACTGTCAGCTTGAAAAACGCGTAAATAACAAGCAATTTCAGTCCAATTAGGAAATAATCCAGGTCAAGAAGTGGTCGATTTACTTGCGCGATGTGATCAAGTAAATCAAGTGCAGTCTTATTGACAGGCTTGAATCTTACAAGGGTCAACAGAAGCATTACCGTTCCGTTGTCATCAAATGCTAGGTATTTCGACTTAGTTGATAAGGCGCTACGTCTACGTTGCTGTGCAACAGCATGATACAAGTGCATTGACCACTGTAATTTTTGTTTATTTCATTCCACTCCAACGGGTTATCTATAATCGTACGGGAATTCATTATTCCAGCAAAGCAACAATTTGTAATTGAGTAAAATGGATCATTTATCACAGTAAGTTTTGGTTGCAACTTTACAGGACTTTTCGGGACGCTCGCCACGTGCATATGTGTCGCTCCTGACAAGCCCTGTATTCTTTATTTCACAGCGATTCTCACTCTTTTTTGCGATTGTTTACTAACCAACAGTGTTGCAACAACACAGTTAAGAAAGAGTTCGGTTTTGTTTGCTTGCAAAAAGACAATTATTTGTTGTTGTTATCAACCTTCATTTTGTCCATTTGATAGAATTGTGAGAGCAATCTCGTATCTTTTGTAATTTGATGAAATAGTCTTCGCATCGAATTCAAATGTTTCATCACATGTAGTGGCAGTCAATTCACAAAGTCGAAGTCACTCAAACTCGCCAAATGTGCAGATTTATTTCCCAAAATGCTTATCAAATGCTGTAATGATATTATTTCTAAATGCGTGAAGATTTTTCACGTGATACACAATTTAAAAAAACCTCTACTTGTTCGTCAATGTTTCGCGGATAAAAGTACCCACATGTAGAACCACATCAGTGTCACGTGGTTAAAATTTGTATCGGTCGTGTTTGGAATTGTTTGTAACAGTCTGTTCAGATGTTTAACTGCAACTCAACTGTTCAACTCAACCATGGCTGGCCAACTCACATGGCTGAATTTAACTGACTAAATAAGGATTTCTGTAGCAAATCCCTTTATCCTAGATTGTATCGTGACGAGATCTTTGACTTATTATGTCAAACTTATCGGTGGTTGGTGGCATGCTGTAGGAAGAGATTGCTGTTAACTCTTGTATTCCCTTGCTCTTTTGTGTAAATCTACTAAATAACGTTTCACGTCGGTAAACTCTTATCCGGAATGCGAATTCTAAACGAGGTAAATGGAGGTCCGAGCCGCTATTGGCTTTTCACAACCAATCTACACGTCAAAACAACTTGTTGTTTAGCTTAGTATTGCTACAAAACTATTTTTGCAACCCTACTGGAATAATGCCTCTCACAACTCGCGCCTCTCTTGTTCATTTGCTTAATACAAAAAAGGCTGGTTTTCTAAAGAGCTTTCCATTATTAAGCCTTTGATGCACTCCTTTTATGTAAATTCAATCATTAAAAAAAGAACTAGCAAACATGAAATACAGGTTTTTGCGAAAACCTTTCATTCAATCATCAACACCTCATTCCTTAACCTCCATATCTATTTAAACACTATGCAACTACAAGCGACCATAAAGAAATTGAAAGCCAGTCTGTGAATGTTTAAATGAATGATTTAATGGTTTTTGTTAAACGTATTTTTAGCATTCGGTAGGTATTGTCTGGATTTCGCAATGAATTTTAACTACTGAATTCATGTGATAGTATAGAGTTGAGCCTTCCTTGAAAAAACTTCTTTACGGTTCTTTCGTAAAAGCAAGGGTGGGTGGGTGGGGGGGGGGGGGGCGTATAATCTGCTAAACCCAGCTAGCGTTGTAGCCTTTCATTTATTCAGCTAAGATTTTTCTACCTTGTCTTATTCCGCATTATAGCCAATCTGATCGGTTTCACTGCGTTGTAATCCCACAAATATGATATAAAACCAATTTATGTGCAAATTATGAACACGACAGGTTATCGATATCGCATGGCGTTTGGAATGTGATTCCCATACAATGACTGCTTCAGTGCACGCTAGTCGATAATCACGTTATAGGCGCTCATTCAGTGTATTGCACATTAAACATCACATGCGCTTATACTGCATTTCGACACCCGTTCGAATACACGGACCAATACCATCATGGTTTTGGCCTAATGCAGCTAATATACTATGCGGTCTGTTTCTTTATAATTGCACGACAGAAATTGATAACACGTAATTCTACAGATGTTTTTTTAGTTCGCGGGGTACCTTGTAGCATACCACATAATAACATGAAAATGATTATTATTATTTAACTGCAAGACCAGAAATCTTTCAATCTCGAATGCCATTGAAACACAATTTTGTAGAATCGTGGTTTCATTCAGTCCGCAATGTAGCAATAAGTTAATGTAAATGTCACTTTTGTGGGATCGTTAAGAGGAACTTCATGGTGTTATGCAGAGAGCTAATCAAACTTGTCCCTGCCTTGCATATTACATATGCACCACAAAGCTGTTCTATAACACGAAGTTACTTCGTCTCTACTTATGTTCAAACACTATGCAGTAGAAATACTAACCCGAAGATTAACCCCAGTATGAGAAGCATTATTGTCGTCACCAGATGCATCGCGAGCTTGCAGACTAGTATCATTGATAATAGGAGAATGCCCACCGACAGCATAGGCTGCGTCATGCACGGCAATAATTTTGATGGATGGATTTAGGATATTGTACCACGTATCAGATAAATGTATGATAAGAGAAGCAAATATTTAATGCCAATCATTGTCTTAATCATACTAGGTTGGCAAATGTGTCACTCATGTTTTCAGCCACTAAGATCACTAAGTTTAAAACGAATTGAGTGTAGAAGGCCCTCACATTATTGAATATCTTTAACAGAATATCGATTTTGTCTGCCTTGTCTGTAACTGTATTTAAAACGCATTTTATAATGCAGAAACACAGCTGAAACTTAATTGAAGCTTTAAGGGTGATTGTGGTTAGTGTTACAACAATTATATCATTCAAGTTTAAATCATTTTCAGGCTTAGCATTTTGAAAGGTAGAACGCCTCTGTTTTGATTTATCTGCGCGTCGACTGAAGTATATTAGATGTATGTATATGTCAGGAAGATA